>JACAXG010000038.1:802775-826547 GCA_018881555.1 Amblyornis subalaris | reverse complement strand
CCCCCCCAAGCCCCCTTCCTCCGAGCGTGGGTCTGGAAGGCGGCCCAGAAAGCGCTCACAAAAAGCGTTTTCCTCCGGGGTTCTCCAGCGGGAGGAGAGCAGGCAGAGGAGGGGACACGTGGGGAAAAGCAGGGAGAGCTCCCCATGGGTGCAGCGGCCTCTGGGACCCCAGGCTGGGCTGGGAGCYGGGCTGGGAGCAGGATCACAGGGGCAGCAGGGTGGGGGCACAGGGAGAGCATCCAGCCCTGCTCTGTGTGCAGGCAGAGTGCACTGAGAGGTCTCTCCAAAAAGATCCCTGGAAGTGTTCAAAGCCAGACTGGACAGGGATTAAAGCAACCTGGGCTCGTGGAAGGTGTCCCCGCCCGTGGCAGGGGGTCGGAATGAGGTGATCCTTAAGGTTCCTGCCAACCCAAACCATCCTGGGATTCTGTGGTTCACCTCTGAGTGAAAGCAGGATCACTCCCACAAATGATCCAGAAGTATCCAAAAGGCTGGGAGCACCTTCAGTCCGAGGGTGCTCATTCAGCACAACAACAGTTGTAGAAAATTCTTCCCCGGAGTCAGAGCCGTTCCACCCCTCACTTGCCATTAACAACAGTTTTATCTCCCCTATCACGAAGGAAAACAAACCCAGCCAGGGTGGAAGGGGCTGTTAAAGTGGCCTTGGCTCCTAAAGGCAGCACAGCCAGGATTGTGTCCATGCTGAAATTATAATGGAATCACAGGATCCTAGGGCRRTTTGGGTTGGAACGACCCTTAAAGATCATCTCATTCCAACCCCTCCACCACGGGCAGGATGCCACCCCCTAGATCAGGTTGCTCAGAGCCCCATAATAATTTGTTAATTCCCCTATCAAATGTCTTCCTTCACTCCAGTTTTATGCCTAAACTTGTATAATCCAAAAAATAGAACCGGGGAGGAACATTAGGACACCATTTCCTAAYGAATTACGCATCCAGGGCTAAGTGTGCCTTTCAGCATCCTTTCAGCGACCCTTTGGGCAGGCACAGGGCACCTGCGCTGGGCTGGCAGATGGAGCAGCCCAGGTGCCTCCACAGTCCTGATCCCAGCTGCCCAAGGAGCRGAGCTCCTCCCGTGACCGGCCAGCAGCTCCCCTCTGGATGTTCTATTCCGTCACCTCTGGGCTGCGGGCTCTGGGTGATCCCCGGGCAGTGACGTTCCCCACATGTGCACCACACATGGTGGCACAAGCCAACACGTAAAATTGACYCCAGTCCATTTTCAAATGTTGGCTTTTCAAGCCAAAAAGCTCCACCCCTTCTCGCTTTATCTACGACCTAAATCCACATCAGGCTTTCCTTTACCCATATCACCGAATAATCTTATCAGCTTCAAGCACGGCGTAAATAAACTTGCCCCGGCTTCAAAGGCAAAACATCTTCCCCAAACACGAGCAGCTCTCAAACCCTTAGAAATGTTGTGGGTTTCTATTGCAGGAGGATGTGTTCACACTTGCATTTTCCTTGTTGACTTGTTTCTTTCACCAACATCAAGACCATGAAAACCAAAATAGCCTCTGGTGCACCAGAAGAATAGATGACAAATGGTTTTCATGTGCACCCGAGACACAAAGGAGAAATGAAAGGCTGTTCCTGGCCCCATATACAAATAAGAGTTTCCTCCCATTTAAAATTAGAAACTGCTCTAGACTGAAGAACCGGCTCTATTCAAAAACAGATCAGAGAARGAGCACCTTGCGTTGCAGCAGGAAGAACCGGGGAGTCATTCTTAGATATTGCAAGAGAGTCGAGGGCCTGTCCTGCTCATCCCAGCTCGCTCAGAGCTGGATCAAAACCTGTGGGAGACAGCGGCAGCTTGGATTTCTTTCCCTGGCTTCGCTGAGGTTTGAGGCAGGCTCCAGCCCCTGCAGCAGGAAAGTTCACAGAGCCAGCGTGGGGTAGGGAAGATGTGGGCTGCAGATATGTCGGTCCCCGGAGAGAGCACTTTCACAGGAAAGGGGAGAGGGTAGGGAAAAAAAAAACCGCTATGAAAACTTTCCAGGCACGGATTTGCAAAACGTTTGAGCAAATCCAAATGCTGGCAGGGCAGATTTCATCAGAGCGGGGCTGACATCACGCTGAGAGAGGTCACCCACAGGAGTTGAGCAAATAGCTGGGATAAGGACGCCTGGGAATAGCAGAGGAGCTCTGCTCCAGCCAGAGGCACAGCTCTCTGTGTCCACCTCCTGCTCGCTCTCGAGGGCTCACCAAAGGAGAAAGGAAAAAAACCCAATGCCTGAACCTTTGCCAAGGAGAGGTCTCAAAGTGTACATCTGACCCCAACAGTCGCTGGTTCTGCTGAACTCTTCAGCTGCAAAAGTCTCTGAACGTCAGGGTTTTCCCTCCCCAGGGGCCAGTGAGCACCACTGACGGGCAGGAACCGGTCACAGGRGAGCAGCAACGCCACRGAAAAGCTCACATGGGATTGAAGTGCCTCAGGAGAGGCTTATGTGGGGCTAAAGTGAAACATAAACTTCACCTTGGCCCCTGGCAAAGGTCACTTTTGTGCAACTTGAGCTCTTCCTCTTGGTTCTGTGGCTGGGCCGTGCCAGGGGCTGCCTGAGCCCTGGGCTGGGCCCTGTCACCCGTCCCAAGCAGGAGAACATCTGCCCTGCCAGGGGTTGTACAGGAACCATGGAATCCCAGAATGGTTTGGATGGGACCTTAAAGCTCAGCTGAGCTCATCTCATTCCAGCCCACCTCCCACAGCACAAGAAACAGCCCAGAGTGCAAGCTCAGCACTCGGAACATGTGTGGGGCAAGGATCAGTCCCCAGGGATTTTGCAACAACTTCCAAGTTAGGGATGCGTGAGAGGAGACATCACCCAGGCCCAGGCAGGGAGGTGCTGATGGCCCAGCGTGACCACCACCCTTCCAAGGAATCCTAAAATCCCAGAGTTGGGTTGGAAGGGACCTTCAAGCCCATCCCATCCTCTCCCTGCCGTGGGCAGGGACACCTTGCACTATCCCAGGTTGCTCCAAGCCCTGTCCAACCTTGGACACTTCCAGGSCTGGGGCAGCCACAGCTTCTCTGGGCAACCTGTGCCAGTGCAAGGCATGGAGCTGCGAGAGACCCAAAATTACCACCACAGCGGAATGGAAATTTGGGAGTCCCCATTTCCTTGCACCCCTCCACGGATGCCACTTTCCAGAGCCACCAGCCGGGACGTCAGTCCTGCAAATGCCAGGAGAAACGCAGGAGGTGCAACCAGCAGATCCCTCCCTGCCTGTGGAATCCTCCTGGAGATCCCATGGCTGTGAAATCCCAGGGAGCAGCAAGCAGGGCTTGCTGTCCCTAAACACAAGGGAGGTGCACACAGGAGTTCAAAATGTCAAAACCCAGCGAAATCACCGCCTGAGAGAGGAGAGGAGAAGAGAGGAGAGGAGCTCTCCCACACCAGGGCAGGGAAGAAGGAAGCTCCCACCCTTCAGCCTCACTTCAACAAGGAGAGAATAAAAGCACATTTAAGGTTTTTTTCTGCTTTCTGGCCCAAACTTCACTTTGACACCAGCGAGGCAGGTGCCAGCCTGGGGGTGCCGCACCTTGGGGATGCACTGAGGGCAAAACCCCAATAAATGAAGCCAGGACTGGGGCAGAAAGCAAATCTAGAAGGAAGGAAACCAGGGGGCTACACACCAAACAGAGCCTGGGGGGGATTCAGGCTCGTTTTCCCTGCTGAGGATGCTGCGAGCCCCCCAGCACAGGGGGAGGTGCCAGCCCCGTGTCCCCCCCGTGCCAGCCCCGTGTCCTACCCGTGCCGTAGTGCTCCAGCCCCGTGGGCACCTCCTGCGTGGCCGGCTCGTCCCACAGCGGGCAGCACGTCCTGGGCTGGCAGCAGGAGGCCTGGAAGCCGCAGGTCACCCAGGGATCCTCGCAGGCGCCGGCCGCTCCCGGTTTCTGGAAGCGGGAGAGGGGAAGTGTCAGGGGAGAGGGATCCCGAAAGGTACCAGGGGCAGGGGCGCTGCCCCGCGAAATCCCGCAGATCCCAACGCTTTTGGCATCGTGGTGAGGCCAGAAAGGGCCTTTTTGAGGCAAAAAAGAGGAAAAAAGTGAAGGTCGGAGGGAGGCCGAGCTGGGCGGGATGGAGGCGTGAGGGGGAACCTGGGGCTGGCATTTCTTGGCAGSGTGAGCAGGAGACCCCAAAACCCCCCCAAAATGTGTGTGGGGTCACCAGGGRGTGCAGAACCAGAGCCCTGCCCAGGCTCTGCGGGGCAGCCTGGGCCCATGGCGGGGGAGCTGGGCTGAGCTGTCACATTTACGTTCCTATTCCTATTTATAGAGGCATTATTTGTGATTATTATCTTTATATTTGGGTTATTAGTTTTATTTTTGTGCCCACAGACAGGSGTGTGGACAGGTGTATATGCATGAAAATATACATGGGTAAATGAGATATACACACCATATACAATATAAAAATGTATGTTTATATAATATAATGTATTATTAACCACACATTACATMATATAATGTATTATTATATGCTTCACATAATACATTATATATGTAGATACAGGAGTGATATAAGCATTTCTATACCCACACCTGTACAATCCTAGGCTATAACTCAATATAAATCACACATTTATTTTTATTGTACATGAAGCTAGAGTTACACTCTATAAAGTAAATACATTGATTATCTATAAGGATATAGAGGCATGTAGAAACATAGATTTCTCTAGGTTGGAAAAGAGCTTTAATAAATGATCCCAGGGTATAATTTTCCTTTTATTTTGTACACCCCTATTTTCTACCTATGTATTTATAAGTTCGTGTGTATATCTATATGTACACACCATATATATCATGTATATGTGTGTGTATCTAAATTATATATATATTTATCACACACACACACGTATATACACACATACCATATAATATATATGTTGCAGTGTTTATGTCCCTAGAAGAGCACAGTAACATACACATAGCTATAAATAAGTGCAGGATGTTTGAATTTTTTATCATTATTACCATTTCCCTGCGGGGAAATAGATTTGCCTGATGCCCGATCGATATTTCAAAGCCAAATGCGCGCTCGGAACCATTTAAAGGAAAGCTATGGAGCTGCCTTAGGAATATTTCATGGCTCAGAGTGGGGTTTGCTTCCTAATTTGGGAAAAATGATGCTTTTTTAGCAAGTATTTTGTGCAGCCTGGTGCGATGTGTCAGCTCAGAGTTTATCTGACCTCTAACGCTCAGCATTTCTTTGGACAAACGTCTAGAAATGACATTTTTCTAAATATAGGTCTGATTTCTCTAAATATGGAGCTGATTTCTCTAAATATAGGTCTGATTTTTCTAAATATGGGTCTGATTTCTCTAAATATGGGTCTGAATTCCCTAAAAAAGGCTCCAGCCCCTGCCCAGCCTGTCCCAGGATCATTCTCCAACCTTTCTCACACACAACCCCCCATCAACTGCACAGGCAGAACGGAGCTGGCTCRGGAGAGGGAGCACCGAAATGATCCCCAAACTCCAGAAAACCAGCGGAGCCTTTCCCAAACCCTGCCCTGCTCCGTGCTGATCCCACAGATCCCCGGGTGAAGGTCGGCTCGGGGAGCAGGCACCGGGACAATGGTTCCCCTGGCAATCCTCCTCCCAGCACAAGCGCAGGAAATCCGATGCAGGATCCCATTTCCAGGGGAGGGTTGCAGGCTCGAGAGGGTCAGATAAGCTCCGGGTAAACACTTGGAATTCAGGAGCTGCTCTGAGCTACCCAAAACCTTGGAGTGCTCAGGGGATGGCACCGAGCCGGGTCAGGGCTGGAGAAATCACAGAAACCAGAGGGAAAACTGCTGGGGTGGGAAACTAACCCCAATTCCTGTCTTTTACAGGATCAGGGAATGCTTTGGGTGGGAAGRGAACTTAAAGCTCATCTCATTCYGTGGGCAGGGACACCTTCCACTATCCCAGGTTGCTCCAAGCCCCATCCTGCCTGGCCTTGGACACTTCCAGGGATGGGGCAGCCACAGCTTCTCTGGGCAACCTGTGCCAGGGCCTCACCACCCTCACAGGGAGGAATTTCTTCCCAATATCCCATCTATCCCTGCCCTCGGGCAGTGGGAAGCCATTCCCCCTCGTCCTGTCCGTTCCTTACCATGACTCCAGGCCGAGCCAGAGGATAGGGAGCTGCGTTGCCCATGGCTGTGTCCATGTAATAACTCATCATCTTGGAGGTGCCTGCGGAAAGGGAGACGGGCGTTACATTCCACGCCAGAAAAACTGACAGCACCGGCTCAATCCGTGCTTTCCACGGCCACGGAAAGCTCGGAGCAGACTGTCACCTCAACGGGGTTAAGCTGGAAAAGTCAGGAGGAAGAGTATCTGTACGAGTAGGAAACATTGTGATTAGAGGGGCTGAATCAACAATGCAGCACGCAGATGCAGGGGTGTAAACTGGGGAGAGCCTGACAATGGGAATGAATTATCACCTGGAAGCTCATGGAGCTACTCTGAGGGAAGATGAGATCATATTTCCTTTGCTGRAGAATCGGTGGGAAATTGTTGCCAATTTTTTTTTTTTTTTCTTTTGAGAGAGAAAAAAAAAAAAAGAAAAAGAAAAAGGCAGTTTGTTGAGCTCAACACCTTTCCTGTGCAAGCTTTGTCAGGACCAGTCTGTCTCACAAAGAACTTCGCTGTTTTTGGGACACATCCTCTGTTTTCCCACGTGAGCTTACGCTTCCCTCGCTAAATCTCTCCCTTGCCATTCCACATGGCTTTCCCCACGTGGGATTTACTCTCCTGAGCAAGTCCCTCTACCAGAGCTGCCCATCAGCTGGGATTTGGAATCAATGAGCCTGTGTGCGTGGCTGAGGTGAAGGAGCTCCAGAGATCTGGAGGTTTCTCCCTCTCTCCTGGCAGTGACAACGGAAAACACAGGGCCGAGGCACTTGCTGTGTTTTGGGGATGTGACTGGGAGGGAAGGGTGCAGGGGGAGCAGGGCAGGATGTGACCTGGAGCCCAGGGAATGGCTGTTCCCAGCCTGGGGATGCAGAGGAGCTGCTTTAACCTCCCAGAGGACACAGCTCTGGATTGCTGCAGGGTCCTGGGCTGTGAGCACTGCAGGTGCAAACACTTGTCTGAGTTATCCTACAGTGAAATCACAGAACCAGCAGGTCCAGCTTCACCCAGCACTGCCAGGCCCAGCACTAACCCAAGTGCTGCTTCCACACAATTTCCAGCACTTCCAGGGAAGGTGACCCCACCCTGCCCCGGGCAGCTGTGCCAGTGCTTGACAACCCTTTGGGTGAAGAAATTCCYCCTGATATCCAACCTAAACCCCACTGGAGCACCTTGGGGCTGTTTCCTTTAGTCCTACCACTTGTTCCCTGGGAGCAGAGCCCAACCCCGCCTGGGTGCACCCTCCTGTCAGGSAGTTGTAGGGARAAGGTCCCCCCTGAGCCTCCTTTTTCCCAGGCAAAGCACTCCCAGCTCCCTCAGCCRCTCCCCAGCAGACCTGTGCTGTTTCATGCTCAGAACCAGCACAGCCACATCCCCTTCAGCCTCCCCTTCTGCACTGAGCCCTGGGACCCCCTCCCCGCCTCTCCTCTGCTCCTTCCCGGGGCCTTTGCTGCTGCTGGGGGTCCCTGCAGTCCTCCACCCCCGGGGAAGGGCAGGGCCGAGCTGCTCTGGCTGTGCCTCACTCAGCGCCTCGGCGAGCAGGGACCCCCCGAGCGTCCCCCGCGGCCCTGAGCCACGGCCCAGCACGAAACACCTGCATGTGCACGGTATTAAATTATCATCAGCATTTCCTGCTGCTTATTGCTAACCCTGCCTCTCACACCAGCGGGAGGGTTTTGGTTTGGTTGTGTTTTTTTTGAGTTTTTTTTTTTCCGAACTTCTCT
Source organism: Amblyornis subalaris (assembly GCA_018881555.1). NCBI lineage: Eukaryota > Metazoa > Chordata > Aves > Passeriformes > Ptilonorhynchidae > Amblyornis > Amblyornis subalaris. The sequence continues at coordinate 818,672 of JACAXG010000038.1, read as the reverse complement.
TTTTTAATTCACAAGACCGAAATCTATCACCGCGCGGCGCGAGGATAAACGAGGCTGTTTCTCTTCGTGCTGTACCCAAAACCACACCGCGGCTGAGGAGCCTGAACTAATCTCAGCATCTGAGCACGCCCTGGCAGCCCCAGCGAGGCGTTAAACGTCGCTTTGGGGCTCGCAGCAGCYGGGGCAGCTGCAGCAGGGCCGGGCAGGGCCGGGGCGCGGAGCCCACGGCTGCAACCCCAGCGATCGCCGAGGGGTTTGGGGTGGAAAGGACCTTAAAGCCCATCCCCGTCCCATGGGCAGGGACACCTTCCACGAGGCCAGGGTGCTCTGAGGCGCATCCAGCCAGGCCTTGGGCGCTTCCAGGGTGGAGCATCCCTGGCGTGCAGGGCATCCCATAACGCAGGGCAAGGCTCTCGGTCCCGATCCGTCACCCGACCTCGGCCTTCAGCACGCGGAAACCATCTCGGGCGAACACGAGCCGAGCTCGCCCCAAAGCAAAGATCGACTGTGCCACCCCCAGCGAGGCAGACAGGGTGAAACCGAGCCAGGGCGAGCTCGGGGCCGCTGCCCTGCCCCAGCGACACCCACGAGCCCCAGAGCGGCGAGGAGCAGCCCCGAAGGGCAGGTGAGCAGCAGCCCCCGGGAGCGGCTCCGCCCTGTGCTCTGCAGCTCGAGTTTGGGGCTCGGTTTGGGGTTTCTTGCCCTTTGATCGAGGCASGGCGCTCGCAGGCGCTCTCGAGAGCCGCGCTCACGCCTCGCCGGCTGCAGCTCTCCCAGCCCGAACCTTCCAGCAAGGCGCCGCACGCTGCCGCTCCGGGCCCCGAGCGCGACCCAAGCCGTCCCGACAGCGGCACGGGGCTCCCTGCAGCCGGGAATATCCATGGGATTTCAGCCCCAGCAACCCCTCCCCAGCCTGCGAGAGGTGAGTTGTTATCTCTAGACAGCAGCTCTGGGAGATTCAGTTTGCTTTCTGGTTTCTCTTCCCCTCCGAGCTGTGCTGTTAAAAAGCACGRGAGAGGGCCAGGAGCACAGCACAGAACTCGGCAGCGATTTGCATCTCTGYGGGTTCAACAGAAGTCCTGGTGAMAAGCAAATTAACCCAGGGCCCCAASCTGAGGCAGGTTTTGTGGGTGACAATGGTTAAAGGACAGAGGAACACAGGCTCGGGGCTGCGAAAAGGACCTGGAATCACGGAATCCCTGAGGAAGGAATCCCAGAAGGGACCATTCCAACCCCGCTCCGTGGGCAGGGGTGGCACCCAGTAAGTGACAAGCCCCGCTGGAAAAGGCAGGAGAGCAGGTCCCGTGCGTGAAATAATCATGGAAAAGCTCTGGAAGAGGAGGCAGGGGCGAGCAGAAAGGGAGCTCTGCTGTGCTTTGTCCRGGCTAATTTTAACAGAACTTCCACCACTTCCCAGAGGAAGCTACTTCACAGCCCCAAACATCTCCCACTGTCAGCAGTTTCCCTGATGGCTGAGCGATATTTTGCCTCTCTTCAGCTTCCTCTGACGAGAGCCTAAAGAGTTCCTCTCCTYCCCTGGATGCTGTCAGGGAGCTCAGCCGAGCTCTGCTCCAGCCTGGAGCTCTTCAGGCCAGGTAACTTGGCTGATACTGAGGAAATCACTGCGGATTTACACCAAGATAATGCAGAGCCACAGCTTGCTGAGAGCTGTTAATAGACAGAGGGGAATCAGAACCATTTGGTAAAATCCTTAATGACCRAGCAGCTTGACTTGAGCCTTATTGTTTGCTCTTATTATTCCTGTCTTATTGTGAAAACACRTGTGGGAGAAGCAGCATTTGTTCTGGGACCTGATCAAGTACCAGCCAAAGCTATTACACTCCTGGGTCATTTCTAAACGAAATTAAAATTTTAATTTCATTTCAATGTCCATCCCTCCTCTTTTACAAGGGTTGGTTTGTTTGTTTTTTTTTTATTTTAAGTCAATTACCAAGCTTMGTTTAAAAAGGGAAAAGCTGTTTGTGCTCATGATTTACACACACGCAGAAGCTGGTGAGTTAAAAATGAATATTACAATAAGGTAAACTTTGTCTGTTGGATACATGAGGACACTTTGCAGGGTGAGCACTATATTTTCATATAGTGTTTTGGTTTTATGTTGTTTTAAGGATGGGAAGAGGGAAGTGCASTGATGCCACAGTGGCTTCCCAGTGGCAGAGTCCAGCTCCCACCTCTGTTTCCCAGTTTAATGCTGCATCCATGGGTCTGTTGCCAAGTCCTGTTCCCCAATTTCCGAGCTGCAGGAGCACACTCAGCTCCTCCCCACACCCCTCAGCCCCCATGAAGGTGTCACTACAGGGGTGGCACAACTGGCACAGCCACCAAACACCGTTTGAGTGCTTTCCTCCATCCCAATAAACCAAGGAGGTTCCTTTTCCACGGGGGCAGACGGGAAGCCACGAGGATGGGGCAGCATCAGCAACCTCACCAAAATACTTCTGCTTCCAGGAGGTGAATGAAGACTTGAGAGATCTGCAGCAGCCCCTGCCACAACCCCTCCCCCCCGGGCTGCCTGGCTGACCCAAAGCTGCTCGGTGATAACCACTTTATTTTTGCATCGAGCAATAATTTATCATCTTCGAGGGGGTGGGGAGAAGAGCTGGTGGAAATGACATCCTTCCGCCAGCTTTAACCCTCGGCGTCCTGGCACTTTCCAGGCCGCCTGCCAGCTCGGTTCCCCGGGCAGGGAGCGTTTGTTGATCCGTCGGCATCCTAAAAACCTCGTTCCGTTCATCAACCCCTGGCACCCGCCTCAAACGAAAGGAGCATCCCTAAGGAAGGAGTGGGYATGAGGGTGCTTTATTTACTCACATCCGTGATTTTTAACAGATTGGCCACCGCTAAAAATTCTCAATTTCTTAGGATTTTAAAGCTTTGGAGTGTTAACACCTGATTTAGCGACTGGAAAGAGGGCAGGGCAGCAAGCGGTGCTATGGTAGAGTAGCAGAGGTAAAGAGAGCAGCAGTCGCCCTCCTGCCCCTGCTGTAAATCCTCCGGGAGCTGAAAGGGCCGGGATAAGGTCACCAGGGAAAGTGAGGGGCGAGGCTGCGAGCCCCGGGGTGGCCGTGGGAGCCCCAGGGCGGTTTTGTGAGCCCCAGGGTGGCTGTGGGAGCCCCAGGGCGGCTTTGTGAGCCCCGGGGTGGCCGTGGGAGCCCCAGGGCGGTGGTTGCCGGGGATGAGCACCGTGAGGAGCTGCTGGGGCACGATGGGGCAGGGGCAGCACATCCCCGCTGGGGCTCTGCCCTCCCTCCCCCGGTGCCTGTCAGACATGAGGAAGATGCGATGGGATCTCAAGAGCATTCCCGTTTGGCTGGACAGGCTCTGGCTGGGATGGGGGACAGCAGACGTGGGAGAGACCCGGGGTGGGGAAAGTTTGGCCCGGGAGCCCTCGCCCTCTGTGCTTGTACTAAACTGCTTTTTCCCTGCATTTCTCCTGTCCTCTGCCCATCCATCGATCACTCAGTTGCTGATTAAGCCGAGCTAATGCCACCATCAGGAGCCCCAGCAGAGGCACAGCGGAGCTGACAGCACGGCTCAGGCGGGCGGAGTGGTTTGGGTGGGATGCCAGGGCTGTTGCCACTAAATCACCCTTAAATCACCCTTAAATCACCCTCAAATCCCCCTGCTCTCCCCCGGCTCACAGCAGCCCCTTGCGCTGCAGGGGGATGTGAAGGGAGGGTTAATTGGGGCATCTGGCATCTCACTCCTGGATTTTCCTCCCTGAAGCAGCAGACTCACAGCACAGCGTCGTGGGCCAGAGCCAGGGGGGAAAGAACGGGAGCAGAAAGTSCCACTGTTCCCTGCCCCAGAACGGGATCTGATCCCACACGTTCCCCACCTCACAGAGCCCAACCTTTCCGTGGCATGGGATGTTGGCCAGGGRTGGACAGCCCGGCTGGAAGTCCGTGTGGTGCTCCAGGACCCCTCAGCCTGCCCAAATCCGCTCTGAACGTCCCACCAAGCCCCACTCCTCCCCAGCTCTCCAAACCGCCGGGGAAAGCGAGGTCACCTTTCATTTCCCTGCCCTTCCACCTGCCAGCTCCATAAAGAGGGAARTAGTTCCACGATTTGGAAAGGCACACGGTCCCCCCAAAGGCTCCGTGGGGAAGCTGAGGACAAGGCACACACACACACCCCAGCCCTCGAAGCTCAGGCTCCCACACACCCCCAGCCCCCGGGCCGGGGGTGCCATCCCCAAGGCGAAAACGCCCCAAAAAAATCAGATTTGCCGGAAAATGATTTACGCGGCAGGCGGGGGAAGGCTGAACACGCAGCCGAGTCAGAGCGGCCTGAATGGGCTGGAGCAGGAAACCGGCCCGGAGCCAGCCCACGGCCCCGGAGGCGTCAGGTGACGGCGCAGGGTGGGAAGTCGCTGGTGGCTCTGACACGGAGCGAGCGGCCGCATGCAAAGCGATGATTTACGGGCTAAGGGGAGGGGGGAAGGCCTTGCTGGGCTGCTCGGGGACTCGCAATTCCCACCGCCTGGGGTGTGGGCAGGGGGGCAGGATTTGGCTCTCCCCGGGGAGCGGCGGCGGCTCGGCAGCGCATCCCTGCAGCTGCCACGCTCCGGCGCCACATTCCCTGCAGCGAGCGCCCGCACGTGTGGCGCTCCCTGCCCTCCGCGGGATGGCATTGCCGTGGAAAACACCTGGAGGGGTCGCAGCAAACCCTCCCAAGGGATCGGCCCCGGACTGAGGGGGCTGCTCCGGCTCTGTCTGTCTGTCTGTCTCTCTGTCCGAGCCCGGGCGCTTCCGATCTCCTCTCCCTCACAGCCAAAACCAAACCGAATTACACCAAAACCAAATTACAATTCAAAACAGCGGAGGAACCGCAGATTTAATTCGCTGTACTAATGCCAGCGCACAGCCTTCTACCTGCATGAGGCAAGTCATAATGTTCTCCTAAATATCCGGATAAAATGCCTGGACCAAATAGATCTATATATTTTTTAAAAAAGGATTTTAAGGGGAAGCGTCATCTCAGAGGTTTCTATAAGATCCTGCAGTAGCAAACACACAAATCAGCTACAGGGTGAAACTGGAAACGGGAAGAGGAAAAGTAAATCACCAACAAACCAAATCTGAGGTGTCCCGAAAAGGATCCCAGGTACCTCCAACCCCTCAAAGAGCTTAAAGGGCCTCTCCCCCTGCCACTTACGGCTCAGCTGAAGGACCCGGGGCAAAGCTTTGCGTCCTCCACGGCTTCCCACACTCGTGTCCGCTCTCTTCCCAACTACCTGGTGCTCTCCTCCGCGCCGGAGCTGGGGAGGATGGAAATACCATAGTGTTTGCGGCAGGGCTGCTATTCAAAGGGAGGGGGAGTGGTCAGCCCCGCACCCAGGGCGCTGGGAACGGCCACTTCCACGCCGCCGGCCAGGAAAAAGCCACCTCTGGCGGCTGTCACGCCGCTGGGGGAACAAAACCGGCGCTGGCTGGAGGTGGGGATGRGGGCAGCGCCCTGCCGGCCCCGCTCCGGGGTGGCCTTTGGGTCTGCGTCCGGGAAATCCATCCCAGGGCTCCAGCTCCCGAAGTGCTGTGAGCGGAGTTTATTCCTGCCCAGGGACTGGACTAAAGGCTCATAGAGCACGGCGAGGGTGAGGTTTATCCAGCCCTGATCCCCAAACCTCAGCCCAGCCGCTGCCTCTGCCTGGAGCTGCCTCCCGGCACAAGCTGCTGGGTGCTCCGAAAGGTCCCCTGGGCACCTCTGCCTTCCCTGCTCCCCTGCATATCCCAGGGAATCGCCGGCTCCAGAGCTCTGGTGCCTCCCTTACCCCCAGCCCTGGGAAGAATCTAGCCTGGTGCAAACCCTAAAAACCCTTGGCATGTGCCTCTGGAACAGGGCGTGCCAAACAAATGCCCTGCTGGCTGCTGCTTGCTGTTGGAATCCCAAAGGCTGAAGGAATCCCCCTTTCCATGGGGAACCRGAGAGGGGAGATGCCCGGGCAGCACCGGGAGCCCCCGGATCAGCTCTGGCAGAGGTGGACGGTCCCACCCTGCGTCTCTCCAGAGCCACTCCTAGGGCAGGTGCTAAAGGTGTCCCGGGGCTCTCCAGACAGGAGAGGGGCAGGAGAGACTTTCCCGGCTGGGCAGGAAAAGGGAGCGGGGCAGAAACACAGCTTGCAGTGGTCTCGTTCCATTGACACCCTTGTGAATTTTCCAGAGGCTCTGGAAGAGCAGGATCTGGGGCTGCCCTCTCCAAGCACAGCAGCCTTCCCCTGCCCAGCCTGTCCGGCCCTCACAGCCCGGCCAGRCACCCCCAAAACGCCAGTGGCACCCCCAAAATCCCGGAGGCAGGAGGACGTGCCCATCCCGCCTCTCCTGCTCTCCTCTCCAGGCGGCAGAGCTGCCTTTTCCTCCAGGAGAGGGCTCCAGGCTGGAAATCCTCTGGCTCCGGCACGGATCCCATCATGCTGCCTCTGGAGCWGCCCTGGCTGAGCCCCTGCCCGGGGCAAAGCCCAGGCACCAGGCTTTCCATGTGTGCTGCTCCAGGACATTTTTGGGCAAAATGGGAAGCTGGGAAGAGCTGCTGGGATTTTCCCTGGAGATCCTGATAACAAACTGTGGTATAACAGCAAAAAAGGGACCCCAGCCGTGGGGCTGAGCCCCCACTGTCTCAGTGCTCTGACACCACAAAGTTCTGCTGGCAGAGTATTTCCAGGAGGAGTTGTTTTCCAGGGAATTTTGCAGCACTCTCACAATAAATAAAAAAAAAAAAAAGCAGCCTGTGCATGTGAGCACTGTCACTGCTGAAGGATCCATCTGGGGAGAAAAATCATCCCTGGAGACTCCTTTTCCCTGTACAAACCTGGGTGTTTTGGGTACTCCCAGCACAGTGAACATCTGCAAAGTGCAAAAACCTAAAGTGTCTTTGCTCCCACAATCCCGTGGGTGATTCCTGCCAGCACGGGGGGTCTGTGACATCGCTGCTGCCCAGAGAAATCGAATGTTCCAAACGAGTGTCCACACAGGTCCCTCCCGTCCCCTCCTCCCCACCCAGGACACTGCTCAAAACCCCAAAGTGACAAACAGCAAGAAACCCCATTATTTACGCACACAAAACTATTRCCAGGTCCTTCAGGAGCTCCCAAATGATGAATGGATCTCTCCTTTAGCCCTGARTTTGGGAACACAGGGCTCCAGGTGGCCCAAATCCACGTTACCTCCCTCTTGTAGCTCTCCTAACGCAGGAAATGATTTACAGGGTTGCGTCTCCCCGGGAAGGTTTCCAGCCTCCCGGGCTTTGGTACAAAGGCTCTGTCACATCTGAGCTCCAAAGGAGCGGAATGCGCTCGGCAATCCGTTTCCATCTGGGCAGCTCTTCCCGGGATAACCCCGCTGGCAGCTGCGAGCAAGATGTCCTTCCTTCCCCGGGCGGGATGCTCCGCTCCGGGGGGGGCGTTGGGATGCAGCAATCCATCCGTGAGCTGTGCGGCCAGCCAGGCGYCTGGGAAGCGGAGGTGCTTCTGGAACCATGGAATCGTGGAATGCTTTGGGCGGGAAGGGGTGACTGGTGTCGCATAGGTCACCCGAACGGGCTCGCAGCAAAAAGTTGGGTTAAATTTCGGGCAGCTCATGGAACCCGTCATAAAGCCGTTGTGCTTTCCCGTGGCAGCTGGTTTGGGTTTGCTCCGCGCTCGTAAAAAAACCGGAGCGATCCCCGAGTGTTTCGCGGGAAGGGTTATTAATGTCTGGAGGCGTCTCGAGGCTGTTCCACGGGTTCTGCTTAAGTTTGGGGGCACTCAGGCTCCCGCTGGAAGGAGCAGGACGTCGATGTCGGCGGAAACAGCCCCTTTCCCGCCAACCTGAGCAATCCCCACCACCTTTTGGGATGGCATTGTCGTGAGGGTGGCTGCAGCTGGAGGCCATCCTGGTTTGTCTCCCGGAGCTGGGCAGCCAGCAGGGATCCTCTGGGCACAGTCCTGAGTGTCACCGACTGTCACCTGCCCCGATTCCACCCCCTTGCAGCCCCCAGGTTACTGTCCAGGGGCATCCTTGTGGATCACAAGGCACTGAAGGTRAGAAGCTGCATGCAATGAGCTTCCAGAACCCTTCCTGGATCATCATTTCCATCTCACACTGGGAAAACAGAGCAGGAATAATAGTATAAAATGATCCTGAGCACCTGAATCTCTCTGCTTTTAATTGGCTGCAATTTTTGATTACATGCTGACCTCAAGGGAGTCAAATAGGGATTCCCGATTTGGAGGAGCCTTCCCAGCCTGGGAGAAGGGGACACAGCCGGATCAGGAGCTGCCTGTGCCTGTAAATCCATGGCAGCTCTGCCCAGGCTGCCCCAGCCCTCCCCCTGCCCAGAGTCCAGGCGTGACTCCCAGCCTGTGCCCAGATGTTCAGAGGTCCCCAGAGCTGGGCACATCTGGGATCCAGCTGCTGACACTCTCTGGAGCCGCTTGGCCTGGAGAGCCGACTGGGACAGCACCAGAGCTCATCCCTCTGGACCAACCCCCATGAATTCCCTCCTGTACGGAGCCCAAGAATGCTGAATGTCCCAGCAGGAGAAGAAGGATTCTCCACCCTTGAGTCAGACAGGAGCTCAGATCTTGGATATCCTTTATCCTGGATGTGATGGGACAGGATATGCAGTAAAACAGAGCAAATTTGGGTGTACAGGAACACCCTGAAYGCTTGAACTGCTCCACAAGGGACTTGGTGATGCTGTTTTAGGGTAGGAGCTGCTACACGTGGATCTCCTTGCCATTAACCAGGATAATTGTTATAAACTGGCTCATCCACGGCTTATCTCCCTTCCCTGAGGGAGAGCAGATCTGTGTAAAAATGGGCTTTGAACAGGGAACATCTGAAGATGTCAGGATTGGGTGAGAAACGGCGTGTGGAAAAATTCCATTTCCATCTCTGTGCACATGGATAAAAACACATGGATGAGAAAACCCAAAATAACACCGAGGCCCAACGTTTTCTTCCCCGTGAGGGTGGGGAGGCCCTGGCACAGGCTGCCCAGAGAAGCTGTGGCTGCCCCATCCCTGGAAGTGCCCAAGGCCAGGTGGGACAGGGCTTGGAGCAACCTGGGCTRGTGGAAGGTGTCCCTGCCCAGGGAACCAGATGAGCTTTAGGGTCTCTTCCCACCCAATCCATTCTGGGATTCTGTGACTCGGTCACGTTTTCACTCTGGAAGAGGAAGTGAGAAATTTCCACTCAGCCCTAGCTCTGATGTTAAGCAACATCTCTGGGGAAGTTCCAACCATAACATCTCCAGCCTGAGCCCTCGAGATGCAAACCTGCGAATTTTGCCTTGTTGGCACAAAAACTGATCCCTTTTCCAGAGTCCAGCGTGAATATTTTGATTRCAAACTCCTTCCTGCAGGTGCCTGCCCCACTCACACCATTAACAAAGCCTGAAAGCTGCGAGAACAAGGCAAATCCACAATCATTTATGGAAATATTTCCTGGGAAATCAGCCCTTGCTTACAAGTTCTAACATTGCAAGAAAAATTCGGCCTCTTGGCTGGAAGAAGGATCTTTGATTAGCCTGATACACTCCGACAAAAAAACCAGAGAGGATTTCATCATCACACACCCTCTTCAAACTGTAAATTAAAATCCTCATCCAAAATCGTTTAATGGGAGACTGCAAAGCCAGATTTCAGAAGTGCTCTCTTCCCAGGCAAGGCGTATAAATAAAGATCAGATTTATAAAAATGCTATCAGCCAACAATTCCTGCTCGAACACATCTGGCCAGATTTCAAAACCGATTCAGCAGCCAGTTAATCACTTGCTCTTTATTACTTAACTTACTATTAGCATCGGGGGGGGGAGGGAAAAAAAAAAAAAAAAGAGAGATATTTTTATTCCCTTTTATCTGTTAAAATATTCCCCGCATCTTGCAGGGCTGAAATTCAAAGCCTTGATAAAAATCATGACATTTATTAAAAAAAAAAAAAAAAGTCAACTGCTTCTCAAGGCCGTGTAAAAACACAGGGCATGAATGGAGATCTTTTCACTGCTTGCCTTTGCATCTTCTTGCTCAAAAAACAAGATCTGCACCGCACGGAGAATGTCACATAAAGCCCACTCGGGGAAGAATAAGCAGCTTATTCTGGTGGGGCTGGGGTGGGAATGAACGGGAAGCTGGAATTCTCCTTGGGTTCTCTGAGGACATCACCGGAAATCTCACAGCTTCGTGTCCCTGGGGGGTCTGGGGTGGAGGTGGCCCTGCTGGGACAGCAGAGCGTGGTGGCTTCGGTGTCCTGGGCTCGGAATTCCTCCCTCCTGGCAAGCGCTGGCTCCAAAAATATTGGGAAAGGGTTGAGCTGTGAAAAAGCTCCTGCTCTGCCCCCAGGGATGGAGCCCCCGTCCCTGGAGTGGGTGTGGCWCTTGGGACATGGTCAGTGGTGGCCTTGGCAGTGCTGGGGGCGTGGTTGGGCTTCATGATCCCACAGGGCTTTTCCAACCCGGGTGATCCCGTTATCCCATGGGCTGGTGGGGTGGGAGCAGCGTCTGGAGGAGCGGCTGCAAAGGCACAGTCCAGGTTTGCCACTGGGCTGCACTCAGGGTGGTCCTGGACACCTCCTGGGGTCTGTTCCCCCCAGGACAGGGACTCCCCAGGAGCAGGGCCCAGCACAGGTCTCGGCTGCATCCCTAAACCAGCTCCTGCTCCCGTGGGCGATCCCAGGTTCCATCGTTCGGGACTCTGGCTCAACTCCAACCCAGCACGGCTCATCCTTTGAACCCCTGGATTCTCCTTCCGTGGCTCACGTCTCTTCCCACCAGAAAGGCCACTGTGCTGAGGGACGAGGGGAAAGGCCTTGGATGACGTAGGAATTGGGAGATTTCACCGCGCTGGGTTCCACGGGGAGATGACAAACCTGGGAAATTCTCTTTTTTCTCCAGGCCTTTTCCCAGTATCAAAGTGACCTTTGTGTTCTCCATCAGCTGACACACACAAGGGACAACGAGGGTTCAGTGGCTGCTGCAGTGACCTCGGGGGGGGCCGAGGTGGGATCCGTGCCCTCCTGGGTCCCGCCATCCAGCCGGGAATGCCGGGGATGCCCTCAGGAAAGAAAATAGCGTTCTCCTGGTTTTCTGTATGAGGAGCTGTAGGGCAGGGAAGGTGTGAGGTGTTCCCAGTGGAACATAAAGTGGGGATTTTTCAATGCTTTAATTACACATCTAAACCACCGCAAAAATGATCTTTTCGTTATGGCAGCGAGCGGCAGAGGGAAAAAATTCCAGTAGCAGAAAAGTGAGGCTCGGTTTCGTGGCAATGAGTTATTAACATGTCCTTTACCTCTCTGTTTATTTTCCACACGGTTCCAGGTCAAGGAAAGTTTGTCTGTGACAAGGATTGGGCTTTGGGAGCAGCTGTGCCTTGTCATATCCCATTCCCGAGCCGCAGAGAGGGTGTTTGGACAGATTCTCYTTTGTCTCCTCTGCCGATTATCAGGGGAGCTCAGGAGGGACAACAGGACACAGGTGACATCCCCAGAGTGTGACGTCCCCTCCGTGAAGGACACCGAGGGCTCCGGGAGGAAGGAAGGGAATAAATAAGGCGCGTTCTGGCTCGGAGCGCGGCCCCGGGGCCGCCCGGTGCTGCGGGGGTTATTTATGGCCGGGCTGGGAATCGCGGAGCTGGGTCCCACATGTGAAGTGAAAGTGGAAGTGTGTGGGTGGGAGGGGAAGCAGCAGCATCCCATTTATCAGCGCTGCCGAGGCCGAGCAGCTTTCCCGGCTCCGGGCTGCCTGCCTGYGGAGCATTCCGCATCTCCCGGGCAGCGCCGCACAGCCCCCAGGGCACGGTCTCATCCCAGCATCCATCCTCGGGGGTGGATGGGACACACCCGCCCTTCCCGTTGTCCTGCAGCCCGTTCGGGGTGCTTCAGGAACCTGCCCATCCTCAGCGCGGCTCCCGAAATTCCACCCCGGGCAGCCGGGAATGGCCCAGCCTGCCTTCCCCCTTCCCAGATTCCACAGGAGCCAGCCTGGATCCGTGGGGTGTAAGGAGAGAAGGGGGATGGGSRGTGGAGGGATGGAGSGATGGAGGGACGGAGGGAGGGGGTCACGGCGGGGTGAGCTGATGAACAGCAAACAATCCTAATTTATGCAAAAAGCAGTCTGGAAAAAATGACATTCCTGGTTGTCTGCATGTGTAGCGCACAGAGATCCCAAATAAAGGAGCCAAAGACGTGCCCATGAATCAGAGCTTTATCCTCCCAGCCCCCCAGAGCCGAGCCCACGGAYTGGGGTGAGTTTGCCTCTTTAATTGCTGTGGCTGCCCAGCCCGGCCTGTTTGGGAGCCGAACCAACAGTGCCCTGTTGGAAATCAAGCAGGTCCTTTGGGCCTYGGCTTTTCTCCGGTTTTCCACCCTCTTAGACAACAAACAGCCCATTAATGTCTGGAATCACAGCTTGGRTTCCCACTGCCAGCGCACGGCTCAGCTCGCTGCCAGGGATGCCCAGTGCCACRTTCCATCCCGTGTCCCAGCACTAATTCCTCCCTGCCCACCTCCACCTCCCATCCCACTGGAGGCACTCCGGCTTCACAGCTCTGGGAATGAGATCCCAGCGTGGCTTTTCCCAGTTGAAAGCTTCCAACAGGGAGCAAGTACAGGCTTTGCTTTTGGTCCTTTTGGCTCTCCAGTAGGATAAGGAATTTTGCCAGAGGATCTCTGGGCTAATTGCTGGATCTGTGTCCTCATTAACAGGAATCTCCTGTGCCCTTGAATAACTCCTGGTTTCTTCTGCTGGAGAGTCACAGACTCGTGGAATGGTTTGGGATGGAARGGACCTTAAATCTCATCCAGTGCCACCCTCTGCCACGTGCAGGGACACCTTCCACTGTCCCAGGTTGCTCCAAGCCCCATCCAACCYGGCCYTGGACACTCCCRGGGCTGGGGCAGCCACAGMTTCTCTGGGCTGCCTGATCCATAACTCCAAAGCTGTTATCCATTCCTCACTATCTGCAGGGTCTCTGCCCAAATCCTGCACACATATCCAGAGTGCCAACCTCTGGAAACCTGCAGAGGTTTTCCCTGGCCATTCCCAGGCACAGCTGGCAGCCCCAGCTGGATGCCCTGCAGCAGGATGTGGGAATTTTGGCTGAGAGTGGGCAGGAATGGGAGCCTGGCTCATAGGAAGGGTGTTGGAGAGCACCATGGAGCAGCATCACTGGGCTGTCACTCCTGCTCCAAGRCTTTTCCCAGATGAGAAATGCCCCAGCCTTCACCAGGCAGTGATAGAGCAGYGTTAGCTCCCTCTCAGTCCCTTGGGCAAGATCCAAGCCTGGATTTTCCTCCATTTTTCTGCCTTGTCCAGTGGCCCTATGAGCATTTGGGGCAGCAGTGCCCGTGGATGGCAGGGAATGGATTTCCCRGGGGAAATGCCATCCTGGGCCAGCCTTTCCCAGTCCTGCAGGGAGCAGATGGCTGCTTTATTCCCACCCACAGCAGCACCCACGCGTGCAGGGCCGAGGTTGCTCCTGGTGGCAGGAGCAGCACACCCAGCAGGTGACATTATCCTTGTCCTTATCCAGGAGGATCCGCTCAGCTGGGACCGTCCCGGGGCTTTTGAAGTCAGCAGGAGCCCGGCCTGGGGGAGGTTTATGGGGTGAGTTCTGGCTGTGCTGATTGAAGCTGCTTCCAGAAATCGGTGAGAGCCTTTTCCAGCACACTGAGAGGAACAGGGGCTCCAGCTCGGGCTCATTCAGCTCCCGTAAATCTCCCCCCGAGGCTTCATCAGCCTCACCCGGGGTTTGGTTTTATTCCATTTGGCCACCCTGGGCACTGCCACGAGCCTTGCTTATCCTCGTGCAAATAGCACGAGGAATTATTCGGTTTCAATCCCATCCTGAGCATCTGTGGGCTGGGAGGGACCTCGCTGAAACTCGGAGCAGGCTGCGTTCACCTCCTCCCTCCGTGAGCTTCGTTAACTCCAGCTTTTAATGGATGCAGCGAACGGGAGAAATAAAATAAATACTACAATCAAAGTGCTCAAACCYACGCCTCGTCCATGCCAACACAAACCCTGAATGGGAGGAAGCATCAGGCTAAATTTAGATCCCCCAGCAAAATCCGAGAGCTTTTATTTTTTCTTTTAATTTTTTTTTTTCTCTAGGTTCATACTGTAAAACATCTGCTGAACAGTTTCCTATAACTGTTTTTGGCTTTTAAATCAAAGAAAGAAGAAACAATGTCCCATTTTTGTAGAGAGAAAAGGAGGAGGGGAATAATAGACCTTCCTCTCAAAGGAGGATGACAATGAGGATAGAAATAGAACGGGGGGAGCTTTGAAACATCTTGAGTCCAGACAAGGAGTGGGTGGATGGCAGGTTCAGGTATCTCTGCTCGCTTTGGCCGCTTCCCATTCCCAGGGGGAGCTGGCAAAGCTGCTGCCAGCCCGAGGGAAAAGCCACGGGCAGAGCTGGATGTGCCTGGCGGGCGAGGAGGGGCAGGAAGGGGGTGCRGCAGGGCTGGGGGTGCACGGGGAGCTCGTGGACGAGGAAAAAAGGAGGTTATTTAGCAGAGAGAGAAGGAGGAGGTGTGGTCAGTCACAACGGCTTTCTCCCCAGCCCAGGAGAAAATTCCCTGCTCCTTCCAGCATCCCGCGGTCCGTCCGAGCTCCTCGGGGTGTCCCGCAGCTGCAGCCGCCCCCAGCCACCTGCAGCGTCCCCGACACCGGGGTGGGTGGCCCCGAGCTGCCACATCTGTGCTTGGGCCCCTGCCGGTCCCAGGCCTGGAGAAACCTGCTTTTCCCTGCTTTTCCCTGCTCCACTGGGGCCACGGAGCCCCTTCCCCAGGGGGACTTGCAGCCCACGGGGGGAACGTGCAGCCCACGGGGGGGACATGAAGCCCACAGGGGGGACATGCAGCCCACAGGGGGGACGTGCAGCCCASGCTGTGACACCTCTGGGCTCCGTGGCAGCGCTGGCTGCGCAGGGAGGCCTTTCCTGCCAAGTCACAGGATGCGATGACGGCGCGGCTGGGAAAAGCTTCAAACCAGCCCAAACAATCGGAGATTGTCTGCGGAGAGCGGGCTCTAAAATTGGCTCCTTGGACCAGCACCAGGCTCGGCCCCGGGGCCTTTGTCAGGAGCGCCGGGCCCGGCGGCGGTGACGGAGAAGGTCCTAATCTCGCTTCCCATCTGGATCGGGGCCGGACCGAGCCCGGCCGTGCKCGTCCCCCCGTGACCCCCTGGCATCCAGGGCCTGGGAGCCCTTCCCGCTGCCAGGAATCCTGCACTGCCTATAGGAGCTGTATGACTCAGGAGGCAGCAATCCTATTTCATTTATTYCCCTAAAGAAGTTGCTTAGGAGCCTGCATCCCTATTCCTGTGCGGGCTGGAGGGGGTGGGGGGACAAGAATTGTGCTTTTTTTATGGATTTAGCACGTGTTGCGCTGGATTTGCTCCTTTTAGGTAAATCTCAGCTGGGTGGTGGCAGAGCCCCTCCTGTCCCTGGGGGTTCCTTAGCACATTTGCTCCTTGGCACGAGGGGCTCTGCCACACAGCACCAGGGACCGGGGCCAGGGTGGCARCACAATCTCACCAGCCATAAAGCTCTTTCCTGGCATCCTGCTGATCCCAGCAGCCCTGCAACACTCCCGAGCTGCTCCCAAGGATGTATCAAACATTCAGCACGTGCCTGATGGCTCTGACAGAYCCCTGGGCTCCCCCGGGCTCTGCGCACTCGCTGCTCCCAGCCCATCCAGCAGCATCCCTCCTGCATCCCTCTCCCAGCCTGGCCCAGCCGAGGAAACCTCGGACAAAAGAAACCCAGAACAAAATCCAGGAGCAGGGAAGTGGCAGGCGAGGGCCTGTGTCAGATCAGCCGGATCCCCAGGAGGAAATAGTTGGAACAAGGCTCCGACGCGTGCCAGGAGATGGCATGTGCAGGGAGATGGGATGTGC
>JACAXG010000038.1:767542-795288 GCA_018881555.1 Amblyornis subalaris | reverse complement strand
GGGGCTGGAGACACCGGGAAGGGCAGGGATGGGGCTGGAGACACCGGGAAGGGCAGGGATGGGGCTGGAGACACCGGGAAGGGCAGGGATGGGGCTGGAGACACCCGCACCTCGGGAAGGGCAGGGATAGGGCTGGAGCCCGAGTTCCCAGGAAGGGCAAGGATGGGGCTGGAGCCCGAGTTCCCAGGAAGGGCAGGGATGAGGCTGGAGCCCGAGTTCCCAGGAAGGGCAGGGATGGGGCTGGAGCCCGGCTTCCCGGGAAAGGCAAGGATGAGCCAGCCCCAGCCAAGGGCAGCCCAAACCTCCTTCCTCTCCCCGAGGTCACGGATCTGGCAGGTGCAGACAGGCTTGTGGCCGAATAAAGACTCCTTTTCCATCCCCTCTTCTCCTCCACGGGTGCAGAAGCCCTAAGCGAGATGCTCTTTTCCTATTAAATCATGGAAAACCTTTCCAAGGGTTAAATCTCCCAAACTCCTAAACTTTGGTCTCTGTTCCTTTCGCTTCACCTTTGCGAGACCCAGAGCACAGCACTGCCGTTAACAGATCTGCCCCGAGCTTTTCATCTTCATTTTGAACTCCGTGGATTCGCTCCCACCTGCCTTTCCTGGCTTGTTTTCCACATCCATCTCCCGCACGCTGAAAAGAGCCAAAAATAAATTCTCCAAGTTCTGCTCGTTTTGGCCGCTCCGCTCTCGGGGCTGGGAGTTYGCCCCAGCTTCCCCCGCTGCTGGAATTAGCTGGAGTTTAATGATTATGAGTTTTCTTGGGATCAGAGGGCGAAAGAGCCAGCTCGAAGTGCTGAAAAGCTGGGAAGGGGATGGATGGCGCAGAACCGTGGGCAACCCTTGAGTGCCCAAGCTGGGAGCAGAGAACTGTGAACATTTGGAGGGTTTTGGGGGTAGGATGAGCCAAGCTAAGTCCAGAAAGGACATAATTTACTGGCAAACGGCACCGCCTCAGGTACCGGCGGGAATAAATCCATAGGGAGCTTTCCAAGCGGGGCAGAGGCTTTCCCGTAGCCCAGGGTGCTGCTCTGTTGGAGACACGTGAGGAGCCCCAGCCTTGGCTGCAGATCTGAACTCGCAGAGATCTCCGAGCCAGGAAGGCCTGTGGATTATCCAGGCTGGCTTCCTGTCTAACGCAGGCCAGATGAGTCCATCCCCTCGTTCCTGCACGGAGCCCGAGCATTCCTGCCTGGCTCCGCATCTCTTCCAGAACGGCATCCGGTCCTCATTTAGAGGCTTCGAGAGATGGAGAATCCATCACTTCCCGTGGCAGCTCGTGCCAGTGGTTATTCCTAATAGAGGAGGAAGCTGCTCGGAGCTGGGCTCACGCGTCAGGAGCCTCTCCGGGTAAGGAATGGCCCCCGGGCTGCCTCCCCTGGAAAATAAAAGCATGAAACACTCACTGAAGAGGATCTTGCCCCCAAAACGTGTCTGTTCTTCCCAGTGTTGCAGTTGATGCATCTYGAGTTGGTCTTTTCTCTACGAGCATCATCTTCTGTAGCCCGCTGGGACTGTGAAAAGATTCCTTCAGCACATTCCTTAGAAATTTTGGTCGTTTYTCTCAGAAAAAACCCCAGCACRTTTTGAAAGAAATCCTCCCCGGGAKCCTTGAGCCTTGAGCCCCCCCAGCCCTTCCAGCCTGCAAGGGCTGCCGGAGCAGCAGATGTCCTGCAGGACACACCTCCGTGGCTCCCCARTCCCTGGGAATCCATGGCTCCCCCGGACTCTTTCCCATCCTCCTGAAGGAGCAGGGATGATCCCGCCGCTCGCAGCCCCGCAGGGATATCAGGTGCCTGGGTCTGCCTCATCCTTTCCAGATTTTTGGGCTCACATCCCTCAGCACCGGCGTGGGACAGCCATGGATCAGCAGCTGAGCCTTCCCCTGGACGGGACAGCAGCACAGGGAGCAGCGGGAAGGGTTTGGGAGAGCTGCTGGCGAGTGGGACTTGCCTTGGAGGAGGGACACGTGTCCACTCCCYGTGCTGCTGGCTCGGACCCATCCTTAATCCTGGATTCCCATCGGAGCTGACAGGGAGCTTGTCCTTGGACAGGTTCAGAGGACCCTGCTGACACCCCGAGGTGTCCTGCTATGGACAAAYCCCGGGAGTTATCCCGGTTCCTGTCCCGGTGCCATCAGACCATACGGGACTGTGCAAAACCAGATGTTCTCGCGGCCCGCTCTTCCCGGGTTATTTATATCCCTGGAATATTTGACGTTTCCTGTTTTATTAAAGGGCTCCAGGTCCCCAAGACATTCTTCAGAGCAGCGAAGCAGCGAGGGCCGCGGGAGCTCCTGGAGCATCCCAGTGTCTCCAYGCCAGGAGCGGCGTAGGAGCGGGAGGAAGGGAGGGGTGGGAGCTGCTCTTGGTGATTTAAATGCACTGAGATAAAAATTCGTGTTTCTCTGGCAGGGCTGAGCAGCCTCTGAGYGAGGGATTTGGCACCCACCGAGCACCTGGATGAGCGACCTGCAACTGCAACTCTGGGAACTCGCTGGTTCYGACGGATTAAGAACCCTTCCTCTGCCGGAGGAGGATTCCCAGCGCTGCAGCCRAGCTCGGCTGAGCCTCCATCTGGCACAGAGAGCTGGACCAGATCTGACTCAAAGCCACAGATATTTTCCACCCCTGTCTGGCACCGGCTGGAGGGGCCAGAGCTGCCATCAAATCTCAGCTCTCTCAGATCTTCCCGAATCAGAYGGGAGAGATCTCCGGGATGAGGGAAATTGTCTCATGTGGTCTCAGTTCCTCAGCTGATTGACACAACCTCCCAGCCCAGAGACCACAGGCAGGGCAAAATACGGCATGGAGGAAGAATTGGGATCAAAATCCATCTGGGAAGTTCGTTGTTTGATAACCACATCCTAGGAAAGGGACAGGGCTGCTGCAGGAATGGGGGGCTGGGAGGAGCAGGACTTCCACATCTCCTCTTCTCCCCAGACCAATCTACCCATTTTCTCGCTTTGCTCATCAGAATTCCCTCCCCATCCATCGGGATCTGAAACCACAAGGGATTTTTCGAAGCAGCAGGTTTGGTGTCACTAGAAATGTTATTTTCCCGAGCTGCCACAAGATGCCAGCATTTCAGAGTGTTCCTGAGCCGGGAGCGCAGCTCCTTGGGACCCGCGGCCTCGGGCTCCTCCAGCTCTTCCCGGGATGTCCCACAGCCCCTCTGTCTACTCATGGAGAGGGGATAAGGATGGGGAAGCTGGAGGAGAGCGTCTCCGTGGGAGGTGGAGGAAAGCATCTTCATGGGAAGTGGAGGAAAACGTCCTAATGGGAGACGGAGGAAAACATCTCCATGGGAGGGGGAGGAAAGCATCTTCCTGGGAGATGGAGGGAAACACCTTACTGGGATACTATGGAACGCATCTTCGTGGGAAGTGGAGGAAAACATCCTCATGGGAGATGAAGGAAAACATCTCCATGGGAGGTTGAGGGAAGCACCTTCCTGGGATATGGTGGAATGCATCTCCATGGGAGGGGGAGGAAAACACCTTCATGGGAGGCAGGGAAAGAATCTTCCTGGGACATGGAGGAAAACATCCCCATGGGAGATGGAGGAAAGCATCCTCATGGGAGGTGGAGGAAAGAATCCTCATGGGAAGTGGAGAAAAGCATCTCCCTGGGATATGAAGGAATGCATCTTTATGGAATCCCCATGGGAGATGAGGGAAAGCATCCTCATGGCAGGTGGAGGGAAGCTTCTTCCCGGGGAGGTGGCAGTCGTGGCTCTCTGGGCTGCAGGCACTGTGGGTTCAGCAGCTCTGTGGCTGCCTGGGGGTCACCACCCCACTGCTCCTGCTATGGGGCACATCCCGGTGTTCATGGATGCAGGGAAGGGCTCCCTGTGCCTGGGAGAACCACGGCTCTTCCGGCTGGGCGGAGGCTGCCTCTTGCCACACTGGAAGGAAACCTCCTCCTCCTCCTCCTCCTCCTCCTGAGCTGTGCAGGTGCCTCTCTGGATCTCCTGCTCAGCATCCACAGGCACTTGCAGCGGGAGTTTTCCCTCTCACTTCCCCAAAGCGGGAGAGCCAAAGGAAGCAGTTCCCCATTTTCCCGTATCAGTTATCCCTGGCAGCCCTGGGCAGCTCCCAGCTCTCTTTCAGTTCTGTTCCTGCCCCATCTGCTCCACCCAGAGCCCTCCAGCAGGTCCCAGCAGGACAAGAAGGACTTTGTGGGCCCAGTTCTCCTTCGGGAGTCACTGCCCTGGGACACAAAACTCCTGGATGTCCYTAAACCCGAGAGTGCCACTGAGAAGGAGCAGCTGATGGGGCTTTTCCAACTCAGATGAGCTTTTTTTCCTCCTGAGGAAAGACACAGAAGAAATACAGCTTCTCCCTTTTCCTGATAACCTCTTGACCCCCCCTCGTTTGCCAGCAGCCCCTGCAAGCCTTTGGTAATTCCCCTAATCCCCAATACATCCCAATCCCCACTCCCGGCCCATCCCTTCCGCAGGGGGCTGAGCCACCTGGGGGCTGGGATGCAGGAACYGCCCCTGGCAGGTTCAAACCCTTCAAACCCTCAAACCCTCGGAGGTTCCACGATTCTCCTGTGACTCCCTAAGAGCTCCATCCACAGCGGCAATGGGATGGGGACACCCCCTGGCATTCCCCCAAAAGCTCTGAAATAAGATCCAGCAGTCCTGATCCCCTTTTCAGTCCATTCCCCTGCACAGGGGGAGATTGGAGAGTGAACAGATTTGTCTACAAATATTTGTTTCTGTAAATAAACGCATTTCTTCAGCTCGCTCCGTGGATCCTCTTTCCCACGCAGAGGGATAAGGAGGATAATTGGAGTYGATGGGTAACATGGTAAAAACACAAATCCCCCTTTGCTCTGAGGGAAGGCAGAGCAGCCAGCTGCTTCGGAGCTTTATTCTCCAGACCACAGCACGGGAGGACCRTTTTGCCTGGGAATTTGCCTTTGCAGTCACGGAATCCCTCACCTCGCTGCAGCAGACGGGGATTGATGTCAGCCAGCAGCCTCAAATTTCCACAGCCCGAAGCCCAGGCCAAGGRCTCTTTGTACCTTGCCGTGGTTTTTACTCTTCCCAGTGTTCCGGCGCTCCACGGCTCCGCAGAGGTGTTGGATAAATTTCCTGTTTCGCTCCTGCAGCAGCGAGCCAYGGCTTTACCAGGGAATATTCAGGGAGGCAGACACTGCTCCCAGACGGTGCTGTGTCCATAAAAGAGAGCTGTGGAGTGGGGCTGAGGARCGATTCCCTCCCCTCTCCCCACGGGCCAGCGGTTCACACCCCCAGCTGGAGCTGGCAGCGAGGGCTCGCCTGTGACACACAGGGATGCTCATAAAGGGAACACTTTTTTTCCACACACACACACAAAAAATGGACTTTTCCCCTCCGAARTGCAAAACCAAATGTGTCACCTTATGCCCCTAATTTATTTTTGGTTAAAGAGCGAGTTATCTCTTTTCTTTAAGCAACTAAAAACCATCGATTTGTAGTTTCCTGATAACATTCCTGTCCTGCAGCTGAGGCTGTGACGCTTTGGCACTCGGAAAACAAAGCAGGGTTTCACCATTACCTTTCCCCAGGGAAAACTTCCAGCCGGAGCTTTAGTACGTGGCCTGGAGAGACACTTCCCCCAGGCCTCGGAGCAGAGCAAACCCCAGACCAAACCCCGCTGGTTATTCCGTGCCACGCCCCAAAACCGGGCTGCCTGGCACTGGGAAACCCTGGAGGTGTCCCGGTTTTCCTGGGATGTGCTGGCAGCACCCCCCAGCCACGGGGTGCCCCTGCTGCAACATCTGGGCTGTGCAGCGGAAGATGCGGCAGAGCCATTCCCGCTGCTCTCCCTGCTGCTGTGTCACTAACGCGGCACAGAGGGGCCTGCACAGCAAACATGCTGTGGCCAGATGTTTAGAACATCTGCTCGGACCAATAAAGCAAAAACAACAACGAAAAACAACTGAAATAAAAAGGGAAAGCAGGCGCATCCACGGATCCTGCAGGGTGCGGGATCTGACGTGGCGTGGGGGGATTTTCCCGGGAAGGCCTCGTGGCACGGGGACAGCTCAGGTGTGAGCCACGTCCCTGCTCCCGGGGAGGGCACTCACACCCCTGTGGCCAGGCCGTGGGAGGCAGGGGCATTGGGACGCTCCAAAGGGTGACTCCGTGGGGATCTGGGTCCCTCCTGCTGCGCGGGTGCCTCTGAGGGACACTCGGGGCCCTTCCATCCGCACGTGGCACAGTGGGGTCTGTATTTACAGCACCCCTGGGCGGGGAGGGAGTGCCCTCATCCCCCTCTGGAAGCTCATCCTAGGCCCTGGCACGAGCTGTGCTCAGCCCTGCGCTGCTCCTGGGACACATCCTTGGGAAGTCACCGGGAGCAGGGCACGGCAGGGCCTTGGTGGCTCCCGGCACAAACCTGGCCCAGGGTCACCCACCATGAATGAAAGCCCAGGAGTGCCCAGCCAAGCCTTGCCTCCCTGCTGGGGTGATCCAGGCTGCTCCGAGCACAGGCCAACGCCGTGRGGTGTCCCTGATCCGCCGGGAAACAGCCCCAGGAAGGACAAACCCCATTCCGGAGGCAGGAGGAGACATCCCGTGGAAAGGGAACCTCAGTGGGTTACACCAGTGCCCTGGGGCTGGTGCGATCCCCCCTGGGGACACCCTGGGCTGGTGTTCACCCCTTCAGGGACACCCTGAGCTGGTGTTCTCCCCTCATAGGGACACCCTGGGCTGGTGTTCTCCATTGTAGGGACATCCTGGGCTGGTGTTCTCCTTCTTGGGGACACCCTGGGCTGGTGTTCACCCCTTCAGGGACACCCTGAGCTGGTGTTCTCCTTTCAGGGACATCCTGAGCTGGCGTTGCCCCTTCAGGGACACTCTGGGCTGGTGTTCTCCCTGCTGGGGACATCCTGGGCTGGTATTCTCCTTCCAGGGACACCCTGGGCTGGTGTTCTCCTTCCTGGGGACATCCTGGGCTGGTATTCTCCTTCCAGGGACACCCTGGGCTGGTGTTCTCCTTCCTGGRGACATCCTGGGCTGGTGTTCTCCCCTTTGGGGACATCCTGGGCTGGTGTTCTCCCTGTTTAACCTCAGCCCTACTGAAATGGGGCCTATTCTCAGCCTCACCCCCAGCCCACCTCCTGCACTGGTTCAAAGTCACTGATTTAAGCCCAGGCCCTGAGCCCTCCAGGCGTAAGCCCAGGTGAAAACTCCCATCTTTTCCCCAGCCTGGCTTTTCCGGTCAGTGACAGCTCCCAGGACATTAAACCCCAACCCAGCCCCTGCCTCTGTGTGCTCACAGCACCCTTGGCCACCCAAGGGGCCTGATTCTGCTTCCAGTTCTCACATCAGGGCACGTGGCTGGTTAAAGAAAGCCCAGCAGCCACAGCTGGCAGGTTGGGRTTGGGTCACAGAATCGTGGAATCACGGAATCATTCAGGCTGGAAAGGACTGTGCATCTTTAGAGGGCCTGGATCCCCTTGCATGGTGTCCACGCCCCAGCAGGGTGTTGGGATCTGCTCCTCCGAGCTCCGTGCACAGTGCCGGGGGCAGGGAGGGGAGATCCTGTCCTGCTCGGTCTGAGCTTGGCTGCAGCTGGGATTTAAAGCCAGCCCCACGACCCAGCTCAGAGCAGGAGGGTGACCCCGTCCTGGCTGGGAGCAGGGATCCTGGAGCAGGRCAGGGGACAGCAGGACACTGGCACCTCCCAGCCACTGCTGTGGTGGGAATATCTACAGATACATCTATTTATATATATTGAAATCTGACGTGAGGATARATTAATCCCTTGGCAGAGGTGGAGCTCTGCTCTGGGGACAGGCCTGGCTTCCCAGCAGCTCTCCCAGAGAGGCCAGGAGCTGGTGGAGCAAARGAAAACACCTGGGATGGGGCAGAGCATCCCRGCAGAACCACCCAGAGCCACAGGCTGCAGGGGCGACCTCGGTGGGCAGTGGAAGGGTGACAGCAGAGCTGCTTCCAGCTGGAACACAGGCAGATATCCCACCCTGAGCATTCCCACCAACACAGGCAGATATCCCACCCTGAGCATTCCCAGCAGCCCCTCCAGAGCCTGCCCGTGCTTGTTCCTCCATCCACAGGGGTTTGGAAAGGCAGAAATGCAGAGATTTCTCTGCACCACCAAACCTGATCTCCTCCCCACTCTGCCAGGCCTGAACTCTGCCCTCTGCATGACTGAATCCCCCTGGAGTGAGGAGTTAAGTGAAATAAATAAGGAAAATTAGAGTTGTAGTGCTCAGGGAGCAGAAATCGCCTTTTCTGCTCAAAGAACGTTTCTTTCTCCAGGCAGTGCTGTCCTGTCTGTCCAACGTGGGAAGTTCCAGCCTCCCTCTCCTGCTCTGCCAGGTCTGCTCGCCTCCAGCCGGTCCCCTTCCCTTCCAGCCAAGTGGAAAATCCCACGATGTACAACATTCCCTGGCAATCTGGGGATGCACTGAATAATCTCCAGCCTTGACAAGTGGAAATGGTTCTCGTGAGAGCACCGCGAGTGAGAGCAGGAGTCTGACTGAAGCAGGGCACAGCCTCAGTTCCTGSCCCCAGGGGATATTTGCCCGGATTTCCACACATCCCCAAGTGCAGCATCCTGCTCTGGGTGACTGAATTTTTAACAATACGAAGAAAAATCTGATTATAGAGGAACTGGCAGTGCCCCTGTGCAGGGACAGGAGCCTCTCTGGAGCAGGGATCGCCACCAGCACCTCGGCAGGGATCTGAATTTAGAGTGCACACGTTGGAAACTCAAAGAGCAGAGAGCTGCGATCCCAGTTACGCCGGGAAATCTGGGATCTTCGTACATTTGAGGCAGCTCTGGACTGGAGGGGACACACCCTTCYTGAATTTTTCCTTAAGTGCTGTTTCAACTGGTGCAGTCACTGAGCTGAGCTCAGCTGGAAGCTGTGCCCGTTTTCCTGGTGCAGGTGGGGAATGAGGACATCCAGGCTCCGGAATGATCCCTTTCCACATCCGCCAGCACTGAGGAGCCGTGGGTGTCAGGAGCCACTCCAGGGACACAGAGACACAGAGGTGGCACCTGCCCCTGGCTGTGCTCAGCCTCCCACAGCAGGCAAGGTCTGGCTGTGACTTCCAGAGCATGGAAATAACAGGAATAACTCACCCTCCTCCAGCTGCTCCCCTCGGGAGGTGGCTGTCTGCCCAGAGCCAGGGCGAGGAGGTGTCTGGCATGGAGAGTTTTCCAGGGAATGCTCCTTTCTCAGGTGTTCAGAGCACGCTGGAAGATTCCATAAACACCCCAGGAAACCCTCAGAGGATTTGGTTTCATTCCAGGACAAAAGCTGGGCCATGGCTTTGGAGAGGAACGGAAAGAGAGAGGTGTGGGATGGGAGGAGGAGGGGATGGATTCCCTCACAGACCCATCAGTCTGGGAGAGGGACGATCCCCCAGTGCTGCCCAGGGGAAATCTCCTGCTGGAGATGGATGGATGGATGGATGGATGGATGGATGGATGGATGGATGGACGGATGCAAATCTCCACCCTGGGTGACATCAAATATTCATTTTTGACAGAATCAAACCACCTCAACCCTGAGCTGCTCTGCTCTTTGACTTAAAGGGTTTTTTCCACCCAATGGTTCTCAGGGTGGAAATGAAAATGTAAGAATTTCACAACAGCCAAACCAGGACACCTCAAATGTGGGAATGCTGGGAAGAAAGGCTGAATTCRAGGGACGTTTGTGAGGCATTTCAGAGCTGCAGGGAGGCTGAGCCGGGCTCCTGGCAGAGAACCTGGAGCAATCTCCCTGCTCACCCTTTAACTCCCCCCTCCTGACCTCCTTGCCCGACTCCAGCCAAACTCCCAAGTCTGGATGTCCCAATCGTGGTTAAATTTCCACAGATTTTGCAAAGCTCGGAGGGTGGGTGAGGGGAGAGCCCCAACCCCAGCAGGGCCGAGGCAGGCAGGGCTCTGGTGTGAGCCCTCCTGCTGGGCTCGGYGGGAGAGGACACAGTGGGGAATGGGATGAGCAGGGGACAGGGAACATAACCCCAGAGGAAAACAGGATTTATTCATTTTGCTGCCCACAGAACACCTGTAACAGAGAAAGAATTAAAGCAACGGCCAGGCAGTGCTGCTGCATCCTTCCCAGGACACTCCTGGCACCCTTTCCTGAAGCATCTTCCCCTGGGAGCTGGGGGAGGCAGGAGCGGGGCGAGGCTGCAGCCACGATCCAGCCTCTCCCTCTTTGATCCTCAATCCGGGCCGGCCCCCTGCTGCTCCCACGTCCTGGAGCTCTGCCCCTGCTGACGTTCTGCCCCTCTGGGTCTGTTTGTTTGTCCTCGATTGTGTCATTGTCTTAGCCAGGAACTTGGAAAGCTCCTTGGAAAGCTCCTTGGAAAGCTGGCTCGCGCTGCTCTGCCATCTGGCTGCTCCTCAGCACTGACGATTTCAGTGGCAAACCAAAATTTGGAAATTTCCCATTTCCAAACGCTGGAAATGGGCCTGATGAGAGCTCCTTTTGGTGAGGAGGATAACGGGGTGGGAAATGGGAGAGCCTGCCCGGTCCCGGGCTGAAGAGGAGCTCTGCCCAGGGCTCTTCCAGCAGAGCTCTCCCCAGGGCTCCGCAGACACCCGGGAATTCCCAGTGGTTTTGTATCTCCAAATTCCCGATGATTCCCAGGGCTAGGGAAACTGATGCACAGGGACAGACATTCCTTGTGTTTGAGGCAAAGCTGAATGTCCCGATCCCCAGGAAGCGCCTRCATCCCGCAGAGGGGATCCAAGGAAAGGCTCTGAGGTGGAGGAATCTTCTCCCCCCCAGTTCGGGTGGGGACTGTGCCGAGGAGAGCGGCGGAGCTGCTCCTCCCGGAGGGATCCCTTGGGAATGGCTCGGTGACAAACGGGCCCTGGCTGAGATGAGGTGATCTTATCTCGGCCCCTGTTCCTCGGCCCGGGGGGACGGGGGGTGCCGTGGCTGCGTGGGCCGGCTCCCATTTCCCGGGGTGGTCACGGGTGGTCGGACACCACAAACCAGAGCGTGGCAGCGGCGGCGGGAGCGGGGCCGGGATGGACAACGGGAGCGGGGCCGGGATGGACAACGGGAGCTGGAACTGCCCTGCCACGAAGGGTCCAGCCCAGGGAGAGCCCGGAGAGCCCTCCCGTGTCCTCACCCACGGGCTCAGGGTGGTCTTTTAGCAGCTCCTCAGCCCCTCGGGTTTCCACCCCAGATTTTTTGAGGCGTTTTTCGCTGTAAAATCCGGGAGTTTGCAGCTTTGGCCATCTGTTCCCGCTGCCCTTCTCCCTCGGTGGCGCTGTGAAAACACGAGCAACSTGAAGGATGTTCCCGGGGGAGGCCAGAGGTGGCGTGGGGAGGTGATGGAGCAGAGAATCCACATGGATTGAGCTGCTCTTCTTCCCTAAAATAACCCCACGTGATGCCTCAGCCACTCCCGTGTGCGGGACCTGCTCCCGGTTTCTCCGGGAAAGGGTGGAGAAGGAGCTCTGCTGTTGGCTCCGTCCTTTCCCAGCTCTGCCCGCGGCATTCCCGTGTCCAGCCCCTCACAGCCCTGGTTGCCATGGATCTGGGCACGGTTTTCCATGCCTGCAGTGACTTGGGAACGGATCCCTGCCCTTATCTCTGCTCTGCACAAGGACAGGACTGGGGAGCAGCAGTGCTGCATTCCCACAGCCATTTCCACAGCCATTCCCACAGCCATTCCCACTGCCATTCCCACAGCTATTCCTTGGTCCCAGAGAGCTCTGGCAGTCCCACCAGGACCCCTTCACCTCCACAGGTCCAGACTTTCCTTTGCACACAAGTCGAGGAGCTGCTCTTGGTCACCAGCTCACTCAGGGGCTCGTATTCCCCTTCCAGCACCTGGAGCTTCGTCAGAGCCTCTCTGATCCCAGGAAATGAGTTTTCCAAATGAGGCGTGGCCGGTCCATTGATAAAGAAGGCATCAATAGCCAATTCAATTTCTTCTTTGCTTTCTTAGGCCTCAATAATGGATGAGTTGTGGGAGGTGTCCCTGCCCGTGGCAGGGGGTGGAAGGAGATGGGCTTTGAGGTCCCTTCCAACCCAAATCATTCTGGGATTCTGGGATTCCATGGTAATTTTTCCCTGTTTCTGGTTGTTCCCAATACATTTGTTCCCAAACCAGAGGTAGCTGGTCTGAAAACTGTAAAAATGGGAGTGTTTCCAGCACCTTAGAGCTGCCTGGATATCGGGTGCACCCCGACAGGAGGATCAGCCCCCCAGGTTTCCCTGTGCTGGTTGCATCCCTGTATCCCAGCTTCTCCAGGAACACACATCTATATCTCCAAATTTATCCCCAAAGCAGGTCTAAATCTTGCCCCCAGTGGGGTTTGTCGACTTCAGCACCATCAGGACATCAATTCCTRGATTAACACAGCACTTCCCATGCAGGGATCACAAACTCCTTTGTCATTCCCTTCAGACCTGGGCTGCCCCRGGCCCTGAGCCATTATCTGATCCATGAAAACTGGGATATCTCGGGACCTCGGAGATCAAAAGGAAGCTTTGCAGGGTTCAGAGAGCAGCATTTGGGGCTGCTGGGTGTGCTCCCTCTGGCTTTCTCCTCTGTGGGAGCTTTGTCACCGTGACCAGACCCGTGCTGGAGCTCTCTGCTCGTGGGCTGCAGCGACACCGCTGAGGGGACCATCCCTGCCCCGCACAGGAACGATGGATGAAAGTGTTTGTAGCCATGGAAGTCCCCAGATTCCCTCTATCCTCAGCACAGGAGCACTCCCAGCACGGATGGAGCTGCTCCAGCACCGCAGGGACATGGAATAAAGAGCACTTTTCGTGCACACAGGATGAGAGATTGCAGGGGTGGAGATTTCCCACCATCCCAGTTTGGACACTGGGATTTTTTTACCGGTTTATTGATCAAATCCCACCGTGGGACTCGGCAGAACTTCTGTCACGTGGACACAGCCCAAAGTCCTTCTCCGTGGCTTGAGCAACTCCAGCAAAACTCAGCCTTGGAGAGTCTGGAGGGAAATGCTCACCCCAGGGCTGTGCTGAGGAAACGCCACCTTCCCGTTGGGAGCGGCCTGGCGTTTGGGAGCAGGGCGGGATAACGGGAGCAGGGCAGGATAACGGGAGCAGGGCAGGATAACGCGAGCAGGGCAGGACAACAGGAGCAGGGCAGGACAACAGGAGCAGGGCAGGATAACAGGAGCAGGACAGGATAACAGGAGCAGGACAGGATAACAGGAGCACGGCGTTTCCAAGCGCCAGTTGCACCGGGACCTTCCCTGAACTCCCTTCATCAATCTCCATCAACCCTCCCTGTGCGTGCCCCACTTTGCTCTCCCAACCGGCTCCTTCCTCCTCTCCCTCCCCTCCCCGTGCCCCCCTGCCGCGCGCAGGGACATTTCCTTTTCCTCGAGCAAACAATTTCCAGATTGGAGAGCGGACTCCGGGCTCGGGCCGGACGAAGACAATGCGGCCCGGCCCTTATCTGCTGCTATCTGCTCGCGCCGAGCTGCCGGCCCAGATTGGCCTCCCGGGCCATTCCCGGTGTTTATTGAGCCACGGGAGGGAGGGAGAGCAGGGGAAATCTGCTGGGGGGAGATAAGTGCAGGAAACGGGGCTGGTGACGGGAGCGGAGCCAACAGAGCGCGGCGGCAACAGGACACCTCCGCAGTCCCGAGGGTGTGAGTCGGTGTCACGGCTCTGTCACGACTCTGTCACGACTCTGTCACGACCGCAGCTCCCAGCACGCGCAGGGGACTGGCCTGGAGTGGTCCACGCCTGCCACGGAGAAGGGAAACATCTATATGCTTGGAATATTTTCCGGCGAGGAGCCTGAATTTAAGCTCCTCAAATAAACCACCGGGTGGGTTTTCCAGGCTCGGGAGCACGTGCTGGCCCCGGCAGCAGCTCGGGGCTCAGGGCATCACCCCCCGGGGTTTGTAACCTCTGGTGGAAATGTGGGAGCTCTCAGGGCCCCAGAGCATCCTCTGGGCTTTGTCCTGTGCCGCCAGCAGGGCTCAGGACCAACGGCACGAGGCAGGAGCTGCTCACACGGGCACCGGGAGGTTTTTGTGGGCACCGGGAGGTTTTTGTGGGCACCGGGAGGTTTCTGCGGGCACCAGGAGGTTTCTGTGATCGCCTGCTGTCCCTGTGTGCACGAGGGGTTTGGTGGTGACCGGAGATGTGTGTGGGCTTTGTCTGTGATGTGTTTCAAACACGGAAATATCCAGGCTGGTTGTACCCCAGAGCAGCAGCTCGCGTTGTGCTGGCAGACCAAATGCTGGCTCTGAGCGTGGCTGGGGAATGGAAAAGGGAGGCTCTTCCTCTGGAACACCAGCTGGAGGAAGCTTTCATGCTCTGGTGGTTGTTTCTAAGCAGGAAAACTTCTGCAAACTCYGTTCTTTGGGGCAGCTGGTCTGGTTTTACCTTAAAATCTGTGATTTATGACAGACCCTTCATTTCTGAGCTACTGAGAGGAGAGGCAGCCTTATGGAGACCAGAGTGACACTGATTCCCAGCAGGCTTCAGTGAGAACCCCGGCCCAGCCCAGTCCTGTCCTGATTTCCTGCTGCTTTTACTGAATTAACTCTGATTTAACGATATTTCCCTTTGGTTGGTTGCTGGGGTTTTTCCTCACGCGCTGGCCCAGCCCCTGATTTGGGTGCTGCTGTTCTGCACTTGCTCCAGCATCTCCAGTTTTCCTCCCGTTGTTGTGACAGTCCTGGCACACACCCAGSCCCCGCTGTGAGCCCAAATATCCCAGGATTCCAGTGCTCCAGGCAGTGCCCCTGGCCCAGGCAGCTCTCGGGGCATTCACAGGACCCCAGAAGGTTGGGGCTGGAGGGACCCTACAGATGATCCCTTTCCCCCCCTGCCGTGGATGCCAGGATATTCCTCAGTGCTTTCCATCATGGCACAAAGGAGCCCAAGCCTTTCCTGCTCCTGCAGATTCCTCTTTCACCCTCACACCTTTCCCTGTGAACCTGCTTTGACTCCCAGCTCATCCCCTCCACGCTGGTGCTGCCTGAGGCTGGTGGAACATTCCCTGCCCCTGGCAGGGGGTTGGGATGAGGTGATCTTCAAGTTCCCTTCCAACCCAAGCCGTTCCATGAATCTGCGTAATCTGCATTTCTCCCATCTCCTTTCCTCCTCGTCCCAGACAATTCCCGGGTCARAGCTGCCCTCAGCCTTTCCCGGTGTCTCTGTTCCAGCTGGGATGTCCTGGAGCCTGTGCCGTGGAAATGCCCTGACCTGGAGCATTTCACGGTGCGGCAAAACTCTCCCTCCAGAACATCACCCAGGGAGAGATTCCCAACCCATCCCTCCTCCCCAGCTGGGAGCAGCTATTCCCCCCCAAAGCACCTTCCCATGGAGAAGCTGCTCCGGGCGGAGCAGGCACTGGAACTCTTTGATTTCCCTGGTGCTCCCCGAGCTGTTGGTGCCAGGGTGGACACAAGGCCCCGGGATCAGAGCTCTTCAAGGGAAAGCCCTCAGTGGGAAGGGCTGGAAAACGCCATTTCCCCGGGTTGTTCCAAATTTCCCCTGGATTTTATGGTTCATCTAATTGGAAGAGAAACCCTCCCGGTGGAGGAGCGGAATGGGAAACGCACTTCCGTGTCAGACCCTTGGAATCGCATCCAGCTCCCGCTTTAGCCATTTCTTTTTCTTTAATTCACCTTGGGCTTGGCTTTTTATCAATCCTTTTCGTTCATYCAGCTGTTTGTGTGGCCTTTTGGTGCAGCTCCCTCCCTTCCCTCCTGCTCACCCCCTGCGCCATCCACGGTGSATCAAACACCAGGGCAGACGTTCCCAAGAAACTCATCTCTGGAAGGAAATACTGGATGGATTTGCTTGGTTGGTTGATTTTCTGTGGAGATCAGGGCAGGTGGAGCCCCTTCGGAGCCCCAGGAGGGTCTGCAGGGGCTGCCTGGTCTCTCCTGAGCAGGGACCTCAAGTCCAGCTCGGTGAGGGAGGCTCCAGAGGAGAATCGGGACAAGACTTTAGGGTTTTACTTAAAAGAAAAAACAAGGAAAGAAGCAATCCCAGAGCGATCCCAGGGCTCAAGCYGTGGAGCTGGGCTGCTCGAGGAGGGGGAGCTGTGCCAGACACAAGGGCAACCTCGAGTTTTATATCCCAAAAAAGGACATTTTAATCTCTTCTGGAAGAAGGTCTTCATGTAAAACTTGCTAAAAAGCACAGCGACAGCAAATCCTGAGCGAACTTGGGGTCACGGCCGCTTCTCTTTTCTGAAGAGACAAAACTGCTGCAGGAAGAGGTTTGCTTTCCATTTCTTTTCCTGATTTTCTTCTGTTTTCCTAGTCAGCGTCAGCCGGGCAGGAATCCCTGCGGTGAAGGGACCTGGCAGGGGTGGCAGAGCTGTCACCAGAGCCACGGCCAGCCGAGTGCCACTGCAAGGTGTGACATGGCCCTCAGGTGCTCTGCCACTAAACGGAGCCTGAAGGGGCTGAACACAAAAATCCCAGACAAAAAAGGGGTCAGCAGGGCAGCAGAGAGGKCCCGGGAGAGAGGAGGCTCCTGCTGGGGATGCTCCAGAGGAGCAGGGCTTCTGTGGGGTGAGGGGGCTGTGGGGATTCCTGTCCTGCCTCTGCCACAGGGATTAGATCCCTCTGCCACAGGAATTCCTGTCCTGCCTCTGTCATTATGGGATTAGATCCCTCTGTCACTGTGGGATGAGATCCCTCTGCCACAGGAATTCCTGTCCTGCCTCTGCAGCAGGGATTAACTCCCTCTGCCACAGTGATTCCTGTCCCGTCTCTGTCACAGGGATGAGATCCCTCTGCCAACAGGATTCCTATCCCACCTCTCCCACTAAGGGATTAGATCCCTCTGCCACAGGAATTCTTGTCCTGCCTCTGCCACTAAGGGGTTAGATCCCTTTGCCACAGGGATTCCTGTCCCAGCTCTGCCAGAGGGATTAGATCCCTCTGCCAKGGGGATTCCTCTCCTGCCTCTACAACAAGGATTAGATCCCTCTGCCACAGAGATTCCTCTCCTGCCTCTGCCACAGGGACTAGATCCCTCTGCCAACAAGATTCCTGTCCCACCTCTGCCACCAAGGGATTAGATCCCTTTGCCACAGGGATTCCTGTCCCAGCTCTGCCAGAGGGATTAGATCCCTCTGCTACAGGGATTCCTCTCCTGCCTCTGCCACTACGGGATGAGATCCCACTGCCACAGGGATTCCTGTCCCACTTTTGCCGCAGGGATGAGTTCCCTCTGCCAAAAGGATTCCTGTCCCACCTCTGCCACTATGGGATTAGATCCCTCTGCAACAGGGATTGGATCCCTCGGCCACAGGGAATTCCTGTCCCACCTCTGCCCCAGGGATCCCGTCCCACCTCTGCCCACCACTGTCACGGGGTCTAAGGTCTCATCACTCCATCCCTAAACTTTCCTTCCTGCCCCCTGTCTGTGGAGCTCTACTGGGGCAGGGAATGTCCCTGTAAGGCTCACATCCCACCCCACGGAACCYGCAGGAGGATCCCACTAAGGGCTGGGCAAAAACCCCGTGAGCTGAGGCTCAAACCAGTCCCCAGCCCGAACTGGTTTCGCAGGAGTTACACGACATGCCACAGGCAGTAAATCATTTCCTGGGATGTTTATAAACAACGGGAGTGGAAACTGCGGTGTTTTGTAAACGATCGGGGCTTTAACAACAGCACCGAACGCCYGCTTGTTGTAACTTCACAATAAACACTCCTCAAAACAAATCCTCCAAACTTGTCCCCAAACCCAGGCAGCTCAGCAAAAGTGAAAGGTTCTCGTTCCCATTAAACAGACAGGGAACGAGGAAATTAAAATTCCTGGGGCATACATGAACCTTCACCTAACATTCCTTTTTCAGGGATAATATAGAATCCAGCAATGACAGCAATTCCTCTTTTCCTATCCCCTCATTTTATCTCTGGAACCAAAGCTTTGCCTGTGTTGTGATAACGATTTTATCAATAATTTATGATTATTTATTTGAATCCACCGATCACATCCATCACCAATATTAGGGCGAAGCGTATTCTATTTCAAAGGTGTTTTTCCTGCTAGAGAGTGATTTAGCAAAGCTGAAATGTTTTTCCCGAAAATATTTATAGTGGGGTCGCTGATTTTCAGAGGAATTTATCAAAGTGCCTTTGGTTAAATTGATTAGTGGCAATGAAAGAGCAGATTCTCACCAAAATGAGGCTTTCTGAGGGGTAATTTATGACAGAAATTCTTTTTCATGTTCAAATTCTAAATTTGCCCTTCTTATCAATTGAAAACGAAAATAAATTTTAGCAGGGAGGATTTCCCTATCGGACTAATGATTTAATTTCAGGAATAAGGCGAATTTTAATTCGATTGGACTGCTCCAATGCACAAGTACCTTTGTATCAGAGGCTGCTCAAAGATAGCGTGGGGAAAACCCAGAACCTGCAGCCACGGAGGGGCTCTTATCTCATCCCAAACCTCCCCTCAGCACAGCAGACGCAATCCCGGATGGACATCTCCCCGTGGCAGTGATGTTCCACCATTCCTTCCTTGAAGTCAGGGGAATTCGGGAGGTGTTTCAGGAATTCAGGTGGTTTTATTCCACCTCCAGGACCTGCCTATGAGAGTGAAGTTTGTGCCACTCACAGCACGTTCAGAGCTCTGGTCCCTGCAGTGGGAGCAGGACTTGGGAAGGTGGAAATCCTTCRTCCCTGTGAGGTTCTGCCCTTGGTCACTGATGGATCTTCCCAGGTTTTCCCTCCCAAACAGCCAAACGTGGGTGTTGTGGTGGCTGATTTCAGGCAGAGTTGTCACCTCAGGTCGCAGGCCCAGGCCAGGAGGTGCTATTAAATTCTGGACCAAGCCTGGGAGAGGAGCAGGGGCAGAACGAGCTGTTGTCCTTATTCCCCCATAACACATGGAAGCACSGAGGGCCRGTTAAAAMCCCCACATTTTCCTGCCAGGAAAGAGCAGCTGCAGCAAGAAGCGTGTGTGTGGTTCCACGTCAAGCRCTGGAGCTCCATCTGCCTTCACATCCTTCCCCCTCATCCCTAATTAACGTGTCGAGGAATTTTAAAATGTAATAAACATTATTCCTAAACAAGCGGCAAGCCAAGCTCGCCCCTCCCCGGTTTGATGTAAACATTTACAGCGCGGCTCCATCCTTAAACAGTTAATCTTATAGCGACCTATTAAAATAAAATGAATTGTGTTATAATTCATCCTAAAGCAACCTCGGGGTGAGTGGATCAGGTAACTGCCGCTCTCGCAGCCCTCGTGACGTTTTTAATCAAATTCAGCTGGAATTGCCGCAGCATTCGCATGCCTCTCGCAATACTCGCCCCGCGTTTGGGACTCGCRCGAGTCTGTTTTCTCTTAAGGTCGCTAATAAATAGAAAACATGAAAAGAGCCCGTTTTCGCAGGGCTCGCAGCTCTTGCAGCGCTGCGTTTGTCGCAGGCATTGTSTGACGGGAGCGCCGCACTTGCCGGGTCCGCGCAGCCGCGGGGAAAACCCTTTGGGGGTTTGGGGTCGCTGGTTTTGCGCCGCTCYCGCCCCGTTAAAGGGGACAGCGACAAGGACAGGGGTAGGATCGGCTCCCTCGGGCGCGCAGGGAGGGATTTCATCGGCATCTTTAAATCCTCCCCGCCTCTGCTGGCTGCTGAAATGTCGCTCACCACCAAGTCACCCCCGTTTTGGGGAGGAAAACGCGAAACGCCGGCTCTGCCCCCGAGATATTCGTGTAAACAAAACTCCTGCGACTTTCCCTGCCCAGGAGAGTAGGGAGGGGGTGGTGGTTGTGGTTTGGTTTTTTTTTTCCCCAGTCTCCGCTCCTACAGCTGTTTCCAATTTGCCAGCAATTTTCTTCTGGGCTAGTAAAGCTCCCAGGATGACTGGAAGTGGCCACATGGGTTTCTCCCCTCGACTGTGGGGTTTGGTTACAAGGGGCAGCAAAGCCAGCTCAGGATTCGGGGCAGGCGTTTCCCCCTGAACTTGGGAGCGCTTTACATCCCAAGCTTTTGTTAACGCCAGCCTTTAAAGTTTATTTCAGCGCGGGTTGTGCGTGCGCTCGGTCGGAGCCAGGCTGAGCCTCGCTTAAAAAGAGAAGGGAAATAAGAGGAAAATAAGAGGAAAATAAGAGGACAAACGCCCTGGGCAGGAATGCAAAGGCGAGTTACCTGCTCCGCCAGGGAACAGGGAAAGAGGCGTCAGGGAACACCACAGGAAAGCCTCGAGGTTCCTCTCCTGCGCTCCGTGTAATTCCCACGTGAGAAAAGGATGCAGGATGACTTGGAAACGCGAGCCGGCTCGGTCGCTGGCTGGCTCGGTTGTGCAGAAAGAGTTGTTCCCATCCCCGCAGAATAATGAGATTAAGGCTTGGAAAGAGCATTTTYAACGCCGCGCACGCGATTTTTAAAAAGCCTTTAATCATGACAACGCCGATTTTGGTTTTAGGGGTTTTTTTCCCTTTTCCCTTTCTCTCCTATTTGTCCCCTCGATCCCCCTTCTCTCCCACGCCCCTCACGAGTCCCTCCCGTCGCTTTGCTTTTCCTTCCATCCCAAGGTAGCTTCTCGGGAAACGCTTTCCCTCCCCACAAACAACAACAATTATAATAATAACAAAGAATCCCAAGAATTTCTATATTAAAAAGTGGCGGGGTCCCTGGTCACCGGGCACAGGTCTGAGTCTGTTTTCCTTGGAAATTGGGAGGAATGCTAAACGCCTCGTCTACCAGGGAGTAAATTGTGTGCGGAGCTCTAGGCACGGCTCCCAGGTTGCCCTTTCACCCCTTCACTTTATATGTTCCTCTTATTAAGGAGAAAAATGTTTCAATATGTTGGAATTTGGGGCAAAGCCGGCAAGGAGAGAAAGAGGATAGAGAATGGGAGAACATTTTCCAAATAGTTTTGGTAACCCTTGTGAGGGTTACGRTTTGAAATTGATGTTGTACTAAAATCCCTGGAAGTTTTCGCCCAGGTTAGGGCAAAATATTGTCCGGGAGGGCTTCTGAGATGACAAAACGCACCGGGAACGTGACTCGGATGGGGGAAAAAGCAGCCCTGAATTGAAGATGAGTTTCCTTCCCTCCCGAACGCTTTACTGTTTGACAGGTTCTTATGAAACCGCTAAAAAAGAGCTGGGGGGTTCGGCTCGCAGGGAGAAATGAGGAATTCTTGACCCAAAAAGGTTCCGTCCCTCCTCCCCGCCAGCCGTGTGCATCTGCAGCTTGCTCCAGTCGCGCTTCCAGCCCCGCTGCAGGGGGAAATGGGTTAACTCTTTTCTAGGTAAGAGTCACGAAAAAAACCCCCTCAAAATAAGGAACGATGATTTAAAAACGGATATTTGAAACTTCCTTATTTAAAAAAAAAAAGGGGGGGATTTAAAGTAGCACTTGAGCTCCACTCAGCGTCTCTTTTCGGCTTGACTCCTCAGCAATATTTTTTTAAAAAGTTGTGAACTTTTTTCCTTCTTTTTTTTTCTTTTCTTCTTCTTTTTTTTTTTTTTTGCTGTGCCGTTTAAAGCCTCTCGTAGCGCCAGGAGGGCTCGCTGGGCGAGGACGTGCCATAGGCACGATTCATCCGAGGGAACAGCTGGAATATTGATAAGGGGGGGGGGGRAAAACGGAACTCAAATGAAAAGTGGAGGGCACAGAAGCGAGGGGAAGGAAAGCACGTCCCGGAGCCGCGAGCAGCACAGAAGCCTCCTGAGGAAATGCCTGCTTGATGCAGCCTGTCTGCACGGGCTGGGAATTGTGATTTCGGCGCCGCTTTGGGTCCGACGAGTTTAAATCTCTCTTCTCCTGGCCGAAGCGCCGCGGCGAGGGCAGGGACCCGCAGCGCTGGCGAGCTGGGGCTCTGCTCCCAGCCTGGATCTTTACAAACAGCTCCGCCGCGGGCTGAGGGGAAAGGGCGTCAAAGGTGAGTCCTTTCAATCGTGCTCGTCAGAAGAAGCAAGAGGAGATTCTAAAAGCAGCTTAAGAGGCCTTTTTACACCGCGGCTGACGCTGGCGGGGCGAGAGGACTGATAAATAACCCACGGCAGGCTCTGGAAAAGCGGCTCCAACATATGCAGATGTATTTATTTATATGCACGGGCGTAATTAGAACGGGGAGGTAATCGGGGGTAAAGAGGGGAGCGGGGGAAACCGAGACGGGAATCCTTGACCCCAGAAAATTTACTGGCGGAGCAAAATTACCTCGTCCCTCCGCTCTGCCTCCCCCCACCCCCCGGTGCAAGTTCAGAAGCGAAGGAAACTGGAATGCGTTAGGAGGGAGGACGACAGGGGGGGAAAAAAAAAAAAGAATTGTACTTATCAGAAACACATTGCCCGGTTTCGAGCCGCTTGCCCTCCCGTGCCAGCTGGACGCGTAATAAATACTTTAAAAATCAATAAAACGGGGGTTACGTGCAGATAGAGAGCTTTTATTATTTTCCAGTGGTTTGGCTGTGGGGTTGGTTTTTTTTTTTTTTGCTTTTTCTTCTTTTCTCTCCTTTGACTCCTCAGCTCTTTGGGGGGCTCCGGGGGTGTCCCCGGCTCGGGGCGCAGCCCCCGCGGCCTCATTAACCCGGCTCGGTAATTAGCGCCCGGCTCCGGCTCGGGTCAGACCCGCGCCAACCGCGCCCAAGGCGCAGCCAGGACCCCACAGCTTTTCCCGAGCAGCTTGGAAAAAAACCCCAACCCGGGAGCGCCGGCGGCTCCGCGCGCGTCTCCCTGACCCTGTKGGATCGTTCTCCTGGGGTAATTCCCGGGTAAACGTCCGACTTTTCCCTTCCATCCCGGGAGCAGGGGACGAGCGGCAGGCTGAGGAGGGGGGCGAGTGCGCTCGTGCTCCTTAACGAAGCTCTAATTACACTTGGCTAATTGCTTGCTGGCGCGTCCCAAAAGGACCGAAGACCCCGAGAGGAGCGGGGAAAACAAAAAAAAAAAGATCTCGCTTGTGGGATCTTTCAGCGGCTGCGGGGGTGTTTTCCCACACGCCATCCCGTTTTTCGGGAGCGTTGTTGATCTCCGCATCTCCGCGGGGACGACTTTGGGGGTTGGAGGCAAAACCCCTCCTGCTCGTCGGGAGCTCGTCAAGGCTCAGAAGCGCAGAAAAACAGATGTAGGGCGTTGATGCGAGCCGGAGATAAAGTCCGAGCAGGACCCCAAATGGAAGGGCTGGGACTGACGAGCCCGAGGGTTCTTTTAATATTTGCAGCGAAGCTCCTGTTCTGGATATTTTGAATTTATCGTTTAATTATTGCCGGTGAGGAAGGTTCTTTAAATCAGTCGGGGCCGCCAGGTTAATGGCTCGGGATGGTTTCAATGAGGCAGGAAAGGCAAGTGCCCCTCGTTTAGCCCAGGGAAACCTTGGGGTCCGAGTCAATGGGGTTAACTAGGCTCGACATGAAAACACGAGTACTTCAGCTGGCTTTTAATTGTTGGCTAAGAAATTCCGTTAATCAAATGTCAAACGTTTCCCTCGGCTCCGGTGGAAAGTGAGGAAGGTTCTTTTCCCGAGGAAGAAGGGGAATCCGAAGGGAAAACTAAACTGTTATTAAAAATAGAAATAACCCCCTGCTCCGTGAAGTTCTGTCTGTTATTTGACTTTTGGTTACTGCTGTGGATGTGGTTTTCTGTCCTCTAAAAGTTTTCCTTAAATGCCTGATCATTCCTCTCTAAATTTTATGACCAATCTTATTATTCAAACCAGGTTATATTCCTTTACTCTTCTACGTGCACATACGTGATCTGGAGTTTTTTATGATTTATTTCAGGTCAAATTTAGGACCTTTCACTTTATCTAATAAACAAGTAAGGATGTTTCAGACTGTACCAGACACTTCGTCTTACGTCAAGGTAAGACATGACAGCATCTTTAAACAGGTAATGTCGAAATTCACAGTCATTTGTATTCCTTGAAAATCTCATTCCCTTTCTTACTGAATTTAGCAGGAAAAAAMATCCCTCTGTCTTTGGTGGGAGAGGGGTCAGGGACTCAAATCTCCCATTTATCGTTTTGGGAATACGCGGGGTTGGCTCAGAGCTTGTGTCAGCAGGGACCAACGGTGAGTGGAAGTGGGATTGTCTCTCACCCTGCCTTGGGCTGGGTCATCCCAGAGCCAGTGACAGAGTCAGGGGGTCCTGGATTCCAGGATAGCACTGGTCTGGTGCTCTGGAACCAACGTCACTGTGGGGCCGTGCTCCCAGTGTCGTATCCCAGAGTCCTATCCCAGACGTTCCCCAAATGTCCTTCCCATTTTCTGCTTTCCCAGTCCTGACCCAGAGCTAAATTTCATTTCTGCGCTGTGCCAGCTCCCGAATTCAATGTGCAAGATGATCTGTGGAGTCGTGTGTTGTCTGAAAGGTCCATTTCAAAACGGATTTAGAGGGGGGAAATATTGAATGAGTTAAAGGCAAACATCTCTGTCAGTTCCTGGAGCGATGGGCTGGCACACCAGGCAGTGCTGTGTAACGCTGGGATTTCTTCCCGTGTTCCTGGTGGTTTTCCTTGACTACTTCCATGCGATTTAGTGGGAAAATTAACCTCAGTTGTTTTGGTTTTAACTGATATTACCAGATCGTGCGCTCTTTACAGTTCTTTGCATATATATGTGTATTTTAAGTAAAAAAAAATAGATCTTACAATGTATTTCGCTGGGCCACCTCTGCCTCTTTCTTTTTGAAAGATTAAAACAAATACCGAGCGGGGTTGGCACGGCCTTGTCCTTTATAGCTCTCTTGAGCACTATATTATATTTGACATCATATAGGGGTTTTTTTCACAACAGTGCCCAAGAATGTAAATAAACCAAGCCTGGGACATCTGGGTTACACGTTTGAGGCAAGCCCTGCATGCAACTGCACTTAGGGAAAATCTAAACCACAAGGCTCTCCTCTCCCTGAAGAAACACACAAGGGTGTTAACTAGAGCTGGGTGGATAATTTGTAATGAATAATTTATTACAGGAATTTGGTCTCCCTTTTTGTTTTCCCCCCCCCCCTTTCCCTCAGTCGATGATCCATGCCCCAGTTGTGATTTTCATGAGCATCCACATTACTGGGAATGACCCTCTGGATGATTTCTGTGCATAATCCCCGGGTTAAGGCTCCTTTTGAGTAGCTTTTTAGGACAATTAATAGTTGAAATGCAAGCTTGGGATGATTCCCAGGCCACGTGGCATTCCTTGTATTCCCCAGTTGGGTGAACTTGTGCGGCTGGGCCACATTTCCAGAACAAATCCAACCAGGAATGGTCAAGATTCCCCATTTGGTTGATATCCCCCAAAATCACCCTCCCATCTCAGTGTTCCAGGGAATGTTGGTGAGTTAATTTTACTCATTAAGTTCATATAGCCCTGGAGCAACAGAAACTCTGTGGAAAACAACTGAAATTCAAGTTTGGGGAAGGCAAATCCACTCCAAGTTCAAGCAAAGGGAGATGTGACCCAGCCTGTGCCTGGCTTTGGCATTGATTCCCCTTGGATGTGGGAAACGAGCCAGGATGTTCTGCTCACAAGGAGGAGACGAAGGCCCTGTGACATCCTAGAGCAGGATCCTTGCCTGGTGTTGGGAGGCAGATCCAGCTGCTGCTCCGGTCGGGAGCAGAATTCCTTCTGAATTAAGTGGAACCGAGACCCAGGCCTAAATAATTTAACATTCCAGCAGGATGGAGAGAGCCCGGAGTGAGCCATGTCTGTGTCGGGRCTGCCCTCTCAGACAGTGCAATCCTGCAGCCCGAGGGCTGGCACACAGCTCTCTTCCCATCAATTCGTGCTTTATCCACCGGGAAGAGCTCCCCAGGCGGGACTTCCACGGAGCGGAGGGAGGAGGGAGCTGTGGGGTGCTGGGCTCTGCCTTCACCCTCAGCTGGCGTYGTTTGGGGCAGGGATCCTGTCTGTGCTGCTTTCTCTGCAGAGCTCCTTCCACACCAGTGGCACTGGGAAATGATTTTTCCCTSTGCTTAAAAGAATCAACAGGATTGGGATGGAAGTCTGACCCCAAATCTTCTGCAGACAGAGGAAATGTCTCTCACTGACTCTTCAAGGTTTGGGCTGGGCAGCTCTGCCCCAGYGGTACCAAATGGTGCCTGGGCAGCTCATTCGGAGCTGTTCATGAAAGTGGGAATGTGGTGGAATCCAGGGAAGTTTGAACCTTAAACACACAGGTTAGGTCGGTCTCTGCCTCCCTGAGTTTGGTGGCAATTTCCAATGACTCAAACGCATCCAGAGGCAGCAGAGAGATTCTGGCAGTGCCTGACTTCTTTGTGGAAGAGCTGGGATTGATCGATGTTGCAGCAGATAGTGGGAAATGCGGGTGTAGRTCCTGATGGAGTGACCTTGGTGCTCCTGAGCAAGACCCTTCAACTCTCCACTCCTGGATTTCTCCATCTTTTGAGTGTGGATGCAGCTGCTGGCTCAGACCGAGGTGCTGCTCAGATTTAGRCAGCCCTGCCTTCCCTTCCTGCTTCCCCGCACCGATCTGGGATTGCTTCCCAAGTTGKGGGGAGCAAGAAGCTTGAAAAGCAGAAGATTGAATCCCAATTCCTCTCTCTTTCCATGTCTGTTCATATTATTTTTCATGTCATTCCTTCTCCGGAAAACCTTATTTGCTGTCTTACGGGAGGGAGAAGTATTTTCTTTGCTGCTTGTGTGGGGTGTGCACCACCCCCACCAGAAAATGCAAGGTTGGGATTGATCTCTCCTACAAATCCTCTTCAACAAATGCACAATGTGCACCAACTTTAGGTTTTCTCTGTGCCTCGTAAAGAAAAACCTCATCTCTGCGGGTTGGAACCCAGAGGGGGTTGCCACAGGGTGTTCCACGGGAATTCCCGGGAGGAACAACTTCACTGTCACATCCCAAATCCCCGGTGAGCGCCTTCGGGCCGTGGGGTTCTTGTCATGGCTTTCGAAATGCAAAACGCAGGGGTGACCTGAGGTGAGGGAGGAGGAGGAAGAGGAAGATTCCATTTTCAAAGGCTTTGTTCCAGCGGGGATGGTTCGTGTGGAGTCACGCGGGTCGGAGCTCAGCTCCTCGGCGCTGGAACCTCGATTTGCATCACAACACGGGAGGTGTATCCAAAGCACCGGCAACAGATCCCATAGACCCTCCCGACAGGGGAACCCAACCTTCTCTCCCATACTCGCTTCTTGCCGGGCCCTTAACACAAGGGAGGGGTGGGAATTCACAGAAATAAAAATATAATTATTATCCTTCCTGGCTTATTCTACACAACTCTTMAATTATTTCTGTTCCTCGTGCCGTTGGGGACCGACTGATCTGCAAGTGCTTAATAATTTACAGYGGATCAGAGGGTGCTAATCTCGTCTAAACACGAGTACTTTGGAGAACGAAACAGGGAATATAATTGGGAAATTAAATTTTAAAAGAAGACAGCAGTGGGATCCTGCCTGTACGGATATGGAAGGAATTAGGGCTGTAAGCAAAGCAACATGACCTCTGAATGCTGATTTTTTAATTATTACCATTGCCACGAGCTCCTCTGGGCCACGGCAGCCCTCGCTCCCCTCCCGCGCCGCAGTTTGTGGTTTCAGACGAGTGTAAAGGCGGGACGAGGACAATTGGGAGGTTCATYATTCACCCGCGCTTGTCCTCTGCCCTTGGGCAACATCCAAACAGCTCCGCGTCCCCTTGTATCGCCCCATCCTCGCACGCTCAGCGCTTCTGCTTTCGCTCCCCGTGCCCTGCCCTGCCCTTCGCGAGGCATCCCGGGGCCGGGCTGAGCCTCCCTTCCTGCTCCTGGAGCTCCTTCCTTCTCCCGGAGCCCTTTTCCTGCTCCTGGAGCTCCTTCCTTCTCCCGGAGCCCTT
>JACAXG010000038.1:720001-767152 GCA_018881555.1 Amblyornis subalaris | reverse complement strand
TCCTGCTCCTGAAGCCCTTTTCCTGCTCCTGGAGTTTCTACTCCAGGGGGAGTTTCTACTCTAGGTACCAGCGCTGCCAGCCCGAGGCAAGGCTCTCCAGGGAAAATCCCTTGGAAAAGAAGGCAAAGGAGGGGGCGGTGAGGAGCGGCTGTCCCGGCATCACCCCTGCTTCTCCTCTCCTTTCCCCTGCCACGCCCGGAGGTGACGATCCAAACAGTCCTGCTGCCCTTCGCCAGCTCCCGCGGGAAGCGGTCTCCAGACCTCGGAAAGGGCACGAAGATGGATTTCGCCGCGGGAAGGAGCCTCTGTGCCAGCGCGGGGTTCTGGCTTTAACCCGGGTCGAGCGCAGCCATAACGTTTGTGGTGCAGCACAAAGAGCCATATTCATGGAGCCCAAAGGGGCTGCGTGGCTGGGAACAATATTGGGTTTGTTCTCGCTCTCACTCCGCCTGGAAAGTTTACAGAAGCCCTAAAGAGCGAGCGGGGTTAATTCTGTTTTAAGGACAAAACAGCGAGGTTTTCTTAGGAGCGGGCACTGCCAAACCCTGGCACGGACACGTCCCTTTCCCGCTGAGCAGGAGCGCAGGACAGGTTGCCAGGACAGAATATCCTGGGATTTCGTTTGTTTTGCGGAGRGATTGATGCCTGAGGAGCCGAGCGAGGGGAAGGCGCCGCAGAGGGACCCGGGCGGGGTCAGCCCGCAGGTGCTCAGGGATGCGCGGGTGGAATSCTTCCCGAGCTCCAAGGAACAGCTGGAGAGCTGAGCCAGGCAGGAAAGGGAAAAGCAAAACCTTCCTGGGCTGGTTTTTCCCCGGTCCGGGCAGTGATGTTCCTACCGAGCGCATTCTCCCGCGCTTTATCCCTTTCTGCCTCTTCTTTTTTCCCCTTTCCCCGTTCCTGGCGTGCCGGAGGATCCCGGTGCCTCACACCCAGGCTCGGGAGAAACGGGACCAGGCACCTCCAGGGAAGGTGGGAGCTGCAGCAGCTTTGTGGGCAGAAGCTGCCGTGAACTCCTGCGTCACTCTCACGCTCGGTGTTGACTAATTACGCATATACCCAATCGTTCTCTCTTTTTTCCCCTTTTTGACACTCATTTCTCGGGGCACGAACGCCGCTAAATTGTTAGGCTTTGGCAAGTCGTTCATTAAYGCCTTATGACAACTTGGTGCTCAAGGATTTAGTTCTTGTTTGCACCTACCTCTTTGTTTTAAAGGGAAAAATCCCTTTCCCTTTCGC
This sequence comes from Amblyornis subalaris, assembly GCA_018881555.1. Classification (NCBI taxonomy): domain Eukaryota; kingdom Metazoa; phylum Chordata; class Aves; order Passeriformes; family Ptilonorhynchidae; genus Amblyornis; species Amblyornis subalaris. The sequence goes on along the minus strand of JACAXG010000038.1, from coordinate 765,916 downwards.
CGTGTCCTGACTATTCCCCGTGCTCAGCCCCAGCGCTGCGTGGGGAAGGGCTGGCGTTGCTTTACCTCCAAGACACGGCTTGAATTTCTGTCGAGGAGGTGGGAGAAAAGTCGTTTCTGTCCTGGAATTGTGGCATGYTGGAGCTTTCTAAAATAAACCAGACTCCCGGGCACAAGGGACGAGCTTTTCCAGTGACCTCCGTCTTTAGGCGGCAGCAACCAACCCCTCTCCCCAGCTCCGCGACCTTTTAATGGCTCCATTCTTCCACAATTTACGGAAAAACGCCCCCCTCCCAATCTGCTGGATCCAGGGAATTTTATATTCCAGCCTCCCTTGTGCTCTCCCAGCCCCGTGTTCGGAAGGAGAGGAGGTGTGCGGGGAAAGGGGAGCAGAAAGGGAAGAAAAGAGAGAGYGAATGCKAAGGGGGAAAAATGCTTTAAATCTTTCCTGTAAATCTCCAAATATATGAAGTCTGAGGAACAAATTCAAAGCAGGCACGGACGCCTGAAGAGAAGTTAGAGAGAAATATTCTGTTCCATTCAAGCGCATCAAGGGTCTCGCTGAAGTCTTGTTTGGCTAAGGTCAGACGAGACTGGGTTCTCCAATAAAAATAAATCTCAAATTAATTATGGCCTCAAGCGAGGGGCCAGACGTTTGGAGCTAGTGCACCGCGGTCTGTTTTTTTGGCCTTCAGTATTTTTGTTTTCTGTGCCTCAGCTTTTCAATAATTGCGGGGTGGGGGAGGGCGGGAGGCGGGGGCTGTTTTATGGGGACATGGAACTCCAATAAAAGCAGCCAGGACACCGCTTGCCCCGCTCGCCGCCCTAATTGCGATGCAGCTTCAAAGCTACTGCATCTTCTCCGCACCGCTTTTAAGACATTATGTTTTACTTAGTAGCGATTAGCAGGGGATAACTTTCCGGCCTCGWGTTCCCGACTCTCCTGGGCTGTTCCTGTAGGTAGGACGGTCCCGATCCAYCCTTCAGCTGTGGGGCCGGAGCGCTCTCCCGATTCCTTTTTATTGCTGGAGCTAAAAAGCACAGGTTTGCCCAATTAGTTCGGTTTAAAATTGGGATTCCTTTCTGGGGATCAAATCCCAGGGCTGTCGTTTGGGCTTTTTGCTTGTAAGAGTGTGGGGTTAGAAAACAAACAAAACACGTTGCGTTTTTCTTTCTGCAAACGGAGTCGGTGCCAGAGGAAAGTCAGACCCGGAGATTTCAAACGTTTGCTGAAGCTGGTGGAGATTTTCCCTCCAGTGGAGGCTGGAGCAGGATAAACCCCGGCCCTCCGCAAGTACAGGATGATGGGAAACACGGCACACACGTTCAGAGAGAATAGAAAGTATAGCAAGTTATCTACAAAATAATATTACATTTATAATACACACAATGTACCTAGCCCAAGTTCTGTAAATACACGTGTAATGAAAGCTCGTTTAAAAAAGGGACGCTTCGTCACAGTTTGTGGGAAATGAGGCACTTTTTAGCGACAAAGCCAGGGCGTGGWTGTTGGGGTTTCTTGGGCTCCCCTCCCCTGAGCACCGCCTTAGTTCGCAGCGACAGGTCCAGCCTGGGCTTAGCGACAGCTCAGCTGATGCTGTTGGGGTCAGAGAGGGTGAAATAAGCCAATCCCCTCTCCTACCCCCGGAAAATCATATTTCTAACCCGCAATGAGGCTCGGGAAGGTTTCCATTGTGTTTATTCCTAGGGAATAACTGGACGCTTTCAATTATGAAGTGGTGCYCGCCAATCCCGCGTGGGTGACAGACAGAAAACCCAAATCTCTGGGGTTCTGCGAGGCACTGGCACCGAACCACAGCGAGGGTTAACTCCTCTGGGTCTGGGCACGAAGCAGTTCCAGGCCACATCCCCCCGGTGGGTCCTTGCTCCTTTCGTTCGGATCATTCCAGACGCGGCGTTTTCACCTCTCCGTGTGGGGCTGCAGCCGGTGTAACCCAATAACGAGGACGAGGAGGGGAGGTGGGGACATGCCAAGCGCTTGAGATCAATCTTGAACTAATTAAAAACGTGGCTCGACAATTTCGTTTCATTCATAAACGGAGTGAAAGCGAAAAAAAAAAAAAAAAAAAAATAGAATTGAGGAGCAACTGATTTCTACCAGCCTGTCCCGATGTAAGCATTTGAAATCTCCCGTGGCTGCCAAGATCAAATGATTTTCCAGATGTCTGGTGGTAACCACATAAAACAGATCATAATTCCTTTGCTGTACGTACATGTGCATMCAAACGGCGAGCAACAGATTAAAAKTTGCGCGCGTTGCTCAGCCCCGTGCCCGGCTTTCCCCTGCCTGTCCCCGCTCCYTTCTTCTTAGTTGAAAGCAGTTAAACAACAGTTAAATACTCAGTTAAATGCTCAGTTAAATAACAGTTAAATACCCAAAGTCAYGGCACAACCACCTAGGATGATTCAGAGCTTGGCGCGCGGAGGTTATGAATATTCCAGCCTTTTCCAAAAAGTTTGAGAGAATTTCAAGGATGGGTTTTGTTTCGGATTTTGGTTTTTGTTGGGGTTGGGGTTTTTTTGGGGGGGGGGGATAAAAAAAGGAGAAAAAGTAAAGCAAAGCTTTTGCTGTTCGCTGTTTGGGAGCAAAATGGCAGATTGGTCGGCTTGTCTGTCCGAGCGTGTAACACCTTCGCTCATTCCCTTATCTCTTGGATTCYCCCAAATGTTTTAGACCAAACACAGGAGGGAAGGCACGGAGCATCCCTGACGGACCCGATCTCACGAGCGACCCGAGCAGGCTCCGTTTCCAGCCATCCCCAGACATGCAAAATAAGCCCCTGGGGGTCACGGTGCCCGTCTGGCCATAAAATGCAGAGTTGGGTTCCTAAAATCCCTCCCGGTGGGCTGGAGGGGGGCCTGTTTGGCACCTTCCCGTCTTTGGGAGCGCCGGGGATGCTCGGCGGGGGCCGGATTTGTTTGTTCCCCCATCCCGGAGCTGGGCCAAGGGTGTTTGGAGGCGCTGGGCTCCTGGCCGTGAGCTGGGCACGTTTCCGGGTGGTTTCTCCCSGCCGCTCCCGCATCCCCGGCTCTGCCCCACTGTGGCTCCCGCAGCCCCARCTCAGAGTGCCCCGTGAGGTCCGTGGGTGACAGAGGCTCTTCCACGGGATTTTTCCCCCTTCCTTTCGCGGTTAGGATCCTCAGCCTGTCCTCTCCCTCACCCCCACCCCCGTTGTTTTTTGGGGCTGGCGGGGAGCGTTGTCTAGAGAGGAAACCATTTGGGTTTTSCAAGGATGCGTTTCACCGTTCCCTTTAACCTCTCGCTTTTCTGGCCGCTGCAGCCTCCGGCCATGTGCTAACGCCGAGGGGCGAGCGGGGACCGGAGCGTTGCGGGGGGTTGGGGGGGACAGGCCAGAGGGCAGGGGAAAGGCAAGAGGCACGAGGAAAGCAAAGGGTTAACCGTGATTTCTTTTAATTGAGCTCCAGTTCTCGTGGCCCTGGGCGAGGGGGGACCTGACCCCGCTAGCAGCATCCAGATGTGCCGCTCTCGGGGGACCCCGGCGCAGACCCCTGGATCGCGGAGCAGACGGGGGCAGGCCGGGGGTGCGGGGCGAGGGAGGGAGGGCGGCCGGGGCCGGTCCCTGCGCTCCCCCGCCGCCCCCGCCCGCAGACGGCCCCGAGCGCTGGCAAGCAGCGAGCCAAAAACCTTCCAGGTCTGGTCACGTTCAGCCCCGCGTCTGCATCTGAACTCCAAAATTGTAGCTGAATTGATGAGGCTAATTTCAGAGGAGGGGGAGGGAGGGGAGGGAGGGGCGAGGGGGATCTGCGGCTCTCTCCTGCCAGCTTCGGGCTTGGAGAAATAAAGTATTAATAAGGCATCTCTGCCGCAGCCGAGTAGAAACACTGGTGGCATTATTGCATTTCCCTTCTGGAAGGGGCAGGGGCAGGATAACTTTGGATATCACTTCGATTCCCCTCGCCCCCCACCCCCTCCCCGCGGTTGGACTAAAGGCAGGGGGAGACAAAAAGACTGGACACAACCGGCACTGGACAAGGTAATGCTCTCCAGCGAGAGACCCGACGTGCAGGGGTGTCCTCCCCGTCCTCCCGCCTTGACACTTCCCTCTCTCGGCTTCACCCTCCTTTTCCCCCTCTGCTCCTTCCCCCGGGCTCAGCGGTTTGCGGCAGAAAGGGGCAGAAAGGACGCCCAGGGTGTTGCRCGATGTGTTCCGCTGCGGGTTATTTTTGCAAGGCGGGGGGAAGAGGGGGAGCTGGACAGGCGGGTATTGTCTCCTTCCCCCCGGCTCCTTTGGAAGGGTTCGGCTYTTCCCGGAAAAAGGAAAAAGCGCGTTTCTCCTCTGCTGCTCGCTCCCGTTTGAATGAAACACAGAAGCGCGCGTCAGGGGCTCGCCGGCTCTGAAGCGAGGCYGGAGGGCTGCTGGTTGAGGGGTTTTGTGTGTTGTGCCCGCTCGGACACGGTATCGGAGCGGCGAATTCGSCTGTTCCGGCAATAATTGCGAGGTTTTGACGTTTTTAGCTCGTCAGGTGGGGTGTGACACCCCCGGGCTGAGCGGGTTTAACATCTCAGCGAGAGGAGGCTGGGGAAAGGACTCCCGGCACCTGAGCGGATGGACAAGAGTCCATCTCAGTCTTCCCTTCCGAGCCCGATGCCACCCCTCGCGACGAGTGGGGGCGAGGGGAAGGGGCGAAAGCGGCGAAGAGCCGCAGCCCCGTCCCCAGCCCGTGTGTAATTGCTGGAGCCGACTGTCGGTCTGTCTGTCTGTCTGTCTTGCGTTGCTGCACTCACCGCTCGCTCCCGGCWGGGACCGGACCCTCGTCTCACGCTCCGTGCTGGGAGGCGTGAAGGAGAGGGGTGGAAATATGCTTTAAATACGTTTTAATCGCCAGGCTTCTGCTTCCCTCCCTCCGCCTGCCGCGACCGAATTGCATTTACGGTTTTCTCCCCTTAATTTTTCCCGGTGACTGGAAAACGCATTAATAAAAAAAATCTGTGGGAAGAGACGGAAATTCAGTGAGTCAGGCTAAAGCTCCGGCCAAAAGAAAAAAAAAAATGGCAAAAACCCACTTTAAACTAAACTGTGCGATGACACAGAGCGCTGGCTAACACGGGCTGGGGTGCAAGGCAAGGTCTGCGCTGGCCGGGCTGTCCCGGCCGCAAACAAGAGCTGTGACAGAGGTAGCTATTGTTCTGCCCCTTCTTATCTAAATGGAGCAAATATCCTGTATGTAAAATATATATATTTTCATCGAGAAGGCAGGACCAGCGGAGAGACGAAAGTTACCCCTCCTCGAGTGACTTCACTTCCCAAAATTAGCAGAAAAAAACGTTTCATCCGGTTAACTGTCTCTTTTTCGCTCTGCTGCAACAACCAAAGTTAAAAAAAGAGAGAGACAGAGAGAGAGGGAGGGAGGGAGGGAGAGGGGGGGAGAGGGGGTACGGAGAGACCAACAGAACCTCTGGAAGGGCAGCGAGAAGAGCGAAAAGAGAGAGAAGGATAAAAAAAAACTTCAGGAGGCTTCAGTCGCAGGCTAAACCGGGTCAATGTGTGGAATATTGCTGGTACCGGCTGGAAGTTGTTCCCGATGGACGGCACTATTAAGGTAAGGGCCAGGAGGCGCCGGGGGTCCCCTCCGGCCGGGGGGGCTCTGGGAAGGGGCGCGGGGCTGGGGGCCGGCTCCGGCCGGGCTCTCTCCTCCTCCTCCTCCTCCTTTTTCTCCTCCTCCTCCTCGTCTTTTCTCCGCCGCCGCCGCGTCCCGGGGCTCTCCCGTCGCCTTCCCGGAGCTCGGGGGTTCTCAGCCCGCCCGTACCGCGGGCCGAGGGCCGGGGAGAGGCCGGTCCCGGCCGGCTCTGGGGGGCAGTGCCAGCTCCCGGCCCCGGGGTGGCTCGGGGCTGTCCCGGTGTTTGCGCGCCCCGGCCCCGCTCCCTCGGCCGGCCCCGGCTCGAAGGCTCCGGTGGTCGCCCGTGCGTCTCCCCCGGCGGCTTTTTTGGGGTTTTTGGCGGGGAGAAAGSCCCGAGTTGGAGGAGAAACATCGCCGTGGCTTGGGGGAAAGGGAAGCAGAGTGTGGCAAATAAACCACGAGCATAACCAACCTCTGGTGGCCTTGAGCAACCGGGGACGCCGCTGGGGCCGGGAGGGCAGTTCCCCCTCCTTCCCCCCATGCAACCGGCCGCTCCTTCAGCCTCCGGAAAGACAAACCGAGCCTTTCCAAGCTCCTGGAGGTGCTTCTCGGAGCCCAGGCAGCACGGGGCTGGCTTTGGGGGACCCTTGTGTGATTCTTACGGGCTCTTCTGGAGGGAGCGCTGCGGAACAGAAGCCGCTCGAACAGAGGAGCCTTGAAGCGAGAGACGCTGTGGGTGTGTTTGGGTTGGAGGATTTCGAAAGATGCCTATCGCCTGGGTGGGGTGTTGAGCTCGGCTTAAAAGTGCTTTCTTCTTTTTTTTTTTTATTTTGTTCTTTTTTCTTTTTTTTTTTTTTCATTTTGCTGACCTGGGTAGAACGAAGCTGCAAACTGGCAGGAACTGAAACYGTCTCCCTTAGAGAGCAGCTTGTGACAAGTGCACAGCTTGGAAGGGTCTCAAAAAAAGGGAGAGGGAAGGAGATGGGCGGGAAAAGCAAATGGAAAGAGGAAACAGGGAGGGAATGAAAGGGTGGATGTCGAAAAGGAGGGGAGAAAGCAGCAGCGTTGAAAGCACAAAATTTGGGAGGTATGGCAGGAATAAGACAGGTTTTCCCCTCCACCTCCTCAGATCTGTAGCAAAAGTAACCTGGGCCTCATTCGGGATACGTTTAGTGCACCACAACCTTCTTTGRTTTGCGGAGCCCTAAATATTGTGCAGTGAAAGTGCAGAAATTTCCCATCTGTGCCTTTGCTGCGGTGCACACAYGGAGCCGCTTTCCCGCACGGGCCGTGAGCCCCCTGCACCACCCCTGAGCGCAGCCGGGCCCTTCCCATGTCCCGCGTAAGCCCTGGAGCGGCGGGAGCTGCTCCTCTCTCTCCCGCCCGGCTGCACGGAGCTGCTGCTCCCCCCGGCGCTGCGGTTTGGGATGAGGAACTGCGACACTTCGCAGCTCGGCTCGGTCACGTTGGGAGCCGCGGCCGAAGGAGGAACTCGGCCACATCCCAGGTCACTGCCCCGGCCCCTGGACCTGCCCTGGGACCGCTCTGCGGCAGCTCTGCTACCGTCCCGCCGCCCTCCTGGGCCGGGAATGATGATGAGACTGGTGGGGCCGGGAGAAACGGGATCAGAGACACCAGGATCTCCTCCCGGGCTCTTCCACTGGGCCGTTCCAGGATCACCAGCAAGTGGCTGCAGGTCCCCGTGTCCTGTTTATCCCCTCTGGTAATGCTCCCTTTTTCTGCACCATGCACTGAGGCCAGTGCTGCTGTCRTGCCTGCAGGATTGTCTGAGATTCCTTGCAAATTCTCCTGCTGGGCAGAAGAAAGTGGGTTCCAAGGAGTGTCAGCCCCCCACAGCGACAGATTTGCTGCAGGGAAGGGTTAGAGCCCCTTGCCTGCCTCTCTCAGGTGAAGGGCAGCACGAGAGGATGTGGCTTGAGATGCTGAAATGTTCTTGATGTGCTGAGCTCTATATTTAACCTGTGCTGCAGGGTGGGTCTGAGTGTGAGGGCACAGCCAAGCAAAGCTGGGCACGGCCAGGGGAAAGCGATTTCCCAGCAGTCGTGCCCATAGCTCTGCTCTCCCCCGGGCTGGAGGCACTGATTTATCCGAGCTGTGCATTCGTGCTGGGAAAATATGGCAGGAAGATGCACAGAAGTGACTGGAGAGCAAGGAAAACACAGCAAAAGTTTCTTTCATTATCTGCAGCAAGAACACGGGGCGGGCCCAGATGAAATCTGAGTTCCGGCGCGGGCGAARGCGCTTCCCTCCCCAAACTCAGAAACACTCCCGGCCTTGGAGGGGAGAAGGGCTAGATTTGGGACAGGCCTGTGCGCTCCAGATGATTTTCTTCCTGAGCAATTTAAACTTGACAAGTGGCTGTTTCCTCAAGCCTGTGCACAGCCATTGCACAGAGCAATTGTCCAAATGGAGCTGCAGCCTCGAACTGCACGCTGGGCACACGCAGGAGCTTCAGTCCAGCCTGCTCTGGAAGCCTCTCCCTGCCCCTGCAATCTCCAGTTTGTGGCTTGTACTTCCCTCTTCGTCTTTTTATGCCATTCAGAAAGGGGTTTGGTGGCAGAATCTCTGATGTCTGGTTTTACTTACCCGGGGTAATTGAACTGCACCYCTGCCCAGCTGCAGGGTCCCTTTGYAGGAAAGGGATAAATCCATCGGARCCMTGAGCTGTCCCAAGGGCCTGGAGTCAYRCTGGGGAAACAGGGCACGGTCAGGGAATGGTTGTGGTTGGGATGATCCTTGTGGACAGGGATCCCTTGTGGACATTGCATGCAAGTGTGAATGGAGTTGTGCTCAGGCTTTCAACCCAAGCAGGGAATTCCATGGATATAAACATAAAATATAGGATGGCTCGGGGCTGTGAGGCGTCGTTCCCCACCATCCACTGACTTCCATCACACGTGGGGTTGCTGAGCCAATACACCAGGTCTAGAGCACATTTTTATTTATTCACAAAGGATTATTTAGGTTGCAGAGAATCAGATCACCTRCTGAGGAGCTTGGTGGTGATTTTTGCTGCCTTCTCTAAACAATCTTTTTACTACCTGGCACAAGTAGAACTGGCTGGCTTGGGAAGTGCCCTCTGGAGCAACTTTGTGGAGGAAGAAGTGCAGCAAATCTTTCTGAGTTAATTCCACATTCAGCTCATATTCTGTGAGCAGCACTTGCAGACGACGATGGGAGCCACTGAAACTCCCGACTCTTGTGTTTGCACTAATTTTAAATAGTCAGTAACATTTTTATTGTGTGCCTCCAGATATTCGAGTCCCATCTTCTTCGGGTTAACACCCTGCTCTGGTTGATTTGCATTGTGTTTGGGGGACTCGGTTTTTACTGCCTCACATTAAATCAAAACGAGCACATCTAATCATCAGCAAGATGCTCATGCCTGGACTTCCTCACAAKAACAAATGGTGTGGTTTCAAACTGGTTTAATTGTTTCAGTTCCACTTTATGTGTGGAGAATAATTAAAGTAAATACACTCGCCAAAGGCTGCCTGTTAATGAAAAAGCACATTTTGTGTAGCTGCTGCCTTCGTTCTGTGCGAACAAATTCCTCCTTATGCTGTGGCCGTCGGAGAGACCCTCAGAGGGATGTTCAGTGAGGATTATTCAAGTGCAGGGCAGCCGTGTCCTTCCATAAAGCGCTCGTGTGTCGGTGTTGCCATGGCAGAGGGTGGGGCAGGGCTGCTGGAGCCGTCTGAAACTTGGCCATTGGGATCTCAGACTAAGAAAATGTTTCCTTTTTGAGCAAGTTTTAGTGTCTGCTTGGCCCTTTCTAACGGGCCTGGCTTTGGCCCCTGAGGGATGGCCTTTCCTGGAAAAAGGGCATTGACTGCTGGGGCAAGGCTCCTAATCTCCAAACTGAAAAAATATTAAATAAATCCCAAAGATCTGAGAGTCAATGACTTTCCATCTTGCTGTCCCTCAAAAGCAATTTGGAACCAAACCATCTGGAATTTCCAGGGCATGGACGCTGATATTCCCTCATACCTTAGTCCCCACTCAAGAGATATTTACATTCCATAATAACTTCCTAACGTAGAACACCAAAAAACCTTTAGAAATGCTTTACGATGGTGATATTTTGACAATGCTGCTTCATTTTCCCTTCAAGATTTCAGTGCAAATCCACACCTTCTGCCTTAAACAAACTCACAGCCTCGGTGTCCTGCTGGGTGCTGCCAGCTCAGAGCGTTCAGTGCTGACTCCCACTCTCCAGCAAACACTGGGAAAGCCTTTTCCGAGCCCGTAGTACATTTTTTCCCACTAAAAAAAGGGATGATCGATCTGAAGCAAACTTTTACCCAACACAACAACACAACCCTCAGGTTTGGAGCCCTTGAGGTTTCGCTCAGAGGCTTTAAAGGGGTGCTGAGAGCCTGGTGTAGTTTCTCTGCACCGCTGTGGATTTCACCTCCACAGGATGTGGTCACTCGAAGGAGTAGCAGTGCATGTCTTGAGGACTTCATGCTTTAATTTYAGTTATTGATTTTGATCCTGGGATATTCCTTCTGGGAGATGCGGGAAGAAACGACTTCTGCCCCTCCTTGGAGCATTTCTGCCGTGGGGAGTTTCGCTGGGCTGTGGGATTTTATTCCTGCAGTGTCAGGAGCAGCAAAGGGGGAGGTTACACCTCGGAGTGAGGTCTTAGATGGCACTGAGAGGTGAGATGTGCTGGGGGCAGGGCATTTAGAGCAAGTTTTGCAGGAAGCAGAGTTCRTTTCCTTCCGGTCTGTCCTTTCTGGACCTACAGGAGGTTTTCCTCTTGATTTCAGCTCCCATCTGCTCAGATGGATCAGGTCTAGAACATATGAACAATCTCGGGACAGAGCATCTCCCTTCCTTTTTTCCCTGTAGCCCAGCAGTGTTTGAAGCTCTTTTACAGCCCCTCATCAGCTGCCCTTGAAAAACAAAAATTTCCCATTCGGGTTCAGCTGAGCACTCACAGAGAGACCCCGAGTCCCATCCCAGCACAAACAAAGCCAGCAGGAGGACTAAAGGAGCCAAGGGAGCCYTAACTTGAGGTCTCCAGATCTTTGTGGGTTGGCTAAACCCCTAAAGCTGCAGAGGTTTGGTGTTATAGTAGAGCGTGCACRGATGGGCTCCTGGACAAAGCAGGTCTGACACATCAGGCTGAGCTCTACAACAAATGCTCTTGGGCAAGGCTGTGCCTGGCTTTGAAACACAGACCCAAACATCACCCCCGAGGTGGGCTTCTGCCTCCTTCTGCAGATCAAGTGCCCGAGGTGGACCCAAGTCRTGGGTGACTTTGGTGCCGTGTCCCCTCAGACCCCCGGGCAGTCAGGGTCTCCTCAGCACCCCAAAACCTGCAGAGGAGCGGCGAGGGGGACAGCACAGCGCCTGATCTGCTCCGCTGAGCCCCACATATCAAAGCCTTCAAGATGTTGATGCATTTGCTGCTTGTTTTCTTTCTTCCTCTCCTTGCCAGGCCACATAATTACTGATGTGTATCTCCCCAGGCAGCAACACCCACCTGGAAACCTGTCTCTTGTCGCGAGCTTACCACAAACGTTGCCTCCCTCCTGCCCCTCCTCCTCCACCTGCAGCTTTTCCTTCAGCCCCGAGCAGAGCCCCAGGCCCGAGGGATGTGCAGAGCCGGTGCTGCTGCTCCAAGGCTCTTCAGACCTCCTGGAAAAGCTCCTGCTTYTCCAAACAGCACCCAAGGCAAAGCTTGGGAATAACACCCTGGCAAGGACCAGCAGGATTCGATACTAGGGCCACTTTAATTCTGTTTGGCTTCCATGCCTTGAAGCCAGAGCCCAAAATAGGTGTGTAAATGCATATTGATGTGACTAAACAGGCAGCTCAATGCGCAGAGGTGCTGTTCCCTCTGAGCTGTTCCCTCCGAGCTGTTCTCTCTGAGCTGTTCCCTCTGAGCTGTTCCCTCCGAGCTGTTCCCTCTGAGCTGTTCCCTCTGAGCTGTTCCCCCTGATCCCGGCTGCTCCCGGAGGTTTAGCAGAGTGTTCTGGCTCTGGATATGAACACATGGATTGAGACTTGCAAAACTGGCTAAGGGACATTAAATATGTCATTCTGAGTGAAAATAGATGGAGAAGGAAGGTTAAATCCCACAGGTGCCATGCAAAATCCCAGCCTTTGCTTCCCTTTAGCGTTGGAATGATGCTGTAAGGAAAATGACCCTTCCTGTGTATCAAGCATTCTTTCTTTTCCTGATTTGTCCCTAAAATCCAGTCAGAAACACAGCTCAGGAGAGGCTCCTGGAGGAAATGTCATGGATAAGCTCTCYGCTTTATTTACACACCTCTTGTTCTTGTTCTTCCAGCATAGACCAAGCYAGGCCTCAACCAGGGCTGTGAAGGAGTAAGAAACAATTAAAAAATAAATTATAACCCCTTAAAGCCAGCCTGACAAAGCTGCACACCTGGGAACTGAACGTTACCATGCCTGTCAATCACCCAGAGGGGGTGAAAAATAACCTAACGGGCAGCAGAGCCCTTCATTAGTCATTTGCTGATTTCTCATTCAGCAAAAAAACTGCCCTTCTCAATACTGCTGGTTTTGATCTGAGGGGAAGAGATAAATCAGCAAGAATACAGTTTTTATAGTTGGGTGATGAGTGAAAGAAAGAAACTGGAGTAAGGTATGGTAGGGTCAGGGGAAGGTGTGGTGAGTTCAGGAAACCGACTTCTGTGTGATGAGAAAATTCGTGTTTGAATGGCTTTTTATAGCAGCTTTTCTTCAAAAAAAAAGGAGATAAGGAGAAGATTAGGAGAGGTTCAAATGCTCTTTTTACAGTTAAGCACAGAATTTGGCTCTCTCGTTTCTTCTGAATATCTCTTCTTGCTGTTCCAAGCTTGATTGACTTATAACTGCATCTGAACCAACCTCACATCAGCTCCTTTTTATCAGCCAAAGTGAGACTTCCTGTGCTCCACAGTCTGGTTTCCTGATGTGTTTCCTTTTCCCTTCTAACAGAACAAAGGAAGCTGTAACTCCTGCCCTGCTCCTGTTCCCAATCTCCTTGGGWCTCCACGAGCTCYTAGCATCCAACATTTGCCCTGTGTTCTTTTCTCTGCCTGCAGTGCCCGTGCCCTCTCCATCCCTTTGCCAGCTGCAGGGGGCAAGGACTTGTTGCTGTCAGAGGAAACCACTGCCAGAGCAGTGGGCAGCCACCACTGGCAGCTTTAGGAGCTAAAAAAATTTAAAGCAGAAAGGGAAAATCTTCACCCAAAGGCTCAGCGCGTCGCTGGAGATGAGGGATTTTTAGCTTCCTGCTAAAGCAAATATGAGGTGGTGAGGTCTCGGTGCGTTGCTCAGGATTGTGTTGGGAATTTTGATGTTTGAACTTGGGAGTTTGTGCAGGCCACTGGCAGAAAAGCTCCCCGAAAAGGTCACACAAACACAGGCATYGCCCTGGCACACGCTGGAACTGGCAGCCCTGTGTGTTTTCATGGGGATTCTTTTCAAACCACCACAATGAAGGGCAATTTTCCTCTTGTTGCCACAGTTTGCCCTCAGCTGCGATGGGCTGCAGCTCTCCTCCAGCCCTGCCGTCCACACCASGAACATGCCCTGGATGCAGAATCCAAGTTCTGCCCTGCAGTAAAGATCCTGTTCCTCGGAAAAGTCCTTTTCCCCTTTTCTGCTGAGRTGCTCCATCCCTTCATAATCCCCACAGCTCAGAGCTGAGGCTTTTTTCTCTAGAAAAATCCCAATTTTTGTTCACYTGACTGACAAGAGTCCCTTGTCCTCTTGTTTAGACAGAGGAACACGAGCTCAGAGCAGGAGTGGGTTAATGTCTATAAAAATCCTTTCAGCACAACCAGAATCCACTGGAAAAGTATGGAGCTAATGTTAGTGCAGAGGTCAGTGCAGAGCTGGGCCTGATTCTGASACATAGACACTGGATATCTGCAAATTCCCACTGAAATCAGTGGAAAGAGTTTATACTCGGATTTTATCCATTTATCCAAACCCCTGGAGCTCCGCAGGGGTGGAAAGCAGAAGGGAAACTGAGCTGTGCAGCTCCTTGGCCACCCCAGTGAGGAGGCAAAGGGAATTTGCCAGCTCAGCCTGCCCAGAGCAGGAAGCTGAAATCCAAGGGTCATTTATTCAAACCACCAGCACCCAGGAATGGCAGAACATGGAATAGGATGGGAGATTTGCCCTGTTTCCTGGCCATGCCCTAGTGTGTGTCTGTGGTGTGGAAGTAGGGTGGCCACAGCAAGGCACTGCTTACACCAGGCTGAGGCAGCAGAGGATTCCTGCACCACAGCCAGAGTTTCCAGCAGGCAGCGTTTCCAGGGAATCCTGCTCACCCAAGACTAAGGAAGGAGCAGGAGCTGCTTTACTTTCAGCAAGGAARAGAATTATCAGCATTGCCCTTCTATAGAAACTGCAGGTTTCAGTGTGCTGGTGGGAGGCTTTCTCATGCAATGACAAAACCCTGCACCTCTGCAGTCCAAAACGTCATTTTAAATCAAATATCTTCRGATTGCCCAGCGAAAGGCATCACAAAATTATATCCCTGCTGTAAAATCCTGGGGGAAATCAAGGAAGTTTCGCCTTTTCTGCTGCATTCTGTTTATGGAACAATTTCTATACAGTATAATTCAATTTCCAYAAAAACTCCGTTGATTTAATCCCTATTAAATTCCGAGGATTTGTCCACGAGGGTTGTGTTGCAGAGCAGCCTTCAGGACCGACTCCTGATTGGAACCAGAAGTCGTGGCTCGTACGGTTAATTCCGTGTATTATGGGAGTTGTCCCCAGAGGCTCCCATCCAGGAGAACCCTGGCACGGAGATGGAATCGGAGCCCAAAATCCACGCAGGCAAAGGGAAAAAGAAAAAACAAGCAGGAGGTGCAATGCAGGAAGCATCTGGGCACTCAGCAAGGCACCGCCAGGGCTGCAAGGGCTCTGCTCACACCTTCCTGCAGTAAATCGCCCAGGGATTGGTGGATTTTACCACTGAAAAATCGCCAGAGCCAGGAATTCTTGATGCAGGCACAAGCTCAAAAGAGGAAAAATCACTTTAACATTGATCCCCGAAGGCTGAGAGCTGTTTGAGCTGTGGCTCTGGGTGTCTGGGAGGCCACTGAGGGTCCTGGCCACAGCCTGGGCAAGCCCTGGTCCTTCAGGGCCAGTTTGCTGCAGCAAGGACAATTTTTCTGCCGCTGACACTCCCAGCCCAGAGCAGCATTCACATGACAYGAGTCGTAACTGCCTTCCTTAATTAGATCTAATATGCCCATGTGTATCTTTCCACAGCACAAATATTTATATTTTGCTGATATATCTAAACTAATACATCTGACTTTGTTAGAACCAACCAGACTTTAAAATAAGCACTCGCTGGGGTGATTTGTTAGGCAAGAGCTCTCAGTATCATCCCGCAAATATTACCAAAATTGTCTGTAACAGCTCCAGTGRCAGGAGCAAGAATGATCCCAGGCGAGGAGCAGAGCACAGAGTGTCTTGTCGGGGTCTGGGGTGTTTTAAATTGCACATATTTTGCCTGAATCCTGTTTTTCTGCCAGACCAGTGAGTGTGCAGGTTTTGTGTGTGTCACACTTTACCCAAGCAATGGCGAATCYCCTCAGGACACTCAGATTGTGCTGGAAATCCAAGACTTCTCCAGAAGCCAAAGGGAGAAATGCGATGGCTTGAGCCCAGCTCTGGCTCCTGCTGTCCTGACCCTCCTCCAGCCTCTGTGCACAACATCCCAGGACACGGCTTTGTCCTGAAAACTCTGCTGCAGGAAGGGAAGGAGGAGCCTGGGCAGGTCCAGGATGAGAAGTGTTCTTACCCACACAGGGATTTTGTGGGTGGACAAAGAGCAGGACTTTGCTGTGCTCCCCCTGGCAATGGGGATCCTCTGGATCCTCTGGAGCAGAGTGTGGAAGGCACACTTACCCGATATGCAGCTCCATATGACCCTTTTTTGGTAGGAAAAGTGTAGATTTTAACTCTGAGCCCATCACACCCCTGCCTGGGACAGGCACTTTCTGCCTGGCAGTGTTAAAGTCGCCTCTCCCCTCCTCTGTTTTCCACAGGGCATTCCAAACCCAGCCATTCCAAACCCGGCTTCACAGCTACAGGAATCCTCTCCCTTCACAGCCCTCCCAGGGCAGCAGCAAAG
This sequence comes from Amblyornis subalaris, assembly GCA_018881555.1. Lineage (NCBI taxonomy): Eukaryota > Metazoa > Chordata > Aves > Passeriformes > Ptilonorhynchidae > Amblyornis > Amblyornis subalaris. Next base: position 750,172 of record JACAXG010000038.1, on the reverse strand, counting down.
GGACAGAGTTCATCCCCTTTAAGAAGGGAAAGCAATGCCCTGAAGTTCAAACTCACTCGTGGCGAATCCTYGGGATTTGCAGCGTGGCATCGGCGAGCAGACGTGTTCTCATCCTCACGGGACACAGCCTGCTCGGTGCCGGGTGGAATAACCTCGCAGTTTGCTCCCTGCTCCTCACTTTTGGTATTCTGCTATGACATCTGTGCTTCAGGAAGGATGTAATTACGGTTGGTCGTTAGTGTCAGGAATTATTTGTGCTGCGGCGGTGCCTGGAGACCAGCGTGGCCTCTGGTGTGTGTAACAGGAGAGTCCTCTGCAAAATTCCTGAGCAGTGAAGGAAAGTTGAGGCACTTAATTTGAACTCCAGAGTGGGAGCAGTCCTTGGGCTGCACTCTGCTGTCAGACATGACTGTGCTCTAGCATTCCCTTCCCAAAATCTCCAAGGTTTCTGTAGAGGATGGATTTTCTTTCCACCCCCACCGCTCCCCRTTGAACAGAACTTCTGTAACTTCTTCATTCCGAGGTTTGAACACTTTCTTCTGATTTGGGGCTGGYATTTGCTCATGGCTGATTCATACCCTTCCCATGCCAGCCCCACTGGCCTCAGCAGCACTTTCCCTTCCCTGGAATTCTGTCCCCAGGGCATTTACAGACCACTGCCATTCCTCCCTCTTGGTTTCGCTGGGATAAACAAAACTCTTCTGATCCCTCCGTACYCTCCTTCTCCTGGTTATTCCTGAGCCCTCAGCTGCACCTGATCCCATTTGGATTTGCCTTTTCTCAGCACCAGTGCAGTGGCACACGCTGTTCCCGGGGCTTGGCTGGAAGAACCCTCCTGATGCAATCCCAGGATTGGGATGCTTTGTTTTTTCTAATTTCTGGTGAATGAGAAAAATCTGTRCTGTTAATTCAGTGCAGCCTGGTCYGAGCAGTGCCCAGCCTGGCTCAGGGAGTTGTTGTGCCCCTGGAGGAGCTCAGGCACTTCTCCTCTCTGTGCCTCAGTTTCTCATCTGTGGGACCCAGCAAATCCTCCCTGCCCTCCCTGCCTGCTCTGGCCCAGCTCCATCAATACTCTTCCTAGTTGGGAATGACTTTGGCTCTGTCCAGGAGCAGCAGTGACCTCGTGGCAGGCTTGTCCTGCAGTGCCATGTCATGAGCAGAGACCCAGTGGTCGTTCCCGTTGTGTTCCTCACCGACATCCCACAGCCTCCTGCCTGTTCCGGGGTARGGGTGTAGCCACCAACCCGCTGGGTCGTGCACGTGTTTGTAATGTGGGTTTGGAGAAAGGCAGGAACGTTTTCCCACAAAGACCRTTCCAGAGGAGGAGGCAGGGTGTGAAGCCCTACAGGTTTTCCAGGGTTTCTCAGCAGYTCCCTGGAGGACGAGGCAGCCCTGTCCGTGTGTGTGCCTGTGGAGCTGCTCCATGGATCCACACACAGAGCACAGCCAGCACTTCAGCGGGGCCCGGGTACCAGATGGCTTCTTGCACGAGCCAAACTCGATGTGTTTAAAACCCAGCAGCCAGTCCAGGCTCAGGACCCTGCTCTGGTTCTCTCTTTCTTCCATGGCTTTGTTACCCTTTTGCAGCACAAGGCTCGGTCGTTTCAAAACTCACAGCTGCAGCCCTCCAAAAATAAACAAGAATTCATTAATTAACATAACCCTAAGCCACAGAAACTCTGCCTCTCGAGCAGCCCTTTGCTCACCACGTGCAGCTCTGTGCCAGGCTGGGGAGTTTGGGTGGCCAGGCAAACCTTGGGAAGTGTGGGATGTAGGTGTGTGTTCTCCAGCAGAGAGAGGAAAGGCGTAGGGAACAGGTCGGGGTGGCACAGGAGCAGAAAGGAGCAGGCTGTGGGGAGAAATCCCTCCAGGTCCTGACAGGCCACTCTCCCAAGTGCCACACAGGTCTTTCCTGACCCAGGTCATGACCTCAGCTGTTCTCAGCTCCCGAGGGCTCAGTGCTTGTCGAGCTGAGCCTCCCCAAGGTGTGTGCTGCTCTCACAGCCTCTCCTACCACACGAGAACCACTCTGTGGTTCCCTCACGCCTCCATCAGTGCCTCATGTCCTCCCCAGGCTCCTCTCACCCTCCCTGGGTGTTCGGGATACACCAAAGGAGCCCTGGCCGTGCACACCCAGCGCTGTGGGCACTGTGGGGTTTGAGCACAGGGCTCAGCGGATGAGGAAACAAAGGGCTCTGGAGTGTCAGCAGCTCCAGGGGATCAAAGGAGGGTGGTTGGGCCCTTCCCTTGTACAAACAACAGCAGAAAGTGGTGCAGTTCAGCAAACAGCTGGAAAATGGAGCAGTCTCAGGCAGTGCTGATTTTGTACATCCCAGAATCACWGGATGGGTTGGATTGGGAGGAACCTTAAAAACCACTCAGTGGCACCCCCTGCCCTGGGCAGGGACACCTTCCACTATCTGAAGTTGCTCCAAGGCCTGTCCAGCCTGGCCTTGGACACTTCCACAATCTGTGCCAGGGCCTCAAAACATGAATTTATGATCCAGGACCTTTGATGTCCATTCCTGGCTCTGTCAGTGACTTTCTGCACAGCCTCAAGAAGCCAATGAACTCTCAGGCAGGACTGGTCATTCCCTGTTTATCCCTCGCCTGCCCATTCCTTGAGCTGTTTGGGATAGGAGGCATCCTCCAGGATSTATTTGCCCAGCACTGGCACAGGGGCAACTTGAGGGTTGCTCATCCTGAGTCAGGTGGTGGGAATTTCCCCAGGAACTGTGTCCAAGACGTGCCCTTGGATATTCATCTTCTGTTCTGACTTAGTTAATGGGTTATGGAGATAAGGACACTTCTAGAAGAGCAACATGTTCAGAAACCTGCCATCRTCTGTGACAAAGCTTTCTTAGCATCTGAGATCCCGATCTGACATCYATTATTTAGCGAGAAGATAAAGAGGAGAGATCTCTCAGCTGGTATCTCTGCGCTCAGCAGATAACAATYGGCTCACATGGCTCTCTTGTGAGAGCTCTCCACCGATTTTGTGGAGAATCAAACCCTGCAAGTGGACTCTCCTTGCCTTTATTCCTCCTTCCTACCCAGAAACCCGGAGCGAATCGTTAGGGGTTTCTGCACCTTGATTTTCCTCGTTGTAAAATAATAATGGGTAATGCTCTTTGAAGGTGAAGCTGAGGAGTGACAAATCTCCACAAAGAGTTTCGTAAGCCCTGGATAAAGAATGTGTAGGTGCCTGAAATGTCAGCAGAAAATCTCTCTGAAATGCGGTTCACAGCAGCTGGATGCAAGAGTTGGGGCGTTCGCAACTAGGAAAGGAAAGACACTATTTATAGGACATGAAGTGTTCTGGTACTCATGAAACACAAGAGAAACACTCTGTGCCCTGCAGCCCCCCAGCCTCAACCAGCGCATTAACAGGAACCTGCTGGGACACGTTGTACCGGGCCCTTCAGCCCGAGCAGGGGGCTGGGAGTGAATCCCATGGTGCTTCCAGAATCCCACGGGAGAGGGGAGGCATCACCTGCTCAGCCCTRCACACTCCCAGGGACACCTCCTTTYCTTCCAGTCCCGACAGCCAAAGACGCCGAGCTCACCTCGGCTGCGGGCTGCTTTTCCTGGGCAGGGAGGCGCGTGAGGAGTCTGGGAAGCAGCAGCTCCGTGCTCCGGCGCTGTGCTGGCCACAGCCCGAGGGCGGGASAGGAGCCGAGCTCCCTTTGCCGTGCCCGCGGCTCGGCAGCTCTCTCAGCGCTCTCATTGTTTGACTCGGGGCTGCTGGGGCAGGTGCAAATCTGCTCCCAGCTCRCACTCGGCTACGTGGCAGGCAAATGTTCCCGAGAGGCTGCGACAACGAGAAACAGCTCTTGTGTCTCAATGCTCCATAGAACCGGSGGCTCTTCTGCAGCACCTGACGGGGCCTTTCCCCCTCTGCTGCACCTTTGTGTCTGCCCGGACAGTCATTTGGGGAGTGCCATTTGTGGAGAGGCGATTCTTCAAAGACAAAGGGGTGAAAGAAAAAAAAAAAGTGCAGTTGAAATGAGTTTTGCTTTTTGAGCAAGCTCAGAGCCTCGGCTGGGCGCGGGGGCGGTGCAGGAGTGGAAACCCCGATGGCAGGTGTGAGAGGCCGGAGCTTCAGCACCCCTGAAAAAGGATGCACGAGCTGAACAGAAAGATGCAGGAGGCAAACAAAAAGGTGCAGAAGGTAAATAAGAAGGTGCAGAAGGTAAATAAAAAGGTGCAAAAGGTAAATAAAACAGATGCACAAGTTGTATAAAAAGATGCACAAGCTGAACAGAAAGATGCAGAACGTAAATAAAAAGATACCCGAGGTAAACAAAAAGATGCACAAGTTGTATAAAAAGATGCAGAGAGTGAATGAAAAGGTAATCCAGGCAGGCAACCTGAAGCACAGAAGGCCTGGTCTCCTGCTATGGTCATTCACCTGCTCTTCTGGGCACAAATTACTCTGTTTTAGAAAACTGCTCATAGTCTTACCAGGTCAAGGCACACAGGACCTTTGTCAGTGCAGGAGCTGAGAAAGGTGCTGTGAGGTCCAGGTTTCCTCCCTTTGGTTGTACCTTAGTGGAGTGAGGCAGGGCAGGAGGAATTTCTAAAATATTGTGAAATTCAGGGATATTTTTGCAGATAAACAGCTGGAGCTGCAGTTGTTACCTTCATTCCAGTGAAGGAAGTGAGGACAGCCTGGAGTTTGTATTTTTATCTGGACAACAATCCTGCAGATTCAATGAAGCTTCTGCACCCCCCCAAAGGCAGAGAGGGCAGCCCTGTACGAGGCTGGAACGCATTCCCTGTTTGCCAGAAAATCCCTGAGGAATGTGAGGAGCTGGTGAGGCCCATCAGGCAGGTGACAGCAGCCACCAAGGCCAGCGCAGCCAGAGCTGCYCCTGCAGCCACTGCTCCCCTGTCACCGAGCTGGGCCCGCCATAAACACCCTGTGGGATGGGAGTGCACGAGCCAGAGCAGATTGGATCTGGACACCACATGGCCAGGGAGGCTTTGGGAAATGAGGGAATATGGAAGAAAAGCAAGGAAAGGGACAGTGTGGGGCCAATCTGCAGAAGRCCAGAAAGAGGAATGCTGGGTGACATGGCAGTGCTGTTTCCAGCTTCATCTGGAAAGCCTGAATTACACTCTAATTGCACAAGAATATCAGCAGTTATTTAATAAAAGTGAGTTTCTTAGGATTGTAGGAAAGAGCTAGAAATGATAYCCTAAAAAGTTTGAAAAACCAGTTACAGATACAATTCCTTGTTTCATTGTGATTATTTTCAATTTAAGCATGGGACTGGAAAACAGAGCCCTTCCTTGCTCTCAGTGTGCATCCTGCTAATGATCATCAGCATTTTCATGAATGAAAGTATAACAAACAACAGCAAGATGGCTTTAGGGGTCTAATTTTAGTYTGTGAGTGATGAACCGGCAAGGGAGGGTCAGGTAGAACCTGTGGAGTGAAGGATGCCCAAGGATGGCTCTGACGAGGAGGTGTGAGTAGGATCCAAACCTGAAATATGTGGGGGTGGCTGGAACCCCCCAGTTTGTTTGCTGGAGGAGGAAGCCCTGGGGCAGAGCACGGGGCCAGCGTTAGCCCTGCCTTACCCAGTCCGGGAGGGCCGGGAGCTCTGTGACAGCTCCGTGATGCAGTGGTAGAACTCATCAATTCCAAATTAAACCTGGCAAAGCCCCAGGAAAAGCCTTTTGGGGAGCTGAGGTCAGACGCGCTGTTGTGCCCCCTCCCAGCCCGCTCCGTCCCTATTCTCCCCTCCATCCCACACAAGATAGAAGGAGGAGGGGGTGGATCATGTTTATTAATCGGGACTGACAATGGGACACCTGGAGCAGCACCTGTCAGGACAGGATGCAAATGAGCCGCGGAGGCTGGCGCGGTCGGAGCGGCCCTAATGAAGCACTAAGAGCGCTGCTAAAGCCTCGCTCGGCATTCAGGGGTCCCGGCTCAATCGCAGGCATTAATGCGCCCACCCCGAGCCGCAGCTCCCATTCAGAGGCGCTTCCTGATGCTTTTCCCTCGCTGTTTGTTTTTCAAACACGCGAACCCGGGACTTATTATATTTGCAAACAATGGCACGGTGGAGATGCTCTGATKTACTGCACAGATAGAGGGGGACGATGTTTGAAAGCTGAAATTAAAGCAGGATTTCCTTCTGCTTTCTCAAAGGAAAGGTTAACATTTGCTAATAACTGTCACAGGCTGCAAACGGCCTCGGTGTCAGGTGATGGATTTTTCTGATTGCTTTTAATCAAGGCTTTCAGATATCGTGGGGTGTAAACAGAGAAATGAGCTGAGCGCTCATGAGTTGAACAAACCCCAYGAGATGTTGACTAAGATAAGGAAAAACTGTTCTGACAATGAAGTAATAGCAGGTTCTCTGCTTCTCGAGTTACACTTTTTATCATTATTATTTTAATGTTCCCCATTCTGTGGCTGTGGCTGAGATAAACTGCTCTGCACAGATGGACATGTGCCTGCATAGCTCGGCGGGGTGGGTGGAGGGCTCTTTACGCCACAGAGATATTAAGTTGCTGCGCTATCTATTTCATCTCCCATATTTGGGTTTTTTTTTTTCCTCTTCAGGGAAATTTAGATGATGGGAATAAATTAGAAAAAGTCTCTTTTGGCAAAGGTGGCAAAGGTGAGGTCGGGGATACRGAGATGATCTGTCCATGGAAATTATTGCTTTTTGCTGGATGCCTCCCCTGGAGAAGGGGGTAAATGGGGAGGTGTTTCAATGAAAATAAAGGACATAGAAATGATTCCCCGAAAAGACTCACAGGAAGGGAGGACTGTGTGCTGGAGACTGAGCCCTGGGTTCTGATAAAAGGTGTTTGGTGACACCAATTTTTTGTTAATAGGACCCAAAACGCCAGAAGAACTTTGGTGTAGCTGCAGCAGGGCCTGCATTTCTCCGCAACTCAGCGCTCTGACGCGCCAGGGTTTGTTTTCCTCCCGTGCCATCTCAGCGTGGATTKACAAACCCGCAGGAGCAAAGCTTTGGGCCAACCTTGGCGCTTTCCAGGGCTCCTGTTTGTGGAGTCCYAGTGCTCGGGAAAGCTTGGAAAAGGCCGAGGGAAGCGCAGGGGACGCGGGAGTTTGGCGGGAGCAGGCGGGGTGAAGCGCACGCGGAGCTCCAGCTGCCACAAGCTGTGTCCTCTCCCACGGAAAGCTCCATCAGAATCTGTGCACRGCCCCACTCCGGGATAAACAGCATCCTGCTATAAATACCCCCGGCCATTTCCTGTTGTTCTTTCTGCAGCTTGCACGGGAGCTTTGTGTCTGGCGGAGGGTGTGACWGACTCCTCCGAGTCACACGAACGTCCCCCCGCTCTCTGCCCGAGTGAAAATGGCTTTTTCTGGCCAAAATCAGTGGCTCTGCGGTTTGTGCCACTGAGCTTCACGTTCATACCTCAGGAACCAGCAATATTCTTCATGTAAAGAATTCAGGGCAYCAAAATGGTAAATTCTTGTGCTACTGAGTGGATGAGTTGACCTGGATGTTTATMCACACTTAATTGCACTTCAGTTAAATACACTTATTTACTTAATTACACTTTAATATATGCTTCCCATCCCTGGAAGTGTCCAAGACCAGGTTGGACGGGGCTTGGAGCAGCCTGGGATAGTGGAAGGTGTYCCTGCCCATGGCAGGGGGTGGCACTGGATGATCTTTAAGGTCTCCCAACCCAAACTATTCAGGAATTCATTTCGATCCCAGGTTATTTCAATTTACACACATTCTTAATTTTAACTGTCCAAGGAAATCAAGCACCTTAAAACAAGAATTGGGAAAAACAAAAATGCAAACTCCTTCTGGCATGTTTTAYGCTTGTTATTTACTGAACTTTGTCTTTTAAGTGGATTTGTTATTCTGGTGAAAGCAGAAGCAAAAGTCACACTTACATCTGCTTGTTAATCACAGAAACACCTCGAGAAGAAAGGARACAAATAGCAGAGGGAGGGCCCTGGATCCTCATGTATGAATTAAGTCTGTGGACTGAAAGTTCCTGTAACTACAGAATTTTTAACTCAGCAATTTCATTCAAACCACTAATTTTTTTTTTTTTTTTTAATATAGTGTTGGCAATGTACTTTTTGCTAAACAGAATGACCTGAAAGCCTGGGTTATAAATACATGCCAAATGGSTTAGGCCTTCTACTCAAATAAAACCAAAAACTTAGAGTTATACGTTAAAGATAACTCAGGCACAGAAGATATTGTGCTGTTTGAAAGTTCCCCTTAAAGTGAAAAGCAAACCCAGATTTAYATTGCCCAGACTTATTAAGCTCGGATCTGTCTTTAAGTATGTGGTTGGTTCTAATCAGAGAGTCAATCCCACCTTTATTAAACTGCAGAAATTATAAACTGTTCCTTCCAATTATAAATTATTCCTTTATGTGAGAAAATGGTTAAAGAAGGGAATTTTTCRGGAGACTTTTGGATGGACAGACTGAAACTGCCCCAGTGTGGAAGGAACCAGGGCCCAACTGCTCCCTTTGCTGCTGTCCACAAGAACAGAAAGAAATGCTCAGAGGAACCATATTCCTTAAAAAGATCCCTGTAAACCAATTTCCCTGTGAGTGCAGGGTGGGTGTGTGCAGGGGAGCTGCTCCGTGGGAGGGGCAGGGAAGGAAATGGGAATTGCAGGCAAGGCTGGGGAGAAGAAGGGCTGATGAATGAAACAGAGACAGAATGTTCTGTCCTCCCCTGGCTGATTGAGATTTTTCCCTCCATGCAGTTTTATAGGAACTGAGTTAAGGCAAAGAGTGGGATTTGAAAAGCTTCAAATGAAGGATAAAATACATTTGCTTGCCTGATTCCTATTTTCCCCTTTGAAGATGCCCCTGAAGAAAACCCTCTGTTTACACATCCCACTATGGCCCGGCACCTGGGGCAGTGTCCTGAGAACCCAAATTCCTGTGCTCTCAGGCCARTGTCGCTGCAGTTGTGCTGTTTGGCCCCCAGTGAGTGACATGTCTGGGCCTCCTGGGACCACGTGTTAAAGAAAAGCCGTTCAGGGATGAGAAGGGCGGTGTGAAATCTACCCCCAAACGTGACCTTTAGTGTGTGAGAGAGAGCCAGGCAGTATTTTGACATGGTTAACAACACCCACTAACATTTTTCCTTGATGACACTSAAAAAATTGCTTTCCTGGTTAACCCTGAGGTCCCCTGGCGTTCCCAAACCTGTTACATCTGGGGTGACATGGAGAGGGAGGAGGGGACAGTAAAACATCTCTGATTACATCAGTGTAGGATACATGAAAGGCTCTGGCCGTGATCTCCACAGCCTCTGCTCCCCCACACCCACATTCATCTGTTCAATTAGGGTGTGACCAATAGGGGCTTTTGCCCTTCCACCTCCTGCTGGGAGAGGACTCCTGTTCCTCCCCACATCCCTGGATGTGTCCWAGGCCAGGTTAGACAGGGCTTGGAGCAACCTAGGCTAGTGGAATTTGTCCCTGCCCATGGCAGGGAGTGGAACTGGATGGGCTTTAAGGTCCCTTCCAACCCAAACCATTCTGGGACTCTGTGATTCTAATTTTGAAGTGCTTTAYCCATTTTCACTACTCTCCCTATTTCATAGTGGCTCCATCAGGTGTTTTGTCAGCAAACAGGCCCCAGGTTCTTTCAAAGCCACACTGTGTGTGAGGGACTCATTTTCTTACTGTCCATCCTAYAAACATCACCTGAAGCAATGATGAGACCTCTTTGTTGTCCCCGTGGAAAAGAAATTCCTTGATCCTCATAACCACAGACCCCCGGGAGCAGGCAGGGCAGGTCCCACGGAGGCACTGCTGAACTGCTGAAACCTCACTCTGAGGGGATGCTGATGAGGACAGTGACTGTCAGACCTGCCATGAGTAATCCATGCTTATTCCCTTGGATGTTCCTGTGGGACCTTCCCAAAGTAGGGAGAACCTCCATTGAGGTCCCTGAGTGCTGAGGACTGGGAGGCAAATCAGACTCCCAGAAAACACAACTCAGGTTTGCAAGASCTGCTCAGGCCAGGCTGTGCCAGGTATCCCAGAAGGATCCACTTTTCATTTGGTCTCTCTGAGGCCTCCGTTGTCCTTCCAGGATGAGAATCTGGTGGAGTTTCAGTCACCATGATATCAAAATGCCAAATATTATTGATATTGAGGTACCTGTGCAGGCAAATGGTGCCAGCCAGAGCCAAAAATTTAATAGATTTTCTTGAATGATTTCTAAGCATCTAATTGCTTCTTCARGTGTTTGTGTTAAAAATATAAGTAAAATCTACAGGCTACAAGTGCTTGGACATGGCAAGTTTTCCAGGACAGATTCCGTGTGTGAGCTGGAATCATTCTTGCACTCACACAAAGCACACAAATACCCAGAGCTCCAGGGCAGGCTGGGTCACACATCACCCCAAAGGCAGAGCTTCCACGAGCTTTGCTGGCATGGGGGAAAGCTGAAAAACCTTCATTTGGCCTTGTCCCCAACGGCTGTGACAGAATTCACTTGTTTGGAGCAGGGACACGCACAGGAGATTCCTGTTAGATGCAGTCTGACCTTTTCCAACGTGGTGTCTTTCCAACAGAAAGATGCAAACAGATCCAAGCCCTCCTGTTCACTGGACAGGCTCATTGCTGACAGGCTGCTGAAAGCCCAGCTTGGTGCTTTCTCGAGTTTTTCCAGTTTTCCTTTGAAACCACGCTTTAGCTGGAAACCAACTGCAATATTTTGAGAAAACTGAAAAGGTTGAAACTGCAATGGAACACTCACAATACCCAAAACAAATTTTGGTTAATGGAAGGTGGACTTCTCTGGATAATTGTTTTGACCTTCTGTCCAACATCAGGATTGAAAAATCTCCTCCAGCTTCCAGAATTTTCTCAGGAAACAACAAGGATATCCCACCACATTCTTTGGCCACCTCTTACCCCGTGGCCTTGACACCCTTTTTACCCCTCATTTTACACAGAGGACTTTTGCTAGAGCTGAACAAACAACTTTGCTGCCGAGCTGGTAAATGAGCCCCCATTTCCCAAATGTCACCGTAGAAGTATTGAAACCACAGGACCATCTTGTCTGTGCTTCCTGGCCATTTCCTGCTTGCTTGAAAGCTGAGGAAATGAGGTATGCAGAGGTGTGAACTTGATTTGTTTGTATTGGGAGAGCACTAAGAGACAGAGATCCAGCCCATGACCAAGGTGCTGGGCTCAGAGAAGAGGAARAACCCCTAAGAGCCCATTCCCCAAAGCATTTACAAATAAATGTTAAACAATGCACCTGGATAAGCCTGCAGGAACTGCTGAAACTCTTAGTCAGGGCAAAACACGGGGTTGGTTTGGGAYGATGCCAAGGTGTGCCTCAATTTACTTCCTTTGTTTTTAAGGCCTCGGTTTCACTAAAAGCATAATTGAGTCTTTGAAGGGTGCTTGGGTTGGTTTGGTTTGCTCCGCAGTGCTCCCGTTCTCCACCAAGAGCAGAGCAGGGCCATCCCTGGCTGTGACCCAGCTGAAGGGACAGGGGTGAAAAGCCACCCYAGCCACCGACACAGCCCAGGCCACGGAGGTGACTCCCAAATTCCTCAGGCTGGGATAACTCCCTCTCCTCCATGCCTCGAAAAATCCGAGTTGACACCAATTTTTTTAATCCCTCTCAGAGTTTTACCAGCCAGCAGGTTCTCCCTCCAGCAGGCTCTCTGCGGGGTGGCTGCTGCCCTGCCCAGGCAGACCTGGAGGCAGGCTGGGTTGTTAGCAGGGAAAGCTGATTGATTTATTGCAGCAGAAGGCTCTTGCTCGGCCCGGCACAGGTTATTCTCCAAATGCAAACCCTCTTTCACTTCACACACACAAAGTGGCCCGAGAGCTGCGTTATGAATGGGCCCCTTTGTTGCCCCCGGACCGACAGGACAGACTGTTTAGTTCATGTCTGTGCCTCAGCGAAGGAGGACGGGGTCTGCGAGACAGATGTGGCCTTTAATGGCAGGGAAATATTAGAAGATCGTTAAGCCGTTTCTGACAGGGCTTTCCTCTGGCTCAGGGAGCAGGGAGTCGTTTTGGGAAGGCCAAGGAGCAGCCCTGTCTTGCCAGCCCCACAAACAGGACCTTGTGCTGCTCCCTCACCCCGGCACTAAAGGAAAGCAGGGGAGGTTCAGGCAGAAGCCCCACAGGCAGAAGCCCCACAGGCAGAAGCCCCACGTCCCTGCCAAAGCTGCAGAGCTGCACCTCGGACAGAGCTCTCCTCACGCTGCATCTGATAAAAGGCTTTTCAACACAGCTCGGGGGACTCGCCCTGCTGGAGATAAGAGCAGCCCTATCAGCTCTGCTGAGAACGTGGAGATGTGCCCAGAGKTCTGCTTCTTATGTATGCTACTGAGCACGGGCTGAGCGTAAGGAACTCTTCAGCTAAAAGAAAACGAGCGCAGTYGTCTGAGAAAACTTCCCAAAGTGCAGGGTGGAGAGGCAGAGCCTCTGCTCCATAGGAGAGGGAGCTTTGRGGGGCCCTGGGGTTTGGTCTTAGTTCAGTTACACCAACACAGTGGCTTTGAGCAGGTTTGGTGGCTTTGTGTTGGTTCCCATGCTGTAAAATTCATGGAACAGCCTCATGTGCGTCTGCAAGGCACYCCTGAGATAGTGGATGTACCTTTTGAGATCATTGCTGTGGCAGCTCCATATTTCAGTTTTCAATTTGAGCTAATGATTTTCATTTAAAACACAAAGTCAAACGGAACAAACCCATCCCATAGATTGTAGAGGTGGGGATCTGCTGAGGGACAGCGTGACTCCCCTGGAGGTCTGAGCAAAGGCCCTGGGGAAGACAGAAACCTGACAGATTCAGCCCAAACTGGCCCCTGGGTACACATTTTTAGCCTCCCCTCCAGCACAGGAGGAGGATGCAGAGCTCAGTGAGCTGCCCAAAGCCTTGGCACCGAGTGGGCCCAGGGCTGGGATTTTCCTCCTGGCAGCCCTGGCTCCCAGCCCCTCCCTCCCAAACACACTGGGAGCCTCTCTCCATCTCTTGCCTGCCTTCCCTTCATCGGAACAGCCAAAAGCCCTGCCATGGACTCATCCATGGACCCTGCTGCTCCAGYCATTGGATCTCCCAGGCGTGGAAAACTATCCCTGGGCACAGACTGGGACCATTCTAGGATTCTGTGACTTCTTGAGGCAGCAAGGGACCTCATTTATCTGAGCCAGGCTCAAAGCCCTTCTCAGTGCCACACTGATAAACCAACAGACTTTCTGTTCATGGTCACTGATAAGAGGTTTTGGAAGGGTTTTTTGCTCAGTCTCAGAGGAAAGTGAGTTTTGCTTTGTCTATCAGTCCTACCCCTGGGATCACACTTGTCACTTCTGGGATTTCCTTCTCCAAGGACCAATTCATCTCCTGGGATGACTTTACAGTAAAGTCTGAGCTCTTTGGGGGGCAGGCACCACACAGACAGGAAAACTGAGGCATGGGGACATTAATAAAATTGTGAAAGAGCCCTTTTTTCATTTTTACTCTCACATCTGCTGCTGGGTGAGCCAGGAGGCAGCACTCACTGCCTGATTCTTGTAGGATCGTGTTGATTCAAGCCTGATTCTTGCAGATGCAACACCAGAGAAGGCCTTGGATGTATTTATTTGTGGGGATATCTGTCCTCAGCAATAACTTCACCACAATTATGCAGCAGAGGCTCTTTCCCTGCTGCAGCTCCCTGAAACTGTTGAGGGGGTGGTCTTTGCTCTGTGGTGTTTGATATCAGGAGGAAGAACAGCACTTTGTCAACTCCTCTGTGTATTGTAGTGTTAACTTTGGGATCCAGCCCAGGTGCCAGGATGGGATTCAGCCTTTTTATCCTAGAGGTAGGAGTGATGGCAATCCCTGAATCCTTCCAGGACCTTCCTCTTGCCCTGAAATTAAAACATCAGTGTTCCTTTKTAAAGAAATCAAAAGCCCCTGGGAGCTTCCACTGGTGTAAACTGGGTTTTCCTGTTCAAATATCTCGATCGAGATTGACAAAGAAAATATCTCCGTGTAATCCCGCTGAGCTGTTTTCCTTGGAATGCCGCGGGCAGCCTTGTTCACAAAATCTCTGCTTTTGCTATAGGCGTAGGCAGAAACAATCCCGTCACTGGAGCCGCAGGGGCTGGGCTCGGCGCTCAAGGAAAACAGGGATCCGTGCCATCCCGGCGGGGTGGCAGCCCTCGGCTCCGCTGCCAGGCACAGGACAGCAGCTGGGATGTGGGTCAGGAGCCAGCGGAGCTGGTGAGCGGCACGAGCCATCCCTGGCTCTGCCGAGGGCACCCCCAGGAGCAGGGAAACGGGAAACCTGGGCCGCTCACGAGACCTAAATCTGGTGTTTGAGGGGGATTCGAGGCACTGTGGCTCCTGTGAAAGGGAGAGCGATTTGTGCGGTTTCAGGCTCGTTGGGAAATCTCACCCTCGGGAGTTGTCCATCCCAGGCAGAGCCATCCTTCTGGTGAAAAGGCAGAGATCAGATTCCCAGYGCTCTATCAGGAGCATGCATCTGCTTCTTGGGGAACAAATCGGTTCCTGTGAGTCCTGAGCCCCCTCCCCCCTCTGCTCTTATCTCTGGGCTCCGGGTGACACAGCCTTCACACCCAGCCCGAGTCACCAGCTCCGGGCTCAAACCCCGAGTTTGTGCTCTGGATGCCCTGAGCACCCAGACCCTGAACTCGGATTTAATCCAACCCCAGCTCAGGGCCCGCGGCCAAACCCAGGGYACAGATAGACTCGAGCCCTCGAGCTGGGAATCCCAAACCCCCTCTGGATCAGGATTCAGCTGCAGCGCTGTGTTGGACTTGTGTTTGCCCCCCTGAGAGTGTCCGGACCTTGCAGCGTGCACTGTAGATGTCAGCGATGGTTAATCCCTTTTATTTCCTTTTGGCTGAGCCTTCCCATGGCTGAGCATTCCCTCMAGAGGTGCTGAGGTGCTCCAGGCTCCCGTTCCAGGGAACAGCACGCGCTGCGCTCGCTCCTGGAGACGCTGCCGGGATCCTTTCATGCTGTTGTTTTTCCTCAGTCTGGGATAAGTCATCTCGGGCTGAAGGAGCTTGTTTTGTTCTCTGTCTATGGAAACAAAACAGCCCCCGATGGACGCTTCCTGATGGGCTTCCTGCGATTGTGCAGGGAATGGTGTCAGGGAACAAAACAGGATACAGTGGCGGGGTTGTGAATGTAACCGGGACAATGGTATCAAAGTGGGATAAAAAATAATGAATGGGCATTGCTGGAGCCATGACTCAGACCCCGAAATATTTGTGTCTCCCTCAACTGCCACCTCCCAGCTCCTGGATTCCTGGGAGAACACACTTTTCACGGTTTCCAGTGCTTCGGCAGTAGGAACCCAAAGGGAAAAGATATGCTTTTGTGGTTTGCACCTATTCTCTCCTACTTTTAAGACTCCACTTTCTGTCCTTTTCCAAGCCTGAGAGGAGGCCTAGAGATGGGACAAACCTCCCGTGATAGATCCCCAGTACTTGTGAATTTCTCCACTTATTGTTTTCCTTACTAGGGGGAATCATTTATATTGAAAAGCTTCCATTTATCTTTGCGTGTTGAAAACAAAACCAGCAGGATGGTCACAGTCTCGGTTTCTGACAGGAGGAAAAATCCCCCCCAGGAGCTCCGCTCTGAGGGACAAGGGGACACCTCTGCAAAGGGCACACACAGCTCGGAGTGAGCTCAGCTTTCCTCACACAAATTGCCGGGTCAGTCCGCAAACTCCTCACGGAATATTTGCCACTGGGAAGAGCCTCTGGCAGCACATCAAGGCGAGGGGCCGGGCACTGGGTGCTCCAGGACGGAGCTGAGGTCAGCACAGCATTTCTGCAGTTGTGCTCGAGGCGAGCTGGGGTTTGACAGGACGCCAGACTCTGAAACCATCTCGCAGTTTCCCTCCCTGGTTCTTCGGCAGAAAAGACCATAAAAATGCTACAATAATATTTACCGAAGGGTGCRTGTTCGCAGTTAGGCCCATGTGTCTCTGTTTACAAACACATCTGCTCAGAGCAAGGCCATTCTTTTAAAAGCATGAGGGGAAAAAAGCTGAAATGAGAAGGAAGGTGAGGTGGAGCTGGGTGGGTTGGAGCGCCCAGCTCTGGAGAGCAATCGCCCAACAGTGTCAAGGCTTAGTGKGAAGAAGGAAACACCTCTGGAGGAGAAAAGCTGCGGGCAGAGRCGAGTGGAGATATGAGCTCAGGAAAGTGGCTGAGGGGAGTGCTAATCCATGGCAAAGGCTGATGGATTTTCATGGCTTGGAAAAGATCTTGTGAGATCATGGAGTCCTCAGCCTCTGCAGGGTCAGGCTGGTTAATCCATGGAGGTGAATCCTTCTGTGATCTGTGTGACTTCAGGCTCTTCTGAAAATCTCACCCTCGGGACTTGTTCTTCCCAGCCAGAGCCGTTTTCTGGCTTTTGTCAGAGATCACATTCCCAGCGATTTAGTGAAATTAACTGGCAAAATGAGAAACCTGGCCCAAGCCATGCCAAAGGCAAAGCTTCCAGCACTTGGGACARGCTTCATGTTCTAGCCTCACCCTAAATCATCCATAGTGTCCCAGCTGGCAGGACCTGGCAGGGAGCAGAAGCCAGGGAACTCTCTGGGAACAGCAGCCAGGAGCTGTGACTTGTCCCCGTGGGCACACACCTCATCCCCTGCTCCCAGCCTGTTGGTCCCAGCAGGGTGGGAAGCTCTGGAGAAGGCAGGAAAGCTTAGGAAATTCCACTCCACAGCCCAGGCTGTTCCCTGCTGCTCAAGTTCTAAAGGAAGAGCTGCAGCGCACTCCAGGATTTAGGGATGTATGTCATGGAGACGTGATGGACTCTCAGCCACACTCAGTCCCTCCAGCCTCAGATTTCCATATTTACCTTCCAGAGGTCAAGAGGCCACAGAGAGAATTTGGGGCAGGTTCTTTTTTAATTTCACCTCCTCTCCTGGGCCTGTGCTGAGACCTCACAGAAGCTTTTCCTGAGGATTTCCCACGGCTCCAGGCCTGGTTTAAACCTCCTTATCKTTATCCTTAATGCAGCAACTTGCTGGGAAGGAGAACTGTCACCTGGTTATTCCCAGATGGCTGGAAACAAACCAAAATAGGCTCTGAAACCATTAATGTGAAGTCTAGACTGAGGAGAAAAAAAAAGTCATTGGTTCAAATCCTATAAACGTGTGCCTGAAGTAAAGTGCTTTTCTGAGAAGTGAAGTGCAGAAGTGTAATTTATTTCTTTATCCTATTTGAGTCAGCTTTTGGGGATCTTGAGATCAAAATAACAGAGCATTGCTTTTAGCAGCCTTCTTTTACCCACTCGATATGAAATTTCTTGGGAATAGTGAACATAAAAATAAACCCCAAAAGATGTATATATATATTATATCCTTATGAGAAATTCTGCCAAATCATTTTGTCCCGATTTTTAGCTGTCTAATTTCAGTGTGGGTCTGGTGTTTTTCAGTGTTCTTGCTATTTCTGCTGTTCTTACTCCTTCTTTGTTCCCCCTAACGACAGTTACCACGTTGTGGTTTCCCGTTTATTCGAATGAAGAAACTATGGTGTATTCCAAGGCTGCCAAGTTGCCCTTGGATGGGGTAGCCTGGGTGGAAAGGGAAGGAAAGGGAAGGAAAGGGAAGGAAAGGGAAGGAAAGGCAGCCTGGGCTGAGCGGGTGACTCTTTGTCCAGGTCCCAGACCTGCTCTGTGGCTCTGAGCAAGTCTCAAGTGCAGACTGGGGCAAAACACTGCAGTGTGGGATGCCCTAAAATAATTCACTGAAAGTCCTCCTTTATACCCACAGAAATCCTCAAATCTGCAGGAACCTGGGCACAGTGTTAAAGGTTTGCTGCCTTCTTAACCCTGAGTGCTGCTGCAGCAGGGAAAAGGCTCAGAGCAATCCTGCCTGTGGCAGGGGGTGGGATGGGATGAGCTTCAAGGTCCTTCCAACCCAAACCATTCTGGGATTCTCTGACAGCAGCCTGTGTCTCCTCCCATCCCTCCTCGTGGGGCAGGGCCAGCTCTGGGACAGGGATTACCAGCACCTGGTTTGTCCCAGTCCCAACACTACCAGCTCAGCTGCAAAATGCTCTGAACAGCAGGATGTGGATCCTGGGCAATGCTGCAGGTGGCTAAAAGGGGTCAGAAGGATGCAGTGATGTCCTCATCCTGCTGGATTCACCAGGGGGAATGATGGATCCTCTTCTAAGCAGGACTTAAATGGATTGTGAAGGGCACAGGGCTGGATTGTGGTGGTTGGCAATCAAATGCTCGTGGTTATAATTTTCCAGGGGGAGTTCTGTGGAGTCCCTGCCCTGGTCACATCCTGTAAGGAACGTGGAGTAGCAGGAGCAAACYTCAGGGAAAGTGGGTTGGAAAAGCTGCAGAGGGATTTCGTTTTGGTTTGGTCAGGTGCAAGGGAAGAGTGGATATACGAGAGTGTATCCAAAGGATTCCCGTTTGTGTCCCAGTGGCAGCACTGGCCGAGGGTCTGTGTCCCACAGCGTGCACGGGCCAGGGCAGYGGAGGACTGGAGGAGGAACAAGGCAGGGAGAGGGGAATGCTTCCCAAAGGTTATGCCAAAGATCGAGGGCAGGGATGAGAAGAACACTCTCCCTTCCTGCCTCCCAGTCCAGTGCCTGATCCTTCCTGATGTGCTGCCCCGAGATCAACACAGACCCTGCTCCTTTTTGAATTTCTTATTTGACTCATTTTCTTGTAAGTCTGATGTTATCTCTGTGCTCGTATGAGATGCTGGCAGCAGAAGTGCTGACTTGTAACCCTGCAGTGCCAAAGTCATTTCTACTCCGGGGTTGCTCCTCGGTGCAAACCTCAGGCTGTGTGAGGCTGCTGGACCTCGCATTTTGGTGCTTTTTATTGTAGGTCTGGGCTCTTCAGGTCTGTGTTGGCAACGTTCTCTTTAGAGAAATATTTCAGGAGTGATTTTCTCCCACGACTTGAAGTGGTGAAATTTTGGGGAGAGGGGAGAAAGGAAAGAAAACAGCCACCCCTCTAGAGGTGGAGTCATCTTTCCATGGTGCAACAGTTCAGGTGCTCAGCACTTTCTTCTCTTCTAAGTCAGCCTTTGTGGAGGAGGATGAAACTTTGATCTTTAGCAATGCCTTTTAAATGTGGTTATGGCCAGAAAAGTGAATGTAGAGAGCTCAAAGTTGATATTCAGTGAAATCTCCTTGCACACACACAGAATCCCCTCAGTTATGGGGGACCCTTGGGGTGACAGTGCTGACTGCTCCCCTCAGCAGCCCTCATTCTCCTGGCCTTTCCCCCTCCTCAAACATCCTGTTCAATTCATTAACTAAGTGAAACCTTTGCTGAAGTGTGTGTGTGTCATCTCCCWGTCACAGCAAGGGATCAGGAGGACGTGCTTGAAGCCCTGGTGGCCTGTCAGCCCTCCCCAGATCCCAGAGTGGCCGTTCCCTGCCCACAGGGCCAAAACCTAACTGCGCCTCACCCTCTGTCCCCCTCGCACCTGGGACCTGGGTCTGGATGGCTCATCTAAATAAAGGAAAACCTGCAAATTCACCTTCTTACAACTGGAAACTGCTGTATAAATAAGAGCCCCGCCGCAGATTCCTGTGTGAGGGTGCGGGAGCGTGTGCCAGCTCCCTGGGAGCCCCGGGGCACTCCGAGGTGGGCTGCCCTGCACAGCCCGGGCTGGACGTGCCTCTCACAGCCCTGAGAGCTGCCATGGACGGGACTGGCCGCATTTATGCCAGGAATGTGATTAAAACCTGGAAAAACTGAAGGCAGCCTATTCCCAGAGGCCCTGTAATGTAACATTTATGCCAGAGTAACACACACAGGGCCCTGTCTCGGGCCAGTCTGGCCAGCCCAAGGCCGCAGGCCGAGGCAGCGGCGCGGRGGKACCCTGGCGAGCTGTGCCCTGTCTGGGCAGGTCCTGCTGGCACCTGGAACACCTCGGAGTGTTTTCCCAGTTGCTCATCCCCAAACACYGAGCAGCTCTCAAGTCCAGGGGAGAGAAATTCAGTATTCCAGGGAGCTGCTGCTCGGCCTCAGCCAAGCCCAGACTGAACAGACTGGGCCTTCAGAGCTGGGCCTGCCAAGCCGAGCCCTCACAGAGAGCACCAGGAAGGTTCTGGAGCCAGGCCCTGACCCCTTCCAGGAGAGCTAAGCCGAGTCCCAGGGATCCCTCACGTTATCTGGGTGGTCCCCAGCCAGCAAAGAAAACCCCATGTTTGCTCTCTCAGCAGTGGCTGTGGGCACAGGCCAAAGGCGGTGGCAGCGGGGTTGGCCCCGTGCCACCCAACCGTCCTCRCGTGTCACCGCACTGGGGGCTGGGCAGGTGTCACCAGCCCTATCACCCCTCATCTGCCGGGCTGGCTCAGCTCCCTGGGGCTGAGCTTTGTGCTGCCCCCAGCTCGGCTGCAGCTCAAACCCCTCCCAGCCCCGGAGCTGCCTGAGACGCCGCAGCTTTTGGATTTCTTCTGCTGTTTTCAGGACTGAGATTGTTCAAGCAGCACGAGGCAGAGCTCGGTCCCAGTGCCCCGGTGAGGTCGTTGCTGTCCCAGTTAGCACCAGTTGCACGCAGGCAGATCTGAGCAGCCACTGTGTCTCTCAAGGAAGATCCTTATCTGAGGAAGTTCTGTGTCACACAYTCTGGGTGTCAGAGAGCACTCTGTACTGCCTGTGTACGTAGAGAGTTGTACTTGGTGCAGCTCAGCCATTGATCCAGGGCTGGCCTGTGGAGTGTTGTCGGGCTTGGGGCTTTTTGGGACAGCCAGAAAGATCCCTGCTGTCCAATTTCTTTTCCATCAGAAACTTTCTTCAGAAGAAAAAATGCTTTAGGCAGAAAAAGCAGCCCGGAATTAGGTGTTCCTGACTAAGTGTGAATTCAGAAGAGCCCTCCAACATCTGCATAAGTCCTGCTGAAGTTCCAGTATTTGCTGTAAAAATCTTGTGAGCAACCTCTCACACTGCTTTAGTGAGATAACTGCCATTATAGTTATTTTCCCAGATACTSTTTCCCTAAAACCCCTCAATTTTGTGTATGTTTCTAGAGCATGTTTTTAGACTGGAAATCTCCAAACCTGAACATTCAGGATTTTTACTTGATGAATTTGCAGTGGTACTCATGGTTTCCTTGTCCCTGCCCATCTGGGACTGGGTCTAGAAGGTCCTAAGCCAGGCCAGCACCCCAGAGTGGGGTTCACCCACCTCCTCAGGTAGGGAACCCCACATTTTTTGTACTGAGAAGAAGTAGAGCCTTGCAGAAAACGTGTCCTTTGGGAAGCCCTGCCTGACATCCTGACTTCAGGGAATCAGAGAAACAGCAAGTCCTGACCTCTGATGGAAAACCTTGCTCTCCTTGAAGAGCTGAACCATCTCGTGTCCTTGTACCTTCCTGCACAGGCAAAGTTTGCAGCCTGCACAGAGTCCCAGACCTTTGAGGGATTTCTGACACAATTCATAGGAATTCCTTCCCAGGTGCACCTTCCACTCCCTCCCTTACTCCAACTGAAGCTGAAAAAGGGAGGAGGTATTTTAAAAGGTTGTGAATCCRCAAAGGAAAAGCTGCTGGAAAGGTTGAACACAGTGTGGGCTCCTTTCAGCAGGCAGCATGAGGCAGTGTGGGGTAAAAACTCCCATTTTGGTTGTTTAAAGGCTGTAGCCAGTGTGAGAGGTTCATCATAAAGTGCAGCAAATACTGGAACTTCAGCAGGATTTATGCAGATGTTTRAGGGTTCCTGTGAATTCAAAGTTAGTCAAGCCCACTCAGATTCTAGGCCACTTGGCTTATTTGCGTTTGTTACGTGATCTGAGATCAGAGATAGAAAAGTGCTGATTTTTGTAAATGCACAGCTCTGGCCTGACTCTCTCTAAGTGGGTTAACTCCRGGCTGAGGGGGATTTTCATGTTTACCCAGCAGACTCTTAATTATTGACGTTTTTTGTGATGGTATCACGAGCCTGGTGGTATSTGATTTGTGCTTAGATCCTCGTGTCGTTCCAGGAGCTGCACTTCTCTATACTTTCAGCATTTCTGTTTCCCTCCCTGGTTATGGAATAATTTGCAAAACAAACCTCTGAAACAACTGCTGGGGGGAGGCGGGGAGAGAGCGATAATTTCTTATTTGTGAGAGCTCAGGGTTCAGGCTGTGCCCTGTCAATGTTGAGCGGGGGGGGGTTTAGCACACCCCAGCATTCAGAGCAAAGACTGTGTGTGTTCAGCAACCCTCTGCTGCCCACACGCCACTGCTGGGTGTCTCTGGAGTGCTCAGTGCCCACACGAGGTGAGTGTAGCTTTGTTTTAGGGTCTGCTCCACCAGCTCACATTAAAGCGGGGGCCGCTTTCAGCGCGGGAGGTTCCTCCTTCGGTTTCTGCCCTGCCACTCATAAAGGCAGCTGTGTTGTGTGTGGTTGAGTGAGCCCCATCCCTCAGAGAGCAGGCAGCCCTTGCCAGATGCACTTTGAGTCAGGCAGGGCTGTGCCAGAGCCGTCAGGAGCCCGGCACGCTCCGTTTGGAAAATGCGAGCACATCCACGCGAGGAGATCGATAGCCTGAACTCACTGTCAACATCTGGGGTTTCAGCAAGGGGGAAAAAGTATTTAAAAGAAAAAGAAAAAAAGGATAGCAATTTCCTGTTTTTAAGCATTTCTAGAAATGCACAGTTGGGTAACACACCAGTCCTACACTTCCCACAAAACAAACAAAAAGTGTAAAGTAATGCATTTTTTCCCCCGCCGCGAACACCCATAACTCTGAGCTGCACTGGCTGCCTCTCCTTCAGCAGCAACCTCAAAACACAAACAGCTCCTCTGAAAGGAGACCTACAGACCCCCACATGCCACTCAGAAGTGTCCACACCGCACATCAGCTGGGTTGGGTTTGGAGCAGCAGTGCAGCAGGTGGGCAGGGAACCCAACAGAACTGGAGGTGAAGCTGCTCACAGTGATCACCGGGGTGACACAGCCCCAGGGATGTGACACAGCCCCAGGGAGGTGACACAGCCCCAGCAGCACCTCCACTGTTTGCAGCAGCCCAGTGAACCTGAACGCTGGTCCCACCCGGAGCCAGCAGCCAGCAAAGCAAAGCAAAGCAAAGCAAAGCAAAGCAAAGCAAAGCAAAGCAAAGCAGAGCAACCCCTGGTTTGCATGGGGGTTCCTGGACCCCAGAGGCTCTGATTCCCTGCTGTCCTGGCAAGAGCAAATTGCAGCCAGCAGAGCAGAGCAGAGCAGAGCAGAGCGGAGCAGAGCAGAGTAACCCCTGGTTTGCATAGGGGTTCCTGGAGCCCACAGGCTCTGGCTGCCCTGGCAGGTGGCACTGGCAGCCAGTGCGGGGCAGCTGCAGGGCCCTGCAGGTGCTCCCCGGCTCAAGGGGAGATGCAGAGGGCAGTTCCCGGCTCGGTCACGACTCAGGGCCGGTTGTGTCTCTCCCCAGGAGGCTCTGTCGGTGGTGAGCGACGACCAGTCCCTGTTCGACCCCACGTACGGCGCGGCCGCGCAGCTCCCCAAGGACATGACGGCCTCCGGCAGCCCCGACTTCGGGCAGCCCCACAAGATCAACCCCCTGCCCCCGCAGCAGGAGTGGATCAACCAGCCCGTGAGGGTCAGCGTCAAACGGGAGTACGACCACATGAACGGATCCAGGTAAGGAAAGACCCTTTGCACGCTGCTGAGTCTTAATCATGGAACCACACAATGTCCTGGCTTGGAAAGGACCCACAGGGACCATCGAGCCCAGCTCCTGAATCCAAGCTCTGAGTCCAAACAGAAGCCAGGCGTGTGTTGTCCGTTTGTGCTCCTGTCCTGCACATCACCAACCTCTCTGTGCAGGATCATGTCCTGCTCCCCCGTAATTCCTCTTTTTGTGACTCAGTTTGTAATGGCCACTTTGAAACGCATCCTGCTCGTGCAGCCYCGCGGGATGGACGTTCTGCACAGACACACAGAGAGTGCCAGGGCACAGCTCCTGCTGCCAGTGCTGCTGTAAATCACACACCTCAGCCCTCAGGTCAGCACCCCATGGCTGTGCTGCGGTTCGAGGGGCTCCCAGAGGTGGCCATGCAGCAATAATTGGAGTTTCTACCAGAGGGAAGCACTGAAAGCTGCACTGCTGAGCTGCAAGGCCTTCACTGGAGGCYGCTTTTTATTTGTGCTCTACCAGGGCATAAGCAAACCTATGGAACYGGAGAGCTTTTTCATGGAGAAGGGAGAAAGAGGAGAATGAGGTCCTTTGTGGGAGTCTCCGAGCTGGAACARAACCCGAGGCCTGTGCCCACACCTTCTGTGTGGATAGAGGTGACAAGGGGAGCTCTGGAGCACCTGGAGAATGGATGTGACCCCCCAGGGTCACTGGGGATGGTGAGCCCTCCCCAGCTCAGCAGCCACAGACAGCCCAGCCCCTGCCGTTCGTACGTAGGGCTGGCGGGGGTGAATCATTTCCTTGTTCAATGAGACAGTGAATGGCTTGAAAACATTTCATTATCATGGCCCAGGCTGTCTCTTTCGAAAACATTACTACAAGTCCAAAGCTTAGAAACAAATTTCACCTTCTTGAACATAAGCTTTAGGTGTAAAAACTGCAGGTTTTTTTCAGTTTTAAATATATACAATATAGATACACTTTTGGTTTTGAGCATAAGGTTTTAGAGTTCATATTAATTTAATATGTGATTTTAATTTCCAAGTCACAAACACCTGTAACATTTGTAGTGTTTCACAGTGAAACCCTCAAGGGTTTTTCTGCTTCACGGTGAGTTTAGGTGCACATTTTCCTGGTTTCTGAGAACACGGCAGAGCACAGAGTTGGAAACAGAAAGCAGCCTAGCACTTTCAGCCTTGCGCAGAGATGATGGTGTTAAAGACATCAAACAGCAGCATGTTGTTTTTTCCTCGTGAGTGTACAGTAGTTGGTGATTTCACTCTCAGATAAAGGCCTTTGTGGCAGTTGCTCTCTCGTGGGGATCATTTGCAGGCTGAATTTGATCTTGCCCTGATTGTACCTCAGTCTCATTTCTCGACTTCATCAAAACTACATGGATAATCTCATTGTGTTCCTGATCTCGGAACTGAGGCTGAGACRTGGAAAACAAGTTCTTTCCCCAAAAAACATAACACAGGGAAAAGGATGGATCTTGAAAGGACAACTTGGGGTTTTTCGATAGTCCTGAGGGCTACCTTTGGTACCAAGGATGGTCTTGGGAAGAGGAGGAAGGAGCCTTTGTAGCATTTCCGGGCTGCCCAAATCAAGGATGAGGCTTGGAGCAACCTTGGATAGGGAAGGYGTCCCTGCCCATGGCGGGGYGGTGGAATGAGATGAACTTTAAGGTCCCTCCCAACCCAAACCATCCTGGGATTCTGTGATCGCAGCAGTTGCTCACACCCAGTGTCACACCCACAGAAGGTTTCCTCCCTTTACCCTCCTCTGTCCCAGGGAAACGTGGCAGGGAAAAGGAGCCCTCCAGGTGTGTTTGTGCTCTGCAGGTCCTGTAAGCCCATGKTCTGTACTGTTCTGGGTGTGGGTGCACCTGCACACCCCAAATTGTCCATGTGGTCCATGTGCTCTGGAAGGAGATGTCCTGGGCTGTCCTTCTGTGGTGATCCCTGTGTGGCCACTTCCTCATCTGCTCAGAAAAAAGGGAAATAACTCTTCCTGGACAAAATGATTCATGAACAACTGCAGGAGCCCTGGGAGCCATGGAGAAAGGCCCTCAGAAGCGTGCTGGTTCTGGGCAAAAGGGAAATCCTTCTTTATGGCCTTGCTCCAGACTACAAGGTCCTTGGACAGAAAATGTGTCCTCAGTGTCTCTAAAGAAGGGAAACAACCTGTCAGGAGAGAAGGAAAGGCTGTTGGGAATGTCAGGACCAAGCACCGCAGTCCCACCCTGCCTTTGGATAACTCATTGGCACGGGAGCTCCAACCCACCCGGGACGGGAGAACATTCACCTGCCTCCTCCATCCCCTCCTCCTTTCCCTGCATGTCCATCCCAGTCCATGGAGATGGTCTGGGCCCCTCCAGCCCCCGTTCCCCTGCCCATCAGCTGCCTGGCCAACCCCACACACGCGGGAGCAGCCAAGGCCAATCCCAATCCCACTCGACTCCCACTGCGGGATGAACAACACCCTGGCYCCCCTCCCTRTCCCTGCCTCTCCCTTGTTCCTCGAGCACTCTCCCCCTATATTCCAGCTGCCTCTCCAGCGGGAGCAGCCTTTGTTGTGCTTTCACCTGGACTGGGAGTGCTGGAGTGTGGAGAGGGGGGGTTGTGTGCTCTGGGCAGGGACGCAGCTCCGGGACCTGGCAGTGCAGGAGCTGGGGACGGCAGGGACAGTGCTCAGCTTTTCCTCTGTCCCTCAGAGACYAGAAGCAGGGCTGAGGGTGTGATGAGCTGGGCTGGCCCTCAGCAGGGTGGGACAAGGGTCTTTGAAGAACCTCTCCAAGTGCTAAAGCACATGGAAACCCCACCCAGCTTTCTACCCCATGTCAGGGTTCCCTGGTTTGCCCCCAAACTGGAAAGAATTTCCCGGATAAGCCCATCCTAACTGTGTCAGGGATGCTCAGGCAGGGGCAGGGATCGATGTTTTAGGGGAGAAGATGGGATTTCTGTATTATTGCAAGATTCAGATGTAGAAATTTTGTGAACCCTTGCAGTGTTATCAGACCCAGGGGCAGGTTATGGCCCCAAAATCTGCCCTTGTCTTACAGAGAGCAGCTTGCTCAGACAAAAACCCAGGGCTACATTTAGTTACATTTAAAAACAAACCAAACCAACCAACAACAAAATCTTTCACATTTGAAATTCCAGTGAATGAAGGAGGAGGATTATTTAGAGGAACTCTGGGTAAAGTTTAACTCCACTTATAGCCCATGTTAATAATAGATTTTCCCTTTTATTTTACATAAATTCCAAACGAATCAAGCAACAGAAATTCCAAATCTTGACTGTATTTACTGAACTTCCACAGATCTGCATTTGCAGCTGAACTCAGTGAGCGATTTTTAAAAAAATGTTACAAGATGTGTCTGATCTTCAAAAGTGAAAGAATGTTCAAACGTGCTGATGGATGCGGGCAAACTTCCCTGTGCAATTCCAGCTGTGGCACGGATTTGGTCCAGCTGAAATAACGAAGTCAGTGCTTTGGAAATGCTTTGGACATGTTCCATAGAGACATYCCAGAGAAGCTGTGTCTGCCTCATCCCTGGAAGTGTCCAAGGCCAGGTTGGACAGGGCTTGGAGCAACCTGGGATAGCGGAAGGTTCCCTGCCCATGGCAGGGGTGGGACTGGATGGGCTTTAAGGTCCCTCCCAACCCAACCCATTCCGGGATTCTGTGCTTTGATGTTTCTCTTGCCTCAGAACACGAAAATAACGCCAAGGTTCAGGCACCTCCGGGGGTTTTTGTGCCCCCATGGCTGTGTCAGACCAAGCCAAAGGGACGTGGTGTGTGTGGGAATGGACTCCCCTCGGAGCGGCGTGTGAGCCCTCTAGTGGGATCGGCTGGCTCCTTCTGCCCGAGCATCTCCCGTTTGCCTTTACCTGTCTGGGATGAACAACCTGCACTTTGCCATCCTTTGGGCAGTCCTGCAGCCTCTTTCAGTGGGAGTTTCCCTCCTCCCGAGGCATTCCSGAGAGCAGGGTTGAAGTGCAGGCAGAGGTGAGTTCTGAGGAGCTGACTCTGTTCCCAGTGTCTGTTCTCCCTTCCTTCACTCAGCACCAAAACCAACAAAAATGAAAATGGGGCTTTACACCAAAAAGTGGTGAATTGAAAAAGAAAAGAGGAGTGGAAGAAAGGAGGAAAGAAAGGATAGGAAGAGAGGGATAGAATGGAGGAAAGAAAGGATANAAAGGATAGGAAGAGAGGGATAGAATGGAGGAAAGAAAGGATATGAAGAGAGGGATAGAAAGGAGGAAAGAAAGGATAGGAAGAGAGGGATAGAAAGGAGGAAATAGCCCCCTGACCACAGCTGAGTCAGGTTCAGAAATTCCTGAAATCCCTCATTTTGCTCTTTCAAGCCGAAGCCAAAGGTGATTCCTAGACAGAGTCCTGGGACAGGGATTGTTTTGTTTCCACATCTCTGGAGCCCAGGCTGGAGCTGTACAGAGGATTTACTGGTCAGTGCCAGGCGAGCTGCTTGTCCATCTTGGCCAGTCTAGGAAAAACTTTCCCAAAGACCAAACTCTTGGCATCCCTGGAGAGAGCTGCTGGAGCTGCTGGAACGAGGAGCCTTTGGACACTGGGAATGAGTTCTGCTTATATTCCTTGGCCTCTGTCACTGCCACAGGGACTGTGCTCCAGAGATCTTGTGAAATCAGCCCATTTCCATTTACCTGTGGGCATCCACAACATTTCCTGCCAGAGCCTGAGCAAATCCAGCATGTAGAGCCACTGGAAGGTCTGGAGTCTCCAGGAAAAGTCAGGGATTAATCCAGCATCTGAAATCCCCTCACACAAACCTTTTCAAACAATGAGGGACTATTTCTGTAAATCCAAGCCTGCCTGTGGGTTATGCAGGAGCTAAGGAAGGAGGATATTCCATGGACACACCATCCATGGCTCACAGCTCCCTGCTCTCCTCTGGCGCTGTTGTTGTTTTCCAGGCTGAATCCTTCCCTGTGTGGCCACAGCTACACCCAGGGATAAATCCTCACCTTGGGCAGGGGCAGGGCAGGAGCTGCAGGGGTGACTCAGACTGGCAGAACTGTCCCAATTCCCAATAAAATCCGTGTTTGGAAAGAAATGTTGGGTTCCAGAGGACACAAAATTTGGGATCTTCTCGCTTGCTGTCACTGAAGATTCCATGGTGTTTTCTTAGGCACAGCTCAGTCTCCTGCCCAGTGAAGTTTGGGTGATGCTATTCCCAGTTATGTGTCCAGTGGGGTTAGCTCTGGATCCAACCATCCTGAAAACTCCCTTGGAGGGAAGGAGGCAGCTCTGCAGCCACATGGACACAACCCTGGTGGTACCTGGCGCACACTCAGCATCCTGCAGGATTCTCAGAGTGGCTTCCCTTCCCACAGGGCTTGGTGGGGGCTCCTCAGTCCCTTTACCTTCTCTCCAGCCCTTTTTGCCAGATGCTTCGGGTACTTGGCTCCCTGGGTTGGGCTGCTGAGAGAGAGGCAGGGGATGGGCAGGGGCTGAGGTGCCAAAGCAGAGTTTGTGACATGAAAAATCATCCCAAAAAACACCGAGGAGACTTTACAGCCCCAGGGTTATTTTGGTTACTCGCTGTGAGGGTCAGGTGGGAGCACAGACAGCCAAGGACTCTGTGTCTGTCCATGTGCTCATTCCATGCCTGCAGAAAGCAGGGAGAGGCTGGTCAGGAGGTGKTGTTATCCACGAGTCTGGATATCACGGAATCCCAGAATCCCAGAGAGGTTTGGGTTGGACAGGACCTTAAAGCTCATCCCATTCCAGCCCTGCCATGGCAGGGACACCTTCCACTAGCCCAGGKTGCTCCAAGCCCTGTCCAACCTGGCCTTGGACACTTCCAGGGATGGGGCAGCCACAGCTTCTCTGGGAAACCTGTGCCAGGGCCTCACCACCCTCACAGGGAAAAATTCCTTCCCAATATCCCATCTACCCCTGCTCTCTGGCAGTGGGAAGCCATTCCCTGTGTCCTGTCCCTCCATCCCTTGTCCAAAGTCTCTCTCCAGCTCTCCTGGAGCCCCTTTAGGCACTGGCAGGGGCTCTGAGGTCTCCCKGGAGCCTTCTCTTCTCCAGGTGAGCACCCCCAGCTCTCCCAGCCTGGCTCCAGAGGGGCTCCAGCCCTTGGAGCATCTCCATGGCCTCCTCTGGACTCACTCCAGCAGCTCCACATCCCTCTTATTTAGGGAGTCCCAGAGCTGGAGGCAGCTCTGCAGGTGGGRTCTCYGGTGGAACAATACCCTACAGCCCTSCCTGAGTGCAATATTTGGTATTCCTTTGTCATAAATAGTGCATGTCCTATAGGCAGGGGTCATTTTCCAGGGAAATTTAACTCCAGAGCAGGGAGGGGAGAGAAAACCCTGGTCCCCAGGCAGGGCAGGAGAGCAGGTCAGTCACCTCYTGGGAATGGTGAACACTGAGCCCAACAGGCTGAGGCTTTGGASCTCAGTGTGACACCCTGGAGCACAGAGTCACACCCTGGAGCTCAGTGTCACAGCCTGGAGCACAGAGTGACACCCTGGAGCAGGGTCTGACACCCTGAAGCTCGATGTGACACCCTAGAGAACTGTGTGACATTCTGGA
>JACAXG010000038.1:699807-718704 GCA_018881555.1 Amblyornis subalaris | reverse complement strand
ACCTGCTCCCCAGCAGGGATCAGCCCCTTTGTGCTGCTGGGGCCGTTCCCTGCCAGCACCAGCATCACTGATCTCTGACACAGAGCATCCCATGGGGACTCAGGAGCATTCCTGCGGGGACCCAGCCCCGATGGCATTCCCCGTGACACCCCCGTGTCCCCACAGCTCCCGAGCCACTCCCCGCCTGCCACGGGGACATCCAGCCCTCAGCAGTTGCCTCTCCCAAGGCGGATTTTGGTTCCCTGCCTGGAAAAACAGTAGGCGAAATAGTAAAGCCTTAAATTCGAACATGTGTAAGTTATACATCTTATTTCCATTGTCGAGCAGCGTTCCCCCCGTCAGACATGAGGAAAAAATTACCATCTGCCTTGGAATATCTCGGTGGAGCATTTATCTCCCAGCCTGATAACTGGATTTCAGTCATGGCTCCCTCCCCACCCGTTCAGGTTAAGAGACAAATTTGTTCAGTGTCCTGCTCGGAATCCTTGCCAGCTGAGCTCGGAGGGTGGGATTTGCTGCGCTGGCCCAGTTCTCACCCTGCAGCCAGCGGTTTCCTCCCAAAGCACTCCTGGCAGAGAGGGAGGACGGCTCTGGGATTAAAGCATGGCCTGAACTGCCCTGGAAACGGGCCCTGGGCTCGCTCGGTGCAGGGGCTGTGCCCTAATTCCCCCTCGGAAAGCGGAGGGCAAAGATGCCCCCTTCCCTGGGCCACCCCTCGGAGCTGGGACGTGCCGGGTGTGCCTGGCAGGCTGTGGGCTGGTTTGAGGTGACTAAAGCAGGGGTTGCTCCTGCAGCTGGAGAAAAGCACAATCCCTGCTCCTTCTCCGGGATTTGGASGCTCACAAAGGTTCAGAGGTGCACGGTGCCAGCCGAGCTGCTGAACGGCCCCTCCTTGGCACTCCAGCGTCCCGGGAGTTAAACCGGGGCCAGAGCCTTTTTCACACCCCACTGCTGTGCTCTGAAGTTCCTCACTCATTCCTGAGGCACCAAGATTCCCAGATTCCCTCTCCAAGCAGTGGGCTGTGCCACTGTTGATCCGAGAATCACAGAACAGGCTGAGTTGGAAGGGAACCTTCAGGATCATTGAATCCAACTCCTGTCCCTGCCCAGGACGCTCCAACGATCCCACCCTGCTCCAGTCCCCTTTGAGCTCTGGCAGGCTCCAAGAGCAGACAGGATCAGTCATGTCCAGCCCTGTGTGAACCAGCCTTGGTGCCAGTACTGGTGTGCTCTGGTCACAGCCCTGTCACTGTGGCTGGGGATGTTCAGCTCTTTGTCGGTGCCATGGCAGGGATGTTCCTGTGCTCCCGTGAGCTCTGCAGAGACCCCTTGGGACAGGTGAGCAGGGCACGTGTCTGTCACTGACCCGAGGGTGCTGGAACACCGTGGAGGGTGAAACAGCTCAGCAGGGACTCCCAGGAGCACCCAGCAGCGCCTGCAGGATTGCTGGAAAGCACTGGGCACCCAGGGATGAAGGGAGTGGGGTATAACCCGCAGGCTGATGGCACAGGCACTTGCTCCTTCTCTGGTTTGGGAATTTCAGTATTGCAGAGTTATTGCTTCGTGTGGAAGTCATTCCTCCCTGACACTCCAGCTCTCTCTCCTCCAACTGGTTCCATGATCAGAGATCCCCTGTGTGACTTTGACTCATAGATCACCTCATGACACCCAGGGACAGGCCAGGAATGGCCTCTCCCCCAAAAAGGAACTCCCCTGAACGTTCCACCTTGGGCTGGCGTCCATGTCTGTGACCCCAAACTGCCGCTGAGCTCCAGGGCTGGAAGAGGCACAGAGATGGGGACTGAGCTTTCCCTCTTGCCTTTCAGGGAGTCCCCTGTGGACTGCAGCGTGAGCAAATGTGGGAAACTCGTGGGAGCAGGGACGGAGTCCAACCCCATGAGCTACAGCACCTACATGGACGAGAAGAACGGGCCTCCCCCCAACATGACCACCAACGAGAGGAGGGTCATCGTCCCCGCAGGTACCGCCACACTCTGTGCCACCTTCCCCTGCTCTGGCTGGATGACTTCATGTTTAGTTTGTTTATCCACTCCCAGAGGAATTTTCTTCCTTACAAACCATGTAAAAAGTAAGGAAAATATCAGAGTTTCTGGCTAGCAGGAATTTCCCATGTCCCAGTACACGATCTGAGTTAGGATAAGAAGCAGATAATTTGTGCTTTTTGTTTTCTTTTTTACCTTCTTTTTGTTTTTTTTTCCTGGAATGAAATGTTGTTTCTGTGTGTTGAACCAAATCCATCTCCTGTCATGTGTTGAGGAGAATCTGCTTCCTGGGACACGCAGGGGCTGATCAAAGAGGAATGAAGTGGGCCCAAGTCAAAATTCCCTGGTGCTCCCAGGATCCAGCTGCACTTTCAAGTCACATTGATTGATTCAAAATGAGCTATTTTGTTTTCATTTTTTTCATTCGAAGCAGAAACCCAGAAAAATTATACTTTGCAGGAACTGCCTTATCCTTCCAAAAATTGTCACACGGAAACATTCCCATCCAGCTTTGTTTGCGTTTGGTATCCACATCTGCTCCCTGGAGCTGGCAGGATGCTCGGGATGTGTTGGACAGGCAGGGCTGAGAGCTGCTGTGGAGGGAAAGGGTGAAGCCTGAGCCTGGAGCGAGGAGCCCTTTCCCTGTGAAGTTTATAAACACCATCCCTACAAACAGCCAGGGCCAGGAACTTTCCAGCAAAGAAGCCAAGTGCTGGCCCAATCCTCATCCCAGAAGCCGCCCTGGCTCCGAGGGGTTTCACCCCGGGCAGGGAGGGCTGGAGCCGGCCCAGGCAGACAAAGTGCTGGCAGCAGGAAATGTTCTCGTGGAATTCAGCTCCTTTTCCTGAGCGTGGCTTGACCACGAACACATGACAATTCCCGAGCATTTGTTTGCCATTTAGGATGAAAGGGAAAAGCTCGAAGTGAGCGTGGTGAGGGGAAGCCAATAAAAGATTGATGGCAGATCTCGGAGCAGCATTTGGGCTGGGCCTGAGCTGCTTGGGGACAGCAGCAGAGTCGTGCCCAGTGTCACCCTGCCCGGAAAGGTGGCACCAGCCACTCTTTGCATTACTGAAGATGTTCAAGAGGGAACACTTCTCCTGCTCCTCAGGCTGTTTATGCATATTCCAAAAGACCAAGGGTGAGCTAAAGTTTAGCATCATTGAAATAGGGGAAATTACTTTTAGTGCCCTCAGTGGAAGAGAAGGTTTGGAAGCTCCTCTTTGGAGGAAAGTGAAGAAAAGGACTTTTTCCTCCCCTCATGACAAATCAAACCCTTGAGGTACTTGTGAAATAGCAGAGATTTACCAGACTTTGGAAGACAATAATGAACATCATCCCAGATCCCTGGCTGCAGGATACGAGGCGCAAGTCATCCAAGAAAGGCATTTGGATATTTTAATTTAATCCAGAATTGAGATTTATAGCGCATTAGGGCGAAGATAAGCAAGAATAATGTCACATTAGGCTTACAATAGTAGTAATAATGAACTCCAAGCCATGTTTCAAGAAGGCAGTTTTTCAGAGGCCATTCAATGCCTTTTACAGTGTTTAAAGGCAGGCCACAAACTCACTCTGCCCTCTAGATATTGGGTTTTTTTTTTCAAAATTCAAGACAAATAAGTCTTTCAATTAAAAAAAAAAAAAGAATCCTCCCTTGAATACTTACATTGTAAAATTTGCAGCCTTTTGCCAGTGCTTAGAAAGCAGAATTCCAATTAACTGTTGCCAAAACATGAAGGAAATCCATGTGTCATTCCGAGAAAAGGCTTGCAAAGGTGTGGGGCTGTAAATTCCACGTTTAAATTCAGCTTTCAGCACCCCAGTTGTACTGGAGATCCAGTGGGGAAAGGTCCCAGTTATAATTTCCATTTCCCTCGGTCTCACCCCTCTGTTTCACACCATAATTGTGGAGCGCAGGAGCTCAGGAATGGCAGGGATGGGCACTGCCTGGCCTCCTGTGCCCAGGGATCCCCTCAGCCTGAGCTCACAACTCACAGCCCTGGCCCGAGCATTGTTTTACCCCCCCTAAAATACAGAGGCATTTCTCGTCCTGCCCGGAGCACCCCCGCAGCCCCGTGCGTGTTCCCGATCCGTGTCCTCAGCTTCCCGGGACATGAGGTGTCTGAGGTTTGTCTCAGAGCCACGGACCAGCTGTTAATGACACATCAAACCTCTCCCAAGCCTAAACTTCGCTTTGCAATCCTCTCCAGCTGCAGGGGAACATGAATGCGTTCGGCTGGAACTCTGAAATGGGATACGCGGGGAGAAGCAGCACAGGAAACATCTGAAAACGCAGATATGCTCTGAAAATGACTCTGTCAAATGGTATCGTGGCACCAGCTCCTGCTGGGCCCTTCTGATCTGATGCCCTTTTCAGAATTCAAAGGCCGTTGCTTTTTTTAACCACTCATCTCCACGGGGCCTGGAGCCCCAGCCGGGCTCGGAGCCTCCCTTACGTCACCACCGGCAATAAAGATCCCCCAGCCGGGCCTTTGCTGACGGCCAGGGATGCCCAGACGGTGCAAAACCCAGCCTGCCCTCCCACGGCTGTGGGGCTTTCCAAGGAGAGTGGAGGTAGAACCGTGTTCCTGTCACGGGGTGAGCAGCTCTGACTCAGAGCCAGGACAGGCTGCTCTGCTTTAGCAGTAACACTTCGTTTTCTGAGTGCCTCTGCTGCCCGTGAACACCTCCGTGCTCAGAGGTTCCCGTGCCAGCTGCGGGGGCTGCAAAAGGCACGTGGTGGGTCTGACACGGCCCTGGTGTCACTGCACAGCCTGGCAGAGCCAGGGATGAGCTTCCTTCGGGGAGCTTTTCTCCAGAAGGAGAAGAGTCACAGTGGAGTGTCCCCAGTGTTGTCCCCAAGCAGAGGAGTGAGACTGGGGCAGGTGGGGGGCAGTGAGGAGAACTGACCCTGCCCCTTTATCCACCTTGAACTGCACAGTGCTTGTTCATCCTGGAGAAACGCGTTGGAATCAGCAAATTCCATGTATCTGCTTTGGAAACCATGGATCATGCTCTGAGGGGGCTGCAGGCAGTGCAGGAGGTGTGTGTGTAACCATCCTTTGTCCTTCCCCGCCAGATCCCACCCTCTGGACCCAGGAGCACGTGCGCCAGTGGCTGGAGTGGGCCATCAAGGAGTATGGATTACTGGACATTGACACCACCTTCTTCCAGAACATGGACGGCAAAGAGCTCTGCAAAATGAACAAGGACGACTTCCTCCGTGCCACCTCCCCCTACAACACAGACGTTCTGCTGTCTCACCTCACTTACCTCAGGGAAAGTGAGTATTGCCCCGGCCCGGCCCGGCCCGGCCCAGCCCTCTCCTGACACTTTCCCGTGGGTACGGAGCTCCTGGGGCTCTTCCTGCAGGATGGAAGGCAGCAAGGGGGAGGGGGAAGGGCAGGCAGAGAGGGCAAACGTGGAAACGAGGAATAAAAGCGAGCTGGAGATCTCAAATGAACTCAGATGGAGTTTCTGGTGCTATCAGGGAGGTGGAGGACTGAGCAGGGCTCTGAAGGAGATTAGATAAGTCTTAGAGATAACAGCAACATCTGTGGCTACATGATAAAAATACATATATTTGCCCTGGAGATTAAACCTGACATTAACTGATGTGTCACAGGCAAATGATTCCATAACGTTGCCGTTAGGGGGCTGTGCCCTTCCCACAAGGCTTTGGTAAAGCCAAAACAGGACCCACAACTGGCCAGGGCTGGAGACTTCCCGTGCTCCTGCAGGCCCAGGTTTGTTGAGGAGAGGAAAAGATCCRGGAGTGATTCCCCACATGTAAATGTGCTGCAGCAGATGATGTGCAAACGACCCAGGACTCACAGAAACAGGTTGGAAAAGCTCTTTACTGCTCCTTTCTGTCCCACACTGAAGCATGGGATGGATCCAATACTCCCTTTTGCGGTTTCAAGCCCCAAACCCAGGAGCTGTGAGAGTCTGGAAAAGCATTATCCCAGAAGCCAAACAGGAATGATCACCTGAGGTATGGCACACACTCTTAAATTCAAATTTTCCAAGACTTCTGTGCAATCACGAGCACGTCCACAGCTTCCAAATGGCTCCTCTTCACCTCTAAAAGGAGCTAAAAGCATTTCCTTTCCCCACAAAGGTGTGCTAGGGATAATTGTGCTGTGAGGACCCACAGAACTGGAGCTGAGCCCCACATGCTCCACTGCTTTTCCAAGTGAAACACCTTTTATAGGAGTATCATTATTTAAGCACTCAAAAATCAGGAGAAGGTGCCGTGAATCAAGGTGGGAGTGCAGGGAGAAGAAGGAAAAGGTGTRTTTTTCCCACTAGCAATCCAATTGTGATGGAAAGGCAGCTGAAGATGTCTCCTCTGGCCAGGGCATTTATTTAGGGTGTTTCTTCCAAGCTGGTCTCTCCCTGCCTAAAACCAGTGGGAGTTTGACAGATTCCAGTGGCACAGGAGTTAGATCACAGATGGGTGCCTCTGCAAGCCCCACCTTTATTTTATTTTGAGAAGTCGAGCCAAGGAAATGATTCACATCAAATAACCAAACTGTTGGATTTGAACAGCTTCTGTCCCTTGTGACTCCACAATAAAATAATTTCCCATCCAAAATAACTGGGGAATTTCATCCCATTTCATCAGCAAGGAGCTGCTGGTTCACAGGAAGCTTTCCAAGCTTTGCCTGTGGAATCACACTCTTTCCTGGGCAGTGGGGAGGCAGTTTAGTGCAGGCAGCA
This sequence comes from Amblyornis subalaris, assembly GCA_018881555.1. NCBI lineage: Eukaryota > Metazoa > Chordata > Aves > Passeriformes > Ptilonorhynchidae > Amblyornis > Amblyornis subalaris. The sequence goes on along the minus strand of JACAXG010000038.1, from coordinate 711,976 downwards.
GTGCTTTGGCCAAACCTGCTGCCTGGGKCTGGGTGAATCAGGCGCTTTGTAACCGGAAATGTCTCTGAATTCCCACCAGATAAACACTCCAGCGAGGCACTTGAATTGTTTTATTGATAAGACTTGAGAATTGACAGAGAGACGGAGCTGTGTGGGTTTGAAGCACAGGACCAGGCTGAGCCTGGAAAGCTTGGCACAAGAGTGGAACTCTCCTGTTGTTTTAGCTCCGGGTGGGATCTCCAGGATTGTCCCCAGTGTCTGTGTCCCATTATTTGGGCTGTTCAAAGACATTATCAGAGGAATTGCATTGTTGATCTCATGAGCCTGAAAACCTGGATTCAGTGGCCACCTTTCCCACCTGCTGCTGTGCATTTGCTCAGGTGCCAATTCCTGCTTGATCCCACCTTTAGCTCCTGAAGTCTGATCACGCTGGCTTCCATTCCCAGGGCCTGCTGGCATTCAGGGTAACAGTCCCTGCCTCACACCTTGCCTCTAAACACCTGAAATCAGGAGGAAGAAACTCTGCCTCAGTTCTTCTCTCTAAAGTGGGACCAGCCATGCTTCTCCCTGGGCTCATCCATTGGGATGGTGACTCTGTGGAGCAGGGATTGTGCCTCACACCTCCCAAGGTGTGGAGGGGCCTTGGTGCAGTTGCAGTGCTCMAGTGCTGCTGCAATAATGACCACCCAAACACCCTGTGCTGCCAGGGCAGTGCCTGCAGTTGTTTCTGGGCTATTAAACCAGAGAAAAACCCAGGGAATTCTGCTGGATTCAGGCAGATTACTCATTCCTTTTTGAGGGGAATTCAATCCCAGTGCACCCCCAGCTTTTAGGGTGATGAATGCCTGTGTGCTCAGCCCCAGACCCCACGCGAGTGCCGTGCTCCTTAGAGCAGCTCCCGTCTGCTGGAGCTGGGCAGAGCATTCCCTGCTTCCCTCCTTCCCTCCCTCCATCTGCTCCCAGCCGAGCACAGGCTGCTCCCGGGAGTGACTCCCTCACGGAGTGACGGCTTCCAGAGGGGCTGATTGCTTTTCCAGACCTGCTTCCAGCGGATGTTCGGTGCCGAGCGCTGAGCTCGGTGCCATGGGGATATGGGGTTTGTTTGCAGGAGTTTTCCCCCTTCGGAAGGTTGTTTGTYCCACAGACATTCAGCTCTGCTCCTGCTCAGGGTAGGGAATAGGTGATGGCAACAAGCRCAGCAGGATTTTTGGGAATGGCAGACCTACAGGCTGGATTGCATCCCAGGCTCTCTCTCTGAAGGTGTTAAGCTGGACATGTGATGATTTGTGAATCCTCAGCTTTGGGGTTTGTTTTCCAAGAAACAAAGCTGATCTGACCTTTCTGAGCCTGTTTGCTCACCAGGCAATGAGACCCCCCGAAAATGAGCTTTCCCAGAAGGATTTCAGCATCTCACACTCCTGATCAGGGTGCAAACGTTCCTAAAGCTGCCTATGAAGTGCATTGTCTTGGCACATCTGGGTCCAGACTGGAAAAATAAACCAGCAACATCTGCACGGCCTCAACAAAAGCTCAGCCTTAGTTTTGGAGATGGAAGGTTCAGGTGAGCTTTGTGATAGAGCCGAGACTAAAGCAAGCTCACACCACAGCACCTTCAGCCTTCAGGCAGCACTTAGGCCTGGATCAGAACGGGGCAGTTGTTTCCTGTTTCCACAAGCCCTTGCAGAGGCAGGAATTCCGGCGTCTCTGATCCTTGGGAGATTGCAGAGYGCAGAGCCCGGTGCTGCAGCACTCTCCATCCTCTGGAGTCTCCCAAAACGCCCCAGTGGTTTCTTCATTCTCTGTCCACCCCCCCAAACACTCATCCTTCTCTGCAYGTTTCTTTGAGCCGCCTCTCCAAAATTGTGAAGCCATGCCTCGATTTTCCTTCTTTTTGTTCATCCCCACACCTTGGGGCTCCAGGCTGATCCTTGTCGAGCACATCCTGCCTGGTGAATCCTCTCCAGGCACCCAGTTGGCAGCGGGAAGGGAGTTTTGGATGTTTCCAGGCTGTGTTTGGGATGAAGATCAAAASAAGCCGAGCTGTCACCTCCATCCTTTCCCTCCCTGGGAATGGGGGTCGGGCTGTGGGGTGTGCACAAAAAGCCCGGAGGGGAAAGAATGAGGCTGTGGGGAGAAGCAGAAAACTGCTCAGTGGTTTCCAGCCATGTGTTAATGCCAAACAAAACCATCCTGCCAAACGCAGCAGGACCTGGATCCCACCACGAGCCCTGCAGGGAAGGCCACGGGGCCTGGGGAAGGCGAGGATAGGAAAGACTTTCCAATTAAATAGACCCCAAGACTGTGAAACCAAGACATTCCTGCACCTCAGAAGGATGAGCTGCCTTGGGAGAGGGAAGGGTTTATGGGGAAAAAACTCCTGCTTTTCAGTCCTTCTCCGTCTGGATGAATGCAAGGGAAATAAAGGAAAGGAAACGGTGGGGGTTACCCTAAGATAATGAGTTTAATATCAATTACAGGAGAATAGCCCCGCACTGCATTAACGCCACCAGAAAGAGCTGATCTATCCAAGGTGTCGCTGAGCCCGTGAGGGGAAATAGAACAAAAATGAAAATTCATCACAGCCAAAGCTCTGCAGGCAGGAGCAGCCTGGCCTCTGTCTGTCTGTCTGTCTGTCTGTCTGTGCTTCCCTCTGTCCTGCTCTGGGTCTCTTTCTCCCTTTCCCTCCTCCATTGAAACCCTTAATAGGAAACACATTTCCCTCTCTGTGGTGTTCCCAGCAGAAACCTCAGACTGCCGGGCAAAGGTGAGAACTTTCAGCAATTAAACCGGGGCAGGCGCCGGCCCTTTCCAGCGGCTTGGGCTGCATTTTTTAGCCTAAAGTAGCTATAGGTTGATCCTCCTCGTTCAGTGCCATTCATCACCCCACCCCCACCTCCTCAGCCGCTCATTCGCAGCCCATTTAGTCATAGAAAACCGTGTTCCCGAATTCCCCGGCACTTCCCCGTCTGGCAGGGGGAAGCTGCGCTGGGCGTCGCGCTCAGGATCGCTTTAAATAACCTGAAAAGGAGAGAGTGAGGGACGGGAGTTTCCCCGCTGATATTCCAGAAAGAAATGCCAGAGCCAGACACCGTCTGATGAAAGCGCGGCTTACGCGGACAGAGCTGTTTCAGTTCCTCCACCAGCCCATCTCTCTAAATATTGAAGCCAATCCCTTCGGCTGTGGGCACCTTTCAGAGCCAAGGTGCCCTTGGGACGCCTTTGAACTCTTTACCTCCTCGTTAAGCACCCATCCCGGCCTTTTGGAACATCCCGTCTCGCAGCRTCTGGTAGCATCCATCCTCCCCTCCCTGGGAGCAGCTTTGTTTCTCAGCACCTCCCGCCTCCGTGTCCTTGCCGGCTCTGGCTTTGTTTGCATTTGGGGAAGGAAAGGAATCCTCTGGAGCAGAGGGCACAGGGCCAGCAGGATCCAGCACCTGCGATGGCTCTTAATCCTGGCAGGGAACTGCCTGAGCCTCTGCTCCCACAGGAAAGAGAGACGCTCCGTGAGCACCGAGGGGCAAGTGAGGTCACTTGGGATCATGTGGATCAGAGGAATGCGGAGGCTGAGGGCTCAGTCACAGGATCCTGCTCCGTTGGTCCTACAGGACCTGCAAAGAGCTGGTCCTGCCCTGCCGAGGGTCCTGGGGATGCTCGGGGACAGAATCGCACTGAGCTGAGGGGATCTGGAGAGCAGGAGGGCTCTTCCGCCACTTCCCAGGGCAGGATTGGCGCTGCTCCATCWGTCCTGCAGAAAGGACCCTCTGCCTGGTTGAGGATGTCACTGCCTGACACGGCACGAGCTTTTCCCAGGAGCTGCAGGGAAGGTGAGCCCAGGAGATTATGGAAGCACACAGAACCAGACAACCACGAAATGTGCATTTCATGCCGGCTTCCGGGAACCGCCAGGCTCTCCTCCTCCATTTCCAGGACAGTTTGCAGGACAGCCAGAGGGAAATGCTTGGAAAGGAACATTTCCACCACAGACCCTTCCRACGGGTTCTCTTCGTGCTGCTCTGGAATGGTTGTGTGCAAGTGGRGCCGCATGGAGAGGCCTCTCTGAGCTGCTTCCAAAGTCCCCAGAGCACGGGAGCTGCTGGAATCACCMGTGACATGTGTGCAGCTGCTGGCCCCAGAGCAAGCATGTGACACTCTAAAAATGGCCAGGTCCTGACAGTGCAATTCGTGTCTTCTCTCCTGCGTGTTCCTCAAACAGGAAATTTCTCTATCACAGCCAGAGAGAGAAGAGCTTCTTCCTTATCCTGGAACAGCATCTGTGCCACAGCCATTTCTGGAGGCTGTGCTGGGAGAGCTTCTGTGCCTGSATAAATGCACTGTACAGCCTCACCCTTTTTACCAGTTTTCAATGGGGGACATCGATGCACTCAGTGAAGGAGACAAATGTCTTTGTTTTTTTGCAAGACACGGCAGCACGTGTGACCTGCAGCTGCCAAGCTTTTAGGAGAATTTCATAGAAAACGTGTGCCTAATTGGCAGAAAAATGAGGGTTTTTGATGCCAGTAGCAGGTTTTCCTACCTGCCTTCCTGGTTCCCCATGTCCACACTGCTCTAACTCCTTCTCTTCCCTTGCAGGTAGCTCACTGCTGGTCTACAACACTCCATCCCACACAGATTCCTCCCGTCTTGCCACCAAAGAAGGTCAGTGTTCTGCATATAAATGTCCTGGGTTTGGTTGGGTTACAGCTACACCTTCTGTATAATATCTTYGGAATGAAAATGTTCTGCTCTGCTCTGCTCTCTGTGGACAGCTTGGTTAGAATAGAAAAATTCACACCACACCAATAATTCAGCCCCATCTACGCTGAAAATCCCATCTCTGCCTGTCCAGCCAGCACCGTGGCATGAACGGTGTCATTGTCACACTTGTGTTCTGCTGAGCTGGTGAACCACTGGAATATTTTCTGGTCTTGATGTGAACAGTTTGAAATCTGAGATATGCAGCAAGGCCTGAGACACAATTTCTCTCTGAGTTCACCCTTGAAAGGATGAAATCTTCTCATGATAAATTCCATTACTGGACAAAGGCCACTCAGGTATTCCCAACCCATCCATGAATCTGTAGCTCTTTTCAACCAGCAAGGAAGACCAAATGTATCTTTTTGACACTTCCATTTTGGAACATTTTGATTTTCTCTTTGTTTCAAAGAGCCCATTTTTTTTTTTTTTATCTCTTAGAAATTCTGACCATGTAGCTACAGCTTAGAAACCTTGACGTTTAAAAGTTAATAACACTCGTGAGGCTCCTTCAGCCTTTYGAGTTGTTTGTGTGCCTTTCAATCAGGTCTTTCCCTCTGCACCTCCAGTCCTGCTCCTTTTTCTTATTTTTATTGAAAACCTGGACTCTCAGTCRTGATAAAGCTGTGGGAGTTGGTGTGATGGGTGTGATCACAGAATCCTAGAATGRAATAAGTTGAGCTGATAAAGGCCAAATAGGGTGATAAAGAGCAAAAATCTGTTCCTGTGCTCTGTAACTCCTGGGCAGAGTCAATAACTCCRTGTGTAGGAATAGGGGCCTGGAGTGGGGTTTTCCTTTCCCTTGGTGCATCTGCAGGATCATTGGGTTTGTTCACCGTTGCTCCTCCAGTGGAAAGTTTCTGGGAAGGGGTGAAATCTCCTGCCTACCCCGGGTTTGGATCACACAGAACAGAGGGGAAAGAACAGAGGGGAAAGGCAGAAGGTTCTTTCTGRGGCAGCTGCAGAGACAAAACCTCCCCTTCCACTGAGAGGCTGCAGCGAACAGACCCCACATTTCCCCAGCTCCTGCCTCCTTTCCTGCTGCTCTCAGAGCCAGCCCTTCCTTCTCCTTGCATTTCAGCTCCAGCATCTGTCCTGGACCTGGACACGAGATCAGGGCTGTTTTTTCCAGCAGCTCCTTTTGTCCAGCCTGTAAATACCCACTCGAGCTGTGGCTGCCTGGCCCTTCTCTCTCCTGAGACAGCACCAGTTGGTAAAACAGGGACACTGCAGGGACAGAGCCCCTCAGGCTGTGCTGTGACTGATGCTGTGACATCAACAATCTATTTAAAATGAATCAGAGCTGGGCTTGCTCCTGAGTGAATAAAGCAGGCACACGTGTTCCTCCACAGTGTCCCCACACGTCCAAACCTCTGCTCATTCTGTCCCAGGCCAGGCAGTTGCTAAAAATAAAGCCAAGAAAACTGTGATTTTTTTTTTTTTTTTATTAAAGAGAAATGCTTTGTGTAGAACTGCACTCCTCTGAATATTTAAACACTCTGTGACTCAGGCCTCGAGTCACTCAGGCTGAAAGAAATTTGAGGGGAAAGTGTTCCTCCCCCTGCATTTTTAGTGGCCTCGAGAGTGGCTCTTTAGTGCAGCTGACAGAGCTCTGGGTTCGCTGCTGTCAGCGTGGAGCCCTTCACTTCACATGGCCCTTTCATCCTGTGTCAATAAAGGGCTGAGCACACCCAGGGGACGGCCAAATAAAAATTAAGAACTCCATTGAAATGTTGAAATCCCATCTATTCCTCCCCCATTTCTTCCTATAAGGCATAAATTCCCTCATTCCTTCCACGTTGGATATCGGTGTGGGATAAACTGCCCCCCTTCAGCCCACTGCAACTGATGGATGTTATTGCTGAGATAAGATGTCAGGATAAGAGCCAGGAGAACATGACAGGCTGGCAGATAAGGAATTGGGGGAGCAGAATGAAGTGTCTCATCCAGTATCACAGAAAGGAACTCGTGATGCTCATAAAACCAGACTTGGAATTCCTCAGCCTCGGTCTGGTTTGTTAGGAAACAAGATTTGCCTTGTTTCCTTTTCGATGGGCTCACTTCAGGATGATATTCTCACCCCGAAAAGATGATATCCTTTTGGAAAAGGATTTTCGGGTTAAAACCAGTGATTTTTTACAAGTCTACCTCTCAAAAGATTAAACATTTTTCTTCATGTCAGTGCATCTTGAATCTACCAATCCTGCAAATATTCCTTCCCTCCCCGCCTGTGAATAAAAACAGACGCATTTTTCTAACCACCTTCCCTTGAGGATTCAAAAGCAGGTGACGAAATAGCACCAAACACGCCAAAGATAGGAGAAAAAGAACCATTTTCTTCACTCCTCCTGTCATTTTTCTGCACGACAATGCCCACAAGCTGTTTGTGCCGGGACACACGCGTGCTCCGTGCAGCCGCTGACACCGCGCTCCACGCGGCACCTTCCGTCCTCGGCTGGGAAAAAGAACCTGCACGGCCAAAAAGGAGCACAGCTGCAGCACAGACAGCTCCAGATGTTCCAGCTGCAGCACACGGCCCTGCTCCGTGTCCCCAGGAGCACAGGGAGCCTGGCCCGTGTCCCGCTGCCGTCCCCGGGCTGGCTTTGGTGCCCTGGCTGCAGCTGCAGACTCGACTCCCTTTTTCCTCCTGTTTTCCGCCCTCTCCCTCCCTGCGGTGCCAGTTCTGCAAACAGAAGGAGCTGCAGCTCTGTTTTAGGGGAGCTGAACTGCAGATCTTYGCAGCAGAAATCTAGGGAATCTTTCCAGCAGATCCTGTAAATCCCACGCTGGGGCACAGGTCAGCCGAGGGGTGTTCTCGGATCAGACAGGTAGAGYCCCTGTCCTGTTCCAAGGACTCCTGCTAGGCCGAGCTTCTCCCCTTCCCAGCCTCATAAACACTCCCAAGGATGGGACTGAGCGTCACTGGGACAAATTGTCTTCAGCTGCCTGTGAGCAGTAAATTGCTCTAATGAAAATCAGCAGGATTTTTCGGCTGGAGAGCAATTTTCTGGGAAATGAACCGAGGCTGCTCTCAGGGCTGAATGGAAGGMGCTGTGTTCCCCTCCAGCACCCACGGCAGAGAGGGTCTGGTTCGTTTTCCAGGGCTGTTTGGAGCAAGGACTGCCCCGCTGTGGGTACTGGAGACAGGGACAGGAACCCGAGCCTGCATTATCTGCCCCAGCCCAGGGAGACCTGGGATTGCTCTCCTGCAGAACGGTGTCAGCAGGGCAGGTTTCCATAGGAAATGGAAAGAATATCCACATCCAGCAGCACTGGGAGGCCGCAGGGCTGTGTCCCCAGCGGCTCTGAGCTCTCTGGCCTTGCTCCAGCACAGTTTTAAAGCTGTGCTTACATTTTCCTGTGTCAGGGTCTGTGTAATTCGTGTGTTTAATCCATGAGGAGAATGCTGTGCAGGAGCTGAAGCCAGGCAGGGCAGAGCTGGTGGCTCCCAGCGAGGCAGAATCCTGGGATGGGGTTGTGTAAAGTTGTATGTGTCCATGTGGCTGGTGTGGGATGTGTGGAGCTGTGCCCAGGGCAGTGGGGTTTGTGCAGAGGGGGTGAGGGGAGGCTCAGCACCACACACGAGGATTCACCAGAGGGATTTCAGGGGCTGCCTCCAGGTCGTTTAGGATCTTGATTAAAAAGCTGGATTCAGCACAGGTCTATCCTCTGCACATGCCAGGCTCAGCCCAAGGCAATAAAATCCCAGAATCCCAGGATCACTGAGGTTGGAAAAGCCCTCCCAACCTGTCGAGTCCAAGCTGTGCCCAATCCCCACCTTGTCCCCAGCCCAGAGCACCAAGTGCCACGTCCAGGCCTTCCATGGACACCTCCAGGGATGGGGACTCCAAACCTCCYTGAGCAGCCCCTTCCAAYGCCTGACCACCCTTCCCATGGAGAAATTCCTCCTGATGTCCAACCTGAACCTCCCTTGGCACAACATGAGGACATTTCCCCTTGTCCTGTCTCTGTTCCCTGGGAGAAATCCCAACCCCCGCCTGGCTGCGCCCTCCTGTCAGGGAGTTGTAGAGAGGGATAAGGTCCCCCCTGAGTTTCCCAGATTTGCCTGAGAACAGTGACAAACCAGCACCAGCCCAAAGTCTCAGAAATCCAACCCAAACTCAAGCAGAGCACGGGAAAAAGGGATGTGCTACTGTTCAAAGAGGGAATAAATCTCCATGTGGATATGAGAACATGGATGGAGGAGGTGAATTTTAAGGGTTTAGTCTGTGGCTGTCCCATGTTTGTGCTCACATTACAGAAGTGGTTGTGCGAACAGKGAGGATGTTTGGGTATAAGGTGTGTGTCTGTGTGTTTGGTGGGCTTGTTGGCAAATTTGAGAAGATAAATAAATCCGTGAGCTTTGAGATTCCCTCTGTGGTTTCCCGTGGGCTTGTGCYCACGTTCATTGTGAGGCCCTCAGGAAGAGTTTCCCGGTGGTGGMGCATCCATAAAAGCCCTCACACCAACTCCCTGGTACCTCACAAAGTGTGAGTCTGTGCAGCTGCTTTCCTCACCGTCAGGGCTGCAACCTCAGCCTCCTTTAAACTGGCAGGAACTCCTCAAAACCCATCACTCCCACTTCTCAAATTCAGAGACAATTTGGGGCGACAGGTTCAAATGCTGGGGGACCGGGGAGAGAGGGGCAGAGACCACAGAGAGTGCGATTGCACAAGCCCGGCTCCCGCAGAAAAACCCTCAAATTCCCGCATAAAATCCTTCTCCTGAAGAGGCCCCTTTCCAGATCTGAAAGGCTGGGGTGAAAAATATTGCCCAGCCTCAGTGAGTCTCCTCCGAGCGTGGCTCTGAGCCCCTTCGCACAGCACAGCTCTCRAACCCCCCGGCTTCGGCCGGGGCAGAGGAAAAGCGGCCGCAGCTTTCTGCCCTCCCGATTGTCTGTACTGGCTAAAACATTTCTCGATGATGTTTGTGTGCCTGGTGATGAAATGTCCCATTTTTAGCCCCGCAGCAGAAGGAGGGGAGGCTCTTTTAGTGCTGCTTTCATTTCGGCTGCGTGGCCAAGGCAGGGATTTACGACTCCGGGGGAGACAGTAGCCAGCGCGCTCGGGTTTTTCTTTTTATACTTTCTTTTTTTTTAATTGTTTTCCTTTGAAATTCCAGAGTTAGTGTTTTGTCTGCTTTCTCCCTGACCCTCTTCGGAGGCAGGCGTGTGTTTTTTCACCAGAAAAACTGGAAACAAAGAATCGTTGTCTTTAAGCTGTAGCAGGCAGGAAACCCAACTCACAAGGGATCACCCCGAGCCAGCGCTGTCCCAGAGTAGACTCCAGTTCTCTGAATTCAACCTGACAGCTTGTCTGGAGCACTTTCTAAGTAACCATTATCCTTCCTTTTCTCCCAGCAAAAGAGCCATTATTTTTTTGCCTGGGGTGCAGTGCGAGCAGTGTTATTGCACTGGGGGGGGGTCACGCGTTGCTGGGGTGCCAGGCCCTCCCTCTCAAAGCCCTTGCAAGTGCTCTGGCTGTTTCCTAAAACAAGACTTAATTTGTTTCCTGATAGCGACTTAAGAGCTGTAAAAATGCGATGTGTGTCTTCCCTTTTCTCTCGCGTGTGCGTGGCTTTTTTCTCCATGGATATGAGGTTGCTTTGGTTTTTACTTCTGCATTTGTGTGTCTTTCAACAAGAGCAACCTCCAAGCCCGTCGAGGGTTGGGTTTTACCCCCCGAGCTGGGGTAGAATCCCCGCAGTGCTGCTGGCACATTCCTGCACACCCCTGGCTGCGTTTGGGATGGTTCTTTAGGTGTGCGAGGATGCTCAGAAACAGGGAATAGCAGCTCTGCAGTGCCTGCAGCCCTGCGTGCCTCAGGAACATCTCCGCTGGCTGCAAAGCATCTGCTTTTCCAAGCTGGCTCTGGGAGGGATTCCTAGGACACATTCTTCAGTCTCCCTGCACTGTGCTTTGGAATTTCTGCTGCCGATATTAAAAAAAGCAACAACAAGGAGGGRAAAAAAAAAATTCTCATTACTTCCTCCTTTTTGTTCATAATGTGTCTTTGTGAGGCGTGCCCGGGGCAGGGCAGACGTGGATCAGGAAGTGCCAGCGCTGCACGGCTCGGGGATGTTTTTCCAGCCACAGGCACCACCGGGGGCTGTCGCCTCCGGCTCCGAGCAAACAGGGAGCGACTCCAAGCCGGAGTGGGGAGCAGAGCTCTGGGCTCTGGGATGCCCTGTGGGAGCTCCTGCCCCTGCCCCCCGGGTCTGAGCAGGGACAGAGGCACGAGGCTCAAACCAGAGTGACCTCCTGCACAAGGGCCAGCTCAGGGAATGCCCTTTGGAAATCACAGACCTCAGAATKCCAGAGTGGTTTGGGTGGGAAGGGACTTAAAGCTCATCTCATTCCACCCCCTGCCAGGGGCAGAGACACCTTCCACTATCCCAAGCCCTTCCAGCCTGGCCTTGGAGACTTCCAGGGACAGGAATACTGAATCCTGGTTCTATTCCTACACTGTGTTAACCCCCAGATCCTGTTTGACTGGAAATAAGTGAGCTTCCGTCACTGGATTTAGAACAGTTCAATCAGAAATATTTGACTGCCCTGATCTGTATTTCTGTAAGGGCAGCAATTCATAACCAGGCTCTCAGCCACCTTCAGACATTCCCCAAGTTAAATCTGTTCTCCATATCCGTCTCTGCAGCAGATTCCTCACATCAATGCAGCAGTCAGCCCCTTTTCACTTGGTTTGAGCTGATTTCAGGTCAAAACCCGATGTTGCTCCAAGCCTGGACCAGGGATCTGTAAAACAGGTTAATGAAATGTAGAGATCAGAGAATCACAGAACCATTTAGGTTCAAAAAGCCTCTGAGGTCATCGAGTCCAACTGTTATCCCAGGTCGATGCAAAGTGTGCAAAAGATGGTTTGACAGTATTTCTCTTCAATTGTGAAATAATCAAATAGCCTGAGAACATAGAATAGAAGTGATTTTGAAACCATTCTGCACTCAGTGAGCTGCTTCCTCTTAGTGGAGAGACTTAGAATTCCCTATTTCCACCTCTGACCCCTGGAATCACCATTCCTTAGCTCCAGGAGAAGGATATTGTGTCTTAAAGGAGAAAAGAACAAGTTTGGTGATGAAGGCACTGGGAAGTCTCCTGTAACCATGAGAAGAGTCACAGGAACGCTGGCCAGGGATGACAAACAGCACGGCGTGTGGCACACCCTCATTGATTGTTTTAATTAGCAGAAATAGCAAATTGGAAAGCAGGATGAGTGGTGCTGGGAGGTTTGGAGGCCTCGGCGTGCTCAGGTGTGACACACACGTCCCTGTGCCTGGCTAGATGTGATGTGACATTGGCAGATTGCAGGAGCCACCTCGTGCACCTCGTGTGTGTGGGGCAGTCAGAAACACCCTGTGTCTATTTGGAACAGTCAGAGATGTCCTCTGTGTGTGTGGGACAGTC
>JACAXG010000038.1:684430-699597 GCA_018881555.1 Amblyornis subalaris | reverse complement strand
TGTGTGTGTGTGTGTGTGTGTGACAGTCAGAGATGTCCTGTGTGTGTGCAGAAGGTGTCCTGTGTGCGTGTGACAATCAGAACGTGTCCCTGCAGCCAGGGACGGACGCTTTGGGCTCCCCAGCTTTTCTGTTTGCTGCCACCATTTAAAAGAACCCGTTTAACATTTCCAGGAGGAGCTGGAGGTGTTTCTGGCTCCCTCGCCCTGCACAAAGCCACAGTCTGGGTTGTGCTCTCCAGCTGGCTCCAAACACGGCCCCACCTCCGCGATGGGATCCGCAGGAGCAGGGAGCTCGGGGCCGGACACGCAGCGCTGGGCAGACCCTGCTGACGTGTTTGGGGTGCAGCAGCAGAGGGGTTTGGTCCCGTGTGCCTTCTCCAAGGCACCGGGGAAGTGCCRCCACACCCCAGCTGAGCCGGGCAGGAAAAGCCGTGGGGTCCCGGGCCCTCCTTCCCCTCTCTCCCCATAAAGCGGCTGCCGCAAAATAGACCCCGAGGGACCACTCGGATTAATCACGGGTCTGGATCCCCCAGGACACCTGGTTCTGCTTTCCSCATTTAGAGCAGCTAATTTAAATTCCAGCCACCAGGCCAGGAGCCTTTCTTCCTACTGCAGCAGGAGGACTCCTTGCAAAAACCATTCTGTGCTCTGCATGGGGAATGCCGCGGCCCAAACCTGGAATATCCCGGAAYATRTTCCGGGATAACCTGACTTATTGGGATTGGGAGCATGGGTATTTCCAGGCAGGACTGGGCCTTGGAGATTTCAGGGAAGCAATTCAGGAGAAGGGCAAGGAGAAGGCTGCAAATTTGAAGTGGGCTATGAGATCCGTGGGATTCTCCATGCACCTCACTCAGGGAAGAAAAGCCACAAGTTCCTGTGCCCTCCTTTCCCTCTCTCCCTCTAAAGGAATTGCCACAAAATAGACCCCGGGTGACCCATCAYAAGACACATCCCAAGTCTGGATCCCCCAGGTTCTGCTTTCCCTCTGTCTCCCCTCCTGCTCTGTCTCCATGACTCAGGACAAGCCACTTCCCATCCTCCAGCTGCCCAAATTCCTTGGAGGTACCAGCTCCAGCAGGCAGAGATTCCTSGGCTCTCCCATTGCTCAGTCTGGATCCTCCACAAGTTTGCCGTACATGTGTTTCTCCAGACACCTCCAAAAGCTGGAGAAAAAACACCAGGAAGAAATTCCCGATGTTCAGAGCAGTCCCTCTGCACCTTGACAGTGAATCCCAGCAGTTCCCAGAGCAGCCAGTGCCTGGCTGGGAAAGAGCTGCTGCTGCTCCCAGAGATGCCATGAACAGAACCAACATGCCACRGTGTTCCTTCCCAGCACGGATGGAGTTCCAGATCGGATTCCCCCATAGTGCCCAGAAAGCATTTAGTCCATAAATGACCCAGCGCCACTGTATCCATCCTAGGAAAAAAAAAAAAAGCCTGAAAAATGAGAATATTCCAGGCCCAAAGGTTGTTGTTCTCCTGGAAAGCCTTGTCAGGGCTGATAGCAYGAAACAGGGCCTGACTCTGGTTTGACTGAGAGGGCTCCTATGGAGAGGGCAGGATGAAGGGGCTGTCAGCACTTCCCAGCAGCTCAGGAAGCACAGGCACTGTGAGCCCATTGTTCAGTGAAATCCCCCCTTGCCTCCCCTCTGTCCCAAGCTCTCAGATTTATAAAACACCGGGGTTTTTTTAAAATTTTTTGAACTTTTTAAAGCTTATCAGAGAAGGTTTCTCCCTAATACATCATCTCTCAAACACAGCCTCCCTAATGCCTTGCTCTTCGGGCTGCACTCAGGCTGAAAGGACTGCCAGGGATTTGGGATGGTGGTGTGGGAATCCACCTGGGGATTTTCAGGCTGGTTTCCTAGGGAGGGGAGTCTGAGCGTCTCTGTCCATCTGCCCCCAGAAATATCCATCAGCTTAGACTAAACATGTCCCAGGGGTGCTGGGAGGGGACACAGCTSCAGGGGGGACACGGAGAGGTGGGCACAGAGGGTGAAGGGAGAAGCTGAGGACGATTTGGGGTGAGAAGCAGACACCAGGGTTCAAAGGGCCCAGAGATCAGTGCTGCAGCCTGCTCCACACAGCCTGGTTTCTGGGAAAGTCACTGCATCTGGCAAAGGCAGCTAAAGCCTGGAGAAAGTGCATTTCTGCCTGCGAATAAATGAAATTACATTTAACCTCCTTCCCAGGCGCGCTGTGAGTGCGAATGTTTGCAAAGCTGTGAGATCCTCGCTTGAAAGGTGCTGTGGAAGTGCAAAGCATTATTAATATCCTTTACCTTGCTCCTAATAGGCTGTGCATTCATGCTGGGGAATTTCTGGACATAAACCAGACAGCTGCAGAATGACAGTTCCTGAAAGCATCTATGATTTATTTTCTGCTCTTTAATTCCATTTTGTATTGAGCACGCATTTGTCACAGGGCTGTTGTTCCACGGGGCCTTTCAAGTCTAAACCAGACACGGGGACCTGATCCTTTGCTGGGATAAATGTGCYCCCACTCCACTGTAGCCATTTGCCGATTTACACCGGGAGAAAACCCCAGCCCAGGCCTTTTAATTGAATTTCCATCTCATGGCAAGTTTTGGTGTAAAATCCACGTGGTTTTAATGACAGATAAGACTCTCCCTGTCACCGTCTGGCTGCCGTTCTGTGGGATCTCTTCGAGCCACTGGGCGTCAGGTCCTGGGAATGCTCCTGTTTTTGCAGGAACCCGAGTCTCTGGACAGGTTCCCTGGCTCTGCCTTTTCCATTTTGCTTTAAACACGTTCAGCTTTAGAGCCTGGGCCTGGAAGCCGGGAGGGCTGGTGCGGTTCTTTTACGTTGCAGGGATTTTTGTGAAACTAAAATAGCTTCCTGCATTTGGACTGTATTTTGTTTTTTTTTTTTGAGGGGGAGAGAAAGAGTTGGGAACTTGCAGGAGCTGAGTGCACACGTTGTTTCAGTGGCAGGGCCTGTATTGCTGATTGTCATATTTAACCTTTCTTATGTGGCAAAGTCACACCCAGAGCTAAATCTCATCCTACAACACATGGCTGCTCCTACACATTCCCGTGCTTTGCTCCATAATCCACATTAGACAGGAAAAACTAAAGCAAAGGGACTCATCTCAGTCAGCCTGGGTTAGACCTGGCCTGAGTCACACTCACACCACCATTCCAAGCTGATGTTTACATCCCAAAACTCCAGGCTACCAGCAAACCCATTCCGAGGGGTTTGGAATGATAACTTTGACCAGGATTAGCCAAACTTCCCTGGAGAACCAAGCCCTGATCCTGCACAGCCCAGGCAGCCGTAGGGATCCGCTCCTGGGTTACATCTGACTGGAACAGTGGCACTTGTTGGTTAAAAACCCCTCTTTGTGGGACACGGAGAGAAGCAGGCTCCTCCTSTGGGACAAAGTTTCTCCATCTGGAGGAGAAGGAAAAGGAGGAGGAGGAGGAGGAAGAAGATCATCTCTCCAAGGCATGGCCTATTTATTCACTCAAAACACGCCCATGACTGAATCAAACAACCCCTTTGTGGCACTTGATTCACTTGAGTCAATGATCTGACCCCAAAGAATCTGAGAAAACTGAAAATTTTCAATGAGTTCTGCTACTTTTTGGGAAGGAGTTTCTTCCCCATTTTGAAAAGGATTTGTCTTTTAACAGGATCATCATATGGCATTTCCATTGATGTTCCATTAGGGCAGAACCATTTATTGATTGAACACACCAAAATGTACATTGACATCTCGACTGGGGGAAACTCCTGAACGTTTTGCCTTTCTCAACGCAGAACTCGGGGTTTTTCAGAATATTTCCCCAAACATAGCTCTAACAGCTCTGGTTGTAATAATCCACAGGGATATCCCAGGGGAGCAATGGAAGTCAGAGCCTGGCTGCAGGGAGGACATGGGAATCCATAATGGGACAGGAATCCCTGATGGGACAGGAATCTCTAATGGGGACAGGGATCCCTAATGGGGACACGAATCCCTAATGGGGACAGGAATCCCTAATGGGGACAGGGATCCCTAATGGGGACACGAATCCCTAATGGGGACAGGAATCCCTAATGGGGACAGGGATCCCTAATGGGGACAGGAATCCCTAATGAGACAGGAATCTCTAATGAGGATAGGGATCCCTAATGGGGACAGGGATCCCTAATGGGAACTGGGCTTCCTTTTGGGACAGGGCTCATATCTGGAACAGGGCTCCCTTCTGGGACAGGGCTTCCCTTTGGGGACAGAGCTCCTTTGTGGGACAGGGCTCCCTTCTSTGACAGAACTCCCTAATGGGGACAGGGCTCCCTTTAGGGACAGGGGTCCCAAATGGGGACAGGGCTCCCTGCTGGGACAGCGTGGATGAGGCCGTCGCCTCCCTCTTCCAGAGCTGTCCCATCCCACTCTTTGTCCCAGGCTGGAACCACAGTGGTTTGTTTTCCAGTCTCATCTATTTGCAGTGGGGTTTGTGGTTTCTGTAAAAAGGGAAAAAAACAAACACGTAAAATAAAAATAAAAGCGSGCAGATTACACGAGCTCTGTTTACCCCCACTCCCTGCTCTTCCCTCCTCCTCTGGCTCCCCCACCCTCCCCTCTCCCGGCCCTCTGTGTTTTCCTTTCCATGCCAATGACTGCAAGGCTGTCATTCCAAAGCCCCAGCGGCTTTCCCAGCGCCGGAGGAATGTGCCAGCGCCTGGGATGCATCCCCAGGGAGCTGCACAGCCCCGCCGGCCGGGCAGCCCCGCGGGCACGGGGAGCTGGGCAGAGGGGCGGCTGGAATGGCACCTGGAGAGTGCCTTTTCCCCCTTTTCCCTCTCCCTAAAACAGCCTCCTCACTGTGGGCCTCAAATCCGCGGCCTCCTCAGGTTAAAATACAAATTTATCCCCTGTGAAATAACAGCAGGGTCCATCTCATCCTCCTCCTCTGCCCAGAGTGGTCTTCTGGGTCCTGGGATGAGAGAAAAGGGCTCTCCTTTGGGATGGGATGGGTCACACTCCAAGCTCCACTGAGTGCCATGACAGCACCTCGGGATCAGGACGTGCCAGGCTTGAGAATGGCCCAGAGAGTCCCAAGTGCTGCATTTACAGCCCTGTGCACACCCAGAGCACAGGAGACCTGGGACASGGGAAATACAGACCTGCACAATCCAAGCCAGCTGGGACCAGGACAAAAGCCRGATTCTTGCAAGTGTTTTTCTGGGAAAAGTTCATTTTGAGCCCTCCGTGCCTGCTGTCTTTTGCCATTAGACCCCTCCTAGGATGCAGTCAGGAGAGCAGGATGGGGCAGTAATATGAATAATAGGAATTCTGGCCTCCCCACAAGTTGTCCCAATGGGAATCACAAACATTTAACCCCCACAAAGGCCCTGGGTGTCAATGAGTGTGGCAGCACGAGGCTCCCAGAGTCCCTTCCCTTTGCTCTGCAGCTTCCTGAGCTGTGCACACCCTGAGTGTGAAAATCATCCTCTCTGAGTTACACTTTTCTGTCATGAGAAAGGACACAGAGAGGAGGAACAGATCTTAAAGCTGAGGTGATTTCTAGAAATGGCCACGATATTTCCAACAAAATGTTTGACAAACCTCCATATATATTTTTTTTTGCCTAAAAAGCTTGCTTAAAAAGAGAATTAGCATTTGTAAAAAATGTAGAAAGGGTTCCAGCGTGGAAGGTCAGAATTTATACGTCTAAGTAATCCAATTTTCTGTTCACCACATGGATGCAAACTAGAATGGAAGTTAAGTTGCAATAAAAGACAGAAAGTTAATAAAGTATCTACGTAATATTTTCCTTGTCTCACTGCATATTTAAGAAATGATAAACATCTCTATAATATGTTCCTTATCTCTGCATTTTCATTTTACAGTGAAAATCTAAATTTCTAGTGAAATCTCTTCATTTTATAGCGCAACCCCCAAAATGTCTGCTCTTAGGCTGGGAAAACCTTTCCCTCCCATGGGATGGATTTTGTCCTTGCCTGTTCTCTGTCCATCTAAACCCTCTCTCCCTTTCCAGGCCCTCCCGTCGCAGGGACGCAAAATGTGAATAAGACAACGGAGCAGCAGCGGCCCCAGCCAGGTGAGTGTGGGTTCTGGCCCTGCTGGGACACTTGGATTGGGATCATCCCGGGGGAATAAACGTGTGGAGCAGCCCCAGGCMCGGGACAGGCAGGGGGAGGCTCAGACCCAAATCACCACAACCAGAGGGAGGCACAGCAGACGTGTGGAGATTAGGGCTGAGGAGGCCCCACAAAAAGGGAAGGAATTCATTCCTAATAAATGCTTTGTGGGGTTTTCAAGAAGCTCTCAGCCTCGGTGGAGCCAGCGACAAACTCCTGTTACTCTCATTTGTCCAACGCTCCATTTGCTGCAAAAAGAGACTTGGGAATGAATATTTCCCTGACCTCACAGGGCAGCAARCTCAGCTGCTAACAAGTGAATCTGAAAATCTCATCTGCTGTCCTTTTTATTTAGCTCTTTTTATTAGGAGAAATACGTTTGCTCCTGCTTTGTTGCTGTTCCCCTATCCCACACGTCTTTTTACCACGTTTGATGTTTTCTGGTTGACACATCAGTGCAGGCTGTGTCCAAGGAGATCACAGGCTTTGAGAGGAGGCAGGTCTGAGAGCAGTGCCAAAACCTGTGCCTGTGCCATTTGGGATTCCAGAAATACTTGGTGGTTGTTTGCTAAGAAAGAAATAAAGGAGCACTTCCAAGCCCTGGGAGAAAGGGCAGAAAGAGGAAAGAAAATGAAAATTTGGRTTCTAGAATAAACAGAATGACCTGTTGTTTCTTTTTGACAAAACATCCTTTAAATTTTGTTGGGTGACTTTTCTTTTTCAGATCCCTACCARGTCCTGGGGCCCACTAGCAGCCGCCTTGCCAATCCAGGTGAGTTCATTTTACATTTCAGACCCCGTTATCTAAAGGGTGAATTTGGGTCCAGCCTGCCCTGGGGGAGTGGCTGCTGTCCCTGCACCAGTGGGGTGAGCTGGGAGAGCCACTGAGCTGTGCCCTCACCAGGGCTTTTGCCAAAATCCTTACAGAAAAGGGAAGAAAGTGGTGCAACATCATCTTTGTCAGGACAAAATCAACATCCTGAATGCTCTTACCCAAACCCAGCAYTCCCTCAGGAGGGTTTTATTAGGGATTTAGGTGCTGGTCTCTCAGAGTCACAGTACAAGTTAATTTTTCAGTCTGCTGGGGGTTAAATGAAGGAGGGCACAAAGAATCTCTGAAAGTCACAGTTTAGCTGTCCCTAGCACATCATCTGCAGTAAATAATCCCAGATTTTGGGGAGTAAGGCCTGGAGTAGATCTTGCTCGAACTAACCAGGCTTGTACTCATGGGATGCCTGTAGGGAAGCATCCTCATAAGGCTCTTAACTTACTCTTAACTACTCGTTCAACCACCCCAAGTAAAACCAGGAGTCATCTGGGGAACAAACCCTGCTGTATAACTCAGATAAACCRAAGGTATCCCAAACAATATCCATGGCAAACATGAGCAATGGAGGGGTGAAACACTGTGTTACCCAGTCAGGGAAAGCCCTGCAGAGCAGTGCCCTCACAAAAAGCCCTGTTTATGAACAGCCCGAGGAGCTTAAGGCCAAAGGCGACCATTACGAAATCTAATGTGACCTCAGGCCCAGCAGCAGAACAAAGGGCCGAGTAAGTTGTTTGCTGGGAACAGTTTAGCCGCTCCTCGGGCTGCCTTCCTCGGGCCCGAAAGGAGCGGTTCCCAGCCGGGATCGAGATAGCCCTTCTGTTTCCTGCCTTTGTCCGCGCCCCGGAGCGGGAAGCCCCGAGTCATTTCCTCTCCCCTCGGCTCGCGTCCGCAGGGAGCGGGCAGATCCAGCTGTGGCAGTTCCTGCTGGAGCTGCTGTCCGACAGCTCCAACGCCGGCTGCATCACGTGGGAGGGCACCAACGGCGAGTTCAAGATGACGGACCCCGACGAGGTGGCGCGGCGCTGGGGCGAGCGCAAGAGCAAGCCCAACATGAACTACGACAAGCTGAGCCGGGCCCTGCGCTACTACTACGACAAGAACATCATGACCAAGGTGCACGGCAAGCGCTACGCCTACAAATTTGACTTTCACGGCATCGCCCAGGCCCTGCAGCCCCACCCCGCCGAGCCGTCCGTGTACAAGTACCAGGCGGACCTGTCCTAYGTGCCGTCCTACCACGCCCACCAGCAGAAGGTGAACTTTGTGCCCCCGCACCCGTCCTCCATGCCCGTCACGTCGTCCAGTTTCTTCGGAGCGGCCTCCCCTTATTGGACCTCCCCCGCGGGCAGCATTTACCCCAACCCCAGCGTGCCCCGCCACCCCAACGCCCACGTCACGCCGCACTTGGGCAGCTATTACTAAACGCTCTCGTCTCCCAGTGGCCTTCGGCAGGCCGGTTGGACTTTTTCTTTACTCCTGGGATTTTTATGGTTTTTTGGGGGGGAGCCTTAATGGAATAATTGTGGCCTTTCTGGGGAAGAATTAAAACTGGATATTGGTTATTCCTTGGACCAAACCTTTTACTTTTGTAACTTTGCCTCTTGTGTCTTAAACTGAGAGATGGAAGCTCCTGTGGGCCAGTACTCTGCATTTTCTTTGGGTTTAAGGCTTGTGTCCTCTGTAGGAAGGGATGAAGATGGTTCACTGTTCCCTGGAATGATTATTAGCTTTTGGATGGGAGGAATTTTTAAGGATTCAAAGGCTTTTGATGAGACGTAGATCCAGCAGTAGGAAAAGATGACCGCGGTGGGTTTTTTCTCACTGGCAGTTTGACCACTGCAGGGGACCACAACTGGAATCTTAGCTTTAAGGCAGAGGAGGATTTTCACCCAACTGGAAATTAAATATATATATATTCATATATATATATGTACATGTRTATTTTAAGAAGTAAAGGGCATTGAAGGAACTTTCTCTAGAGTGCACAACTTCATTGGACAGCGTCTGATCTCAGAGAGCAGCAGGAACCAGAACCAAGCGTAACGCCAAGTCAAGCTCAGACATTCCTTGAAAGCAGAAGTGCAGTGAGTGAACGACAGCAGGTCCCCGGCTCCGCCRAGCCCGGGGCTCTGGAAGCACCGATCCGCGAACGCTGTGCGTTTGTCAGACCCTCGAACCGAGCGCCAGCAAACCAGAAGGCAAATTTACTGTATAAATTATGCAGAGTTATTTTTCCCTATATCTCACRGTTTTAAGAGAAAGAGTAAATAAAACGAGTTGACCTCGGTCACAAATGCAGGTTTGTTTTYTGKTTTTTTTTTTTTACTAGCGGCTCGGTTGGTTTTGTTTATTTTTTTAATGTAATTTGTACATCTTTTCAATCTGTACATTTGGGCTGTAGCTTTGTACCTTTTGCTAAAAAAAAAAAAATAAAAAATAAGACACRAGTAATGTATCTGTTGGAGATAGGCTTGGTCCTGCAGTTGGATCCGTGGCTGACCCCCAGAGCAGTCAGAAACCTTCCAGATTGCCCTGGGTTTGTCTAGAGTGGAGTATTTTCCGTGTTAGGCTGCTGGAGTTGTCTGCAGATGAACTCCACGCAGTTSCCATGTTTGCAGTGAGGCTGATTGAAAACAGGCACCGCATCTCAAGGCAACCATTGCAACGTTTTGCGATCACTTTTCACCAAAAATCTTGAACTTTGGAAAGATTTTTAACCACTTCAGAGATAAAATAACAAAACGCTTCTCTTTTTGGATGGCTTCTGCCGGGGGTTTCCGTGGAAATTTGACACCTTCCAGGATTCTCAGCCATCTCCAGCTTCGCACATGTGAATGTGAGGCTGCAGCACCGGCGGTTTGGTGCCGTAAACAGAGGGTAAACCACAAACATTTGGGGTTTCGAACAGATGTCTGGGGGGGGTGAGATTTCCATGTACAACCCATCGGCTGCCTTGTATGAAGTGGCAGCCAATTAACAGGATCACAACTATCTAGTCTAGACCAACCTCTGGGCCTCTGTGGGGGCGAGATTTGGTCCACGTGCATCCGATTGCAGGAGGAGAGTCTGAACCCAGAGCGYTGGAGTCTGCTCAGAACTTTAAACACAAGCACTGATGCCATTATTTAACCCAGTGGGAAGAGAAGATCGAGCTAACCTAGGTCTTAGTGCTTTTGGGGTGGTTTTAAGTAACATTTCTGCAATAATCGCAAAATTTAAGTATGAAGGAACTACCCATGGGAATGGGGCTTTTGCTACTATATATATGCAATGTACTTTTTTGGATATTAAAATATATATAATTTTGCAAGCTATCTTGGTGGGTTTTTTTTTTTAAAAAAAATGTATTAATGTTACAATGAAACAGTTGTATGAAGAAGATGATGTAAAAAAAAAATGTGACAAAATAAATGGTGGTTTTCTTCTGTAAGGCATCGCATTGTCCCACTCTCTCCCTGCCCTCTCCTACCTGCAGATAAAGCATGAACTTGAGTTTAAATTTAGCTAAAGAGGAAAAGAAAGAAAGAAGTAGTGGCAACCAATCCTGATCACTTCAGTACTGACCACTTATTCCAGAAAATTTGGGGCTGAGGAGCCAAGTGTTGGTCAGAGCTGGTTTAGCCGWTGAAGGGATTAAAACCCAGGCTCCAGCTTTTGTCCATGGACACAGAGAAAGGGGAAGAGCAGCCAAAGCTCAGGAGCTGAAGTGTTGAGGAAGCTCTTGGACTGCTCCCGGCCCCCCCGGAACGTCTGTGCGTGCCCAGCCCGCTCCTGTTTCCCACCTATCCCCAAACCCCAGGGACAGGCAGCGCTCCGCAGCATTCCTGAGCTGGAGGCTGCAAAAACAAGCACTGCCAAGGAATCTTCTGGCTGTGGATAAAGGTCAGGCCAAGGCACTTCCTGCACTTTTGCACGGTGGTCCTGAGAGATATCCYGAGCTCCTGCAGGCCTGATAAAGCCTCGGGAAGCCAGGGCTGCACGAGCACAGCATTTCCTTCCTGCACACGACCTTTTGTTGCCAAGCTCCAGCACAATGCTCGATTGGCTCGGGAAAAGAGCCACTTCTGSCACCCCAGAGCTGCTCCCTCCGTGGATTCCACCGGAGTTGCTCAACGTAGTCACAAGGGCGAGTGGTTTCTTGCTTATCTCCATTGTTTTCCACTTCAGCACCGGCGAGATTAATTCTGGCTGCGCGGCATCAGTGGAAATATCGAGCATTTTATTCGAATTTCATGTCCTGCCCGCCTGCCAGTAATAGGAAAATCAGAAGWTGAGGTTGCACAGAAGCGTCTAAAGGCAGAATCTGAAGGTTATCAGAGTGCAAGGATGTCCCTGATAGCAAAATTTGGCCAGCAGGAACCTTGGGGGGAAAAAAAAAAGAAGTTTGAAAACAACCAACAATTTAAGAAGAGTCTGTGGCTGCCCAAAGTGTAGGAGGAGCCCAGACTGAGATGGGAGGTGATCAGCAGCACCACAGCTCAGATCCTCTCTGTCTCCCTTCATCCTTCCCTTCAGGGTACTTGCTGGCATTAATCTTTTCTAGTATTTGCTAATATTTCGCTTTAGATAGTCATTTTTTTCTAGCCTCTGCTAATATTCAACTTTAGACAGATTTTGCCTCCCACTGCAGGCATTCCCATGGAGTCCAGAGACCTTAGAGCAAGGAGATCCCACCCCAGAGTGCCAGACAGCCTCTCACTGGTGGGGAACTTCCCAGGCCCCTTCTAGAGCATTTTCATAAGATCTTAATAACTCACATTCCTCAGGTAAAGAAAAAGTTTGTACCCCTGATATCAGCCTGCCTTTGCCACGTTGGAATCTCCAGGGGTGGGAACAGGGGGATCTCCCCTCTCAACCCAAGTTTCTGGGGCACACTGAGACAAAACAAACCAGGAATTTGACAGCCCTAATGCGACTTGTTGCTTTTCCCAGGAGGACGGGCCAGATGGAATTCGAGTATTTCGGGCTTAAATCCGAAAGTTTACCAAACAGATGGTTGGGATCACGTGGCTGTGAGTCAACAGGGGCAGCAGAAAACCTTCTCTGCATCAAAGTTCAGGACGCAGAGCTCCCCAGGAAACCCAACTCCCTTTGCAATCAGGGGTAATTCAGCTGCTGATTTCCAGTGACCTGGGATTTCCCCGGGATTTCTGTCCTACCAGCCTCAAACCCCGAATGGGATGTAGCTTGGACACGCCAAACTGGAATTAACTCCACATTCCAGTGTCTATAAATAGATGGTGCAGCCTGTACATCGAGCAGAATCAGCAGTGGATCTGCAGGCTCAGAGCTCTGGCTCCCTGGGCTGGGTCTCTGCGCTGCTTTTCTCTCTTTGAGATGTTCCTGCCTCAGAGTGTGTGAATTCCTCCTGCTTAATCACAGCCAGCAGGGTTAGAACCTGCTCTGAACTGGATTTTGAAGGAGGATTTTTTATCCCCACCGCTGGGAGCCTGCAGGATGGAGCTCCCAGTTTAAGCACTTGTTGGATGCTCTGAACTGAGGGATGGCAAATCGTTCCAAAGAGCAGCACCTGGGATCACTCCTGTGCAGAATCCCTGTATCCAGAACCCCCTCCTTACACACACCAGTGGCTTCCTGCTTTATATACCTAAAAATTGTATTTTGGCCCTGAAGATGAACTTCCAAACAACTGCAGATTTCTAACAGAATGCTGTGGCAAGGGAGAGGGATTTTCCCATGCCAGGGCAAGGGAGAGGGATTTTCCCGTGCCAGGGCAAGGGAGAGGGATTTTCCCATGCCAGGGCAAGGGAGAGGGATTTCCTCGTGCCGGGGCAAGGGAGAGGGATTTCCCCATGCCAAGAGCTTCCCTAGCAAAGAGAAAGATACATTTCTCATCCTCGTGCCCAACAAGTGCACCCCAGCCCTAATGAGACATTAATTATGGGGGAAATCTGCCATAACTTCTGTTGGTATAAATATTTAAGGTGAAGCTGGACTTGCCCAGCAATATTTCACCCACATTCATGGCAGTAACTGCCTGGGCCTCAAGCTTTGTTCCAAAAGGAGGGATGAACCCAGCTGCTGTTTCCCACCCCTGTGTCACAAGGAAARAGCCATCAGCCTGTAAACTCCGGCYGGGAGCAGCCAGCTTCACTTTATYATCCTAGTACAATAATAGAGTTTTTACAGGCTGCTTTGCCKTGCTGATCCAGTATTTCTAATAACTTCTGTGAAATTAGTTTGTGAGACTTCAGCCTGCTGCCCACCAAGGGCTGTTCTCCCGCATCCAACCGAGCGTGGCTGCATTTGGTGTTCATTAGAGCTGCAGTCCAGGGGCACGTCAGGGGCTGGCTTTATAAATTCGCTTCAAAAGACCTTATTTGTATATTTTTGCAGAATACCCAGTAGAGCACATACATGACAGTTTTCATCTGTGAAAGCAGAACTCGCTGCAAATAAAGCTCAGACCTTTCAGTCATATTAGAACAGAAGTGAGAGACCTCTGGCTAAGGCCATGTGGACAATGACAACACATAATTTGTATGTTACAATTTTTTCAACTACAGAAGTAGAAATCCCTGCACACGAAGCTCACATTCTTCTATTATATCAGAATAGAATCAGAGATCCTTGGCAAAAGTCAGCTCTTCGGGCTCCAAGAGCAGCAAACAGAGCCTGGCATCCAACCCACTGAAAACGAAGACAAAAGGAAAAGCAGTTTTGAGGCCGTGGCAGCAGGAACCCCCCTCACTCTGCACCCCCCAGCACGGCTGGGCAGCCACCCCGGCCAGGACCAATTACTGCAGCTCCAGGCAGGGAGGGTTTGGGGCAGGGGAGGTTTCCCAGGCGCAGGGACCTTGCTGCTCCCTGCCTGGGGCAGGCACAGCACCAGCCAGTCCTGCAGTTGAAGCTGCAGTGGTTAAGGAGGACGAGCAGCCAGGGGCTCTGGCAGTTGGGTGTGATTTCACCACCAGAGCTGGCTTCCTCCTTTCCAGGGACTGCTGCAAACTTGTTATTTGCTTTGGCTTCTCCTGCAGTTTCTGTCTCCTGGAGCTGTAAATCCTGGTGCTGGATGCACTTCCCCTTCCCTGCTGCTGCAAGCCCTGTGCTCAGGGTTTGGGGAAGGACATCTCCAGCCCTTGGGAGCACAGGGTTGGTTTTCCAGGTGTCTCCATGTGGTAGCAGAGGRGGGTTGTGCTGTCAGGATTGGCAGAGAGCACCTGTAATAACCTGAACACCTTCCCTGGGTTMTCTGTCACGCTCAGGACCTGTGTATAAAATATATATATATATGTATATCYATTAYATATRTACACTTGTCCTGTCCCTGGAAGTGTCCAAGGCCAGGCTGGACAGGGCTTGGAGCAACCTGGGATAGTGGGAGGTGTCCCTGCCCATGGCAGAGGGTGGAACTGGATAAGCTCTAAGGTCCCTCCCAACCCAACCCATTCTGGGATCCTGTGCTGGTTCCACAGTGGTGTTTGTGTTGCTCCAGGCACAGCAGCACGCAGGGGTGTGATCTGGGCTTCCAGAACCATCCCAAGGGACGTGGTGGCTCCGCAGGCTCTGCACAGTGACGGTGACTCCTGGGGGGTGTTGGCTCCGTGCTGCACCAGGAGCACTTCCAGAGCCCAAGGTGCCCAAGCAGGCACCTTGGGCACCGGTGCAAAATTAACACCGAGATGGCCTGTGGTACAATCATGGAATCACCGAGGCTGGAAAAGCCCTCTGAGCTCACGGGATCCGAGCACTAACCCAGCACCGCTGCGCKGCTGGGCTTTAACAGCCGGGGAAACTGAGGCACGAGGCAGGGAGCAGGGACTGGCCTGACGTRACAGAGCGCAGTTCCCTATGGAATGTGGGGCTCTCCAGCCCCAGCCCCGCCGTTCCTGACCCACCCCCCCGCTCTGGGTGCCGCTGGAGCCGATGTTCGCAGCCCCCGCCCCTGAATCCGCCGCCGCCAATTCCCAACGCTGCTGTGAAGGGGCTGCACACATCCAGCGGGCACGGCCCGTGCCAAAAACAAGGCACTAAACGCACTGAACTTTGTGTCGTAAAATAAGGAGCAGTCCCAATAAATTCTCGCTTTTGCTTTTCAAGGTTGCCGCGGCAGCGCTGCGGAATTTCGGGGCTGCGGAGCCGCTGATCCGCGGGCGAGCGGTGCCATCCTGTGGCAGCGGCACGGAAAACAGCTCGGGGATCGCTGGGGCCCTCTGGCAGCAGCGTCCCTGTGGTCCCCAGCATCCCTGCAGTCCCCAGCATCCCTG
>JACAXG010000038.1:629155-673638 GCA_018881555.1 Amblyornis subalaris | reverse complement strand
TTGTTGTTTATCAAGATCAGGATCAGGGACTGTCACAGAGAGCTGGCTCTTGACTGAATGAATTGTGAGTGGAGCAGAACACAAGGTCACTAAAGCAGCCACTTGGCCTTGGGGTGTGTCTGAAAAGACCCTGATCTGCACCACTCCCCGAGCATCCCCCACGAGGGACTCATCATCTGCCGAGGGACCAGACCTGCTGGGACTGGCACTGCTCCTTCTCGGCCCTGGCAGTGCCCCCATGGAATATTTATCCCTGCCAGCAGCCTGGAGCGCTGAGCACTGTGGCTGTGCCTCCAGAGCTCTGCCTGAAATGCCAGTTCCCTGTGGGAAATCAGATCCTTGCATCCGGCTCAGTGCTGAGCTGGAGCCCTGTCACGGCTCCAGCCCAAGCGCCTGCATCTGCCTAAATCCAAGTGGAATTTCAAGTGGATACACCAAAGGATCTTATCCCCTGCCTTGCCCSCTCTCCTGCTGAACAGGATTTAAGGTGCCAGAGCTGCCCTTTTCCATGCAGGACAGGGATACCTGCCTGCCTGGGGGATGGCCATCAGCCCCTAACACCTGCTGTGAACATGGAATATCCTCGGAAGGGATGTCTCCCAGCCTGGATTTCTGTGAGCACACAGCTCTCATGCAGAAATCCCTGCAGTGCACTCCTGGTTTGGGAAGAGGGGCTGCAGTTTCCCCCACAAAGCTGAGGGGGAGGGATAATTCCCTCATGGGAACACAGGCAAGTGGATAAATGAAAGAACAGGCACTGCAGCAGTGCAGGCTTGAGCAAATCTTGTTTTCTGAAAGCTTAGGAGTGCTTGGGGTCCTCAAAGGTTAAAATGCTTACTTCAGACGTATAAATAAAGGATTTACAGCCATAAAGACATTACTGTCATTGTTAGCAATTAATAATACTGTAATTAGCGCTGCAYAGAAATTAATCCAGGGCTGCATGTGCTGGGGGGGAGTCTAAAGGCTTCAGCCGACTGAGAGCAGAGGACACGTCTCACACAAACACTGGGCAGGGTTTGGGAGAGGAACAGGAGCAGCATTTCCTCCTGTCCTGGCCCACGGGCCCTTCCCGGGAATGTGGCGCTTGGAAAACACCTCTGGCTGGACAACAGCCTCTGCCAGGATTGATCACCCCTTCACAGGCACCAAAGGAAACATCATTAGTTGGTATTTCTGCACTGCCAGGCTGATTCCGTGGCTGGACGGTGTCTCCCACTGCTCCTTCTGCCGGGACAGAGAATTCCCAGGCACCAGCTCAGGGGGCAGCCAAGCTGGGATGGTGCCTCTGGAGGCAGGGAACTGGGAGCCGAGCTGTCCTTACAGCAGCATTTCTCAACAGAACTATTCCTATTCTCAGACAATTAGGTTTCCACTGAAAATATTGAAATTTTCAGTAGGAAAYGGCTGTCTGGGAGAAATGATTTCTCAAGAAAATCGTACCTTTTGGGATTTTTAATTTGCTCAGTAAGAAAAAAAATCCCCAAAATAACTCTCATTGTAGTAGACTTGTGTGTGACGTCGCGGCTGTGAAAAAAATTAGGGATTTAACCCACCAAGACTATTATTCTAGATTTAATTCTACTTTAACAGAATTGATTTTGATGGACTGAGAAGCCTTGACCATAAAGCTTTTTGCTTTTAGCTGGAATGTTTTAATGGAGCAAGGCAGGTTGGGTCTGGTTCCTGCCCTCCGTGTCGCCAGCGTGAGATGGGCACGTGGCGATCCCACACCCGGACGAGCGGGAGCAGAGCTGATCCCTGAGCAGTGAACCCTCAGCAGGGAGGGCTGGGGGGCAAACGCTGCACAAACAGCCCCTGGGAGCCGCAGGGGACAGGGGCAGGGTCATGTGAGCCCGTTGTGCTCGTTCCCCGCCTCGCTGTTCCTCGCAGGGGCGTTCCAGGGCTTCAATCATTAACTCCCATCCGGTTTCTCCAGGCTGGCAATGTCAAGTGTCAGTCACCAGTGGCTGCAAGAGCCCCAAAGGAGCTCATTCTGGGATTAGGGACACATCAAGGGACAGACTTGGCCAAGGCAAAGCCACCTGTTGGCGCTGACAGGTCTGAGCTCACTTTGCTGTTCAGGGTTCCTCAGTGCCCTGCCAGATCCAAGCCTCTCCTCCTGCACAGTCTGTCCTTCCACAGGGCCGGGAAAGGTAAAGTCACAGCCCTGTTGTCCTGCCCCGAAAGGCCCCAGCTCCGCGGGTGGGGGCAGAGCACACTCAGAGCTAAAGGAGCAAAAACAAGACAGCAAAGGTTGCTGGGCCAGAAAGTCTCCCCACAATAGTGCAGAGAGCAGCCAATTCCAGCTCTGGAGCACAGACAGAGCACAGGAGCACCCAGAACGCACCCAAGAGCCTGGCTGGCCCTGCCGTGGCCAAACTCTGCATCCCTAGAGGCAGGATTTGGGGATACTCCCTGTGTGCGAGCCTGAGGAAGATGAGGGGAAGGCAAGCAACCCCCCGCCCCGGGTGGCACGGCAGCAGGAAGGGCTGCCTTGAGCTCTGCTCTGTGTGTTTGGGATACAGACGGGATGCTCCAAAAAGCTGCTGGGACCCCCTGGTGTGAGCTCCATGCCAGGGCTCCTCGCTCTGCTGCCATCCCCTCCCTGCTCAGAGCAGCAGGGAAACCCTGCTCGGCACTTCGGGAATATTCTCATGGAACGTGAAGGGCGCTGTCCTCCCCTCAGGCTGTGATTCCAGCTTTGCTGGTTGTCAAGGTGCCTTGGATTCCCAAACTGGCCACGCATCCCCCTGTGCGGGGCTGCTTTAGTGCCCGGGCAGGGAGGGCACTCACACTGCTCTGGGTGGGCCAGACTCAACCCCTGCTCTGCCAGCTTTCCATCGGGAATGGCAGCCCCTGAGCACCGCCCAGACAGCAGGATTGGGAAGGGGAAGCCTTGGAAATGTGCTATGATGGTGGTAGCTGCACCCCACAGCTCCCCTGGAGCGGTTCAGGAGGATTCAGTGCTCTGGAAGCAGCAGTTGCTGAGCTTGGGCTCAGCTGTTCCCATTGCTAACTCACGGTCCTGTCTGCAAAGGAAATTAGAATAATCTCACTGCTTTGCATGCAGCTGGGAGGCTATTTTGGGGCTAGGGCTGGGGTTTGTGCTGTTTTACTGCACAAATGTGCTGTTCTGCTGCACAGCAGCCCCTGCCCTGCCCTGTCAGAGCAGTGTTAGGGTGCTCCTCCAGCAGGAGCTGCAGTGAGCCCTGGGCRCAGCTGTCACTGGAAGGGTTTTGGGATCCTTCAGGAGCGATGCTGTGCTATAAATGGGATTTATTGCTCCTTGTTTCACACAGAAGGCAGTTCCTTCACACCTTATCACTTTCTTCAGGTAAACACAGAACAAAGCGAGGGAGGCTTTCTCTCCGGATCAAAGTGTGTGTGTGCAGCTCTTCCCTTGGATCATTTCCATCCCTGAACTGTGTGTAAAGCGTTTCCCAGCTCTGCCTGTCTCACTTGCCAGGGATTAAAGGCTGCAGTGCAGCCTGAGTTCTGTGCTGCTCATTACTTAGCACCTCTCATCCTCCTTCCTTTARTAACAGCTCTCTCATAGGAAATCCCTAAATATAGTTTAGAGAGGTCTTTTCTACTCTTAGTTCTGCTGCTGCTGTTCTGTCTGTTCCTGGCTCTGCTGGTGCTTGGATTTGGCTTTGTTTTGCAGTGGAGCTGTCCTTGTTTYCTGAATTTCTGTACTGAGGATCAGTTTCTCTTAGACAGGAATACTAACAGATCCCTTGCTCTGAATGTGTCCTGCCTCTCATGCAGGAGTTTTCCAGCAGATGTGTTGAAAGGAACATCATTCCAGCCTTGCTCCCCATTAATAGGCATTTTGGACTTGAGCTTTTGAACTCGCTTTTCGCCTCAGAAGCACAAAAATCCCTGTAATCAGTGTCAGGTGGGATACAGCGGTACCACAGGGAATGGGAGCRTCTGGGATGGAGAATGCAACCTCTTAATTCTCAGAAAGGAAAGAAACCTCTGGTGACCCCACAGAGCTGCTCAAAAGGGAAAGGATTCGTTGCATTCCTGACCAGGTGCACTTTTCCTTTGGATCATACAAGATTTCTGCCCTATGAATCCCTGTAAGTGCCTGCCCATGTGACGTGCTGGGCTGGCACTGGAGCACATCAGCTGCTGCCTGCTGCTTTTCCCTGCTCCTGCCTTGCTCCCTGGCCCTGCTCTCCTGTTAAATCATTCCAGGTTGGACAATCATCAGACACCAGAGGCTGGGAAGGTTCCTCTCCATCACAAGCACTGGCAGCGCTGGGAGGGACGTGTTTTGTCCTGCCTCTGGCTCCTGACCCCATTCCCATGATTTCCAACAACCCCCTGTCCCATCACAGCCTCACCTGAACACTTCCCTTCGCTCAGCTCTCCCTGGCAAGGCGCTGTCCCCAAAGCAGCCCTCATTCCAGGGAGGCACAGCACAGCCTGCAGCCCCTGCCGTGCCTCTCAGACTCAGCCTGAGGGCCCCATGGGCTGTGCAAAGCCCAATTTCAGAGCTTTCCAGCTGAACTCAGAGCCATTAGAGGCATTTGCTGCTCTTTCCTACCAGGTCTGATGAAGCAAATTGTGTCCGTGTGAATTAGAGTGTGCTTGTGCCCAGCAGATTGGTTAAAATGTTCCCAGGATTTATTACAATTTAATGCCATGAAAGCCAAACAAATCTCAGGAACAATTTTGAGGATCAAATCTCAGTAGGCAGCTATTTGCCTAATGTCCTACTTTTTCACACATCTCCCGCAGGAAGCAAATAGCTTTTACTTACACGGGAACCTGATTATTCCCTGAAATACTGGAGCTGAAAATTGCCCCTTTTCAGGCTATTTTCTGCTGTCGGGGCCGTGCACGGTGCCCTCGGCAGGTGCCGGGCAACGCGAGCAGCAGCTCTCAAAGCCGGAGCACTGCTCTTTCCCCGGGACAGGCAGCATTTCACCAGCGGGGCTTTTTCCATCCCAACCCTGCGGTTAGTTTTGTGCTCCTCGTTATTTCCCGGGGTGGAACTGAGCGGCAAGGCACCCTCGGCTCGCGGAGTGAATGATTGACCCGTCACAGGGGCCGTCGGTGCAGGAGGCGTCGGGACGAGGCGGGTGCAAAGCAGCCACTCTGCATTCCTAATGGCAAATGTGAGCCATGAATAACCCTGCTGCTGCTGCTCCCGGAGCCTGCACATCGCAGTCTGACGTGCACATGGCTGAGTTCACCCTCGCTGTAATTTGAAATTCATTGGGCATGGACTTCATCTCCTTCTGCCGCTCGGAAACGTCTCCCRCGCCGAGATGCGCTATGCTAATTCCAGCGTTTATGGCTGACTTGAGACGTTACGTTTGAAAAATCAAATCCAATTAAATCAACTCATTAGCGAGGTCAGAGACCAGCATTCGGCACGTTCCATTCCTTGCTACTTCACAGCGAGGAGTAAACTTAGGGAGCAGATTGTGCCTCGACCCAAACCCAAACTAATCTGTCCTAAGGAAATGGCTTTCGGCTGCAGGACCTGGGAAGTACAGTCGAGTGATAAAGCGTTCCCCAGAGTCCAAATATCTGAGCTGAATTCCTGGCTTTCCACATTTTTTTGTGTACCATGGGAGAAATATTCTCCTCTTCGTGCCTGTCTCCCCATCTGCTCAGAAGAGAAGAGAAACGAGGGTGTTGAGTGGATAAATTCAAGTTGTGAGACCTCYTGGATGTGGAGCTGTGGACTGGCAGCAGCAGCAGCCTGCTGCAGTCAGGATGGCACTGCAGCACAGATTTGAGGGGAGCCTAAATAAGAGATGCCCATTTGCTGTCTTGGAAGAACCCTGTTCATTATCTATGAAGGGGGAAAAGTTCTGTGTTCATAGTATCTTAATATTCCAGCAAGGAGTGAAACAGAGGGGATGTACTCTGGATTTGGGAGGGGGACAAATATTAAGMAGATTTGCAGCTCCTTTTGCAAATKAAAGTCTTAAGTGTAGATTTCTGATGAGCTCCCACACTGTGCAAGGCTTTCTATTTAAATTCCACCATCCCCAAGTGCCCAGGGGCTCTTTGTGCCTCTCACTGCACAGACTCTAATGCAGTTCCTGCAGGAGCTCCTCACGCTCCAGACACAACCAGACAGAAAAGTGAGAGGGATTTTGAATTCTTGGATTCCCTTTACACATATCCTACTGTCTCATTTCCAGGGGAAAGCACAGTTCACCCTGCCCAGGCATCTTACACCTTTCCCATTCATTGAGGAGCTTAAATCTTGATGGAATTTTCTGTGGTGGTGATTCATTCCACCAACCTGAGGGAACTTATCCAAGTGCCCACTTTGATGGCTCAGGTGCCTCAAAATCCCCCTCAGTTGTCAGGAACTGTCACCTCAAAGTGAATTGCTTCAAAATTCCCTGAATCATGAGCCACACAAGCAGTTCTAGGTACCAAGACTCTTATTTTAAGTTTCTGTTCCTGATAAATGCCTAAGTTGAACCTGGGACTAAAAAACTTCCAAAAGTGAAGCTTTTACCTCAGCCATTAACAAGCTTTTAAAAATCTTGTATCAGTTGTGCTCGTTCATGTAGGGTTCAATTATGCAGCAAACCTGGAGATGTTATTTGAGCTTTCCAGAGTCCCACTGAAGGGTTGTAAATCCCATGAAGGATTTACTCTCACCTCCCTTTACCCCTCCAAATGTTAGGCAGCTCATTTAAGAGAGGCCCCAGAGCTGCAGTTTGTATTTGAGGGCTGAAGGAGCTGCTCTCCAGGGCATCTCATCTCAGCCCCCGTGACAAGGTTGGACACAACCCCAAATGTCAACGAGAAAGGGAAGTGAGATGAGCTGCTCTGTTAGTAGCAGCATCCACACCCACGGTGGCCATCCAGGGCACGGCAGCTCTGCCCTGGGATGCACATATCACTTGTATGACTGCTTGGTTTTCCCTTTGGGATGGGCATTCCAAGGGCTCCAAGCCATATCTGGCTCTTTGTTCCCCGTTCTGCGGTCGCTCCGTGCACATTTCTCCCCACAGCACACAGGGTGCTGGGGAGAGTTTATTAAAGCCTGAGCCAACTGAAATTCCTCGGAATTTCTCCTGGAATGCTGCAGGGGAAGCAGCCCCCGTGCCCCAGCCCTGCGTGGTGGAAGCGAGAAGGGCACCAGCCCCGCTCACCTGAGTGGGGCTCAGCAGGGAGGGCGCGCGCTCATCGGTGCGATCCCGCTGCTCCCGGCTCCTGCCCCGCGGGGAGCACTCCTGGAGATCCTCGGGGCCCCCAGGGCGCTCTGAACTGAGCTCTAAAGCTCCTTTGCTGCCGGGGCAGGCTGTGTGCTGCTGCTGCAGCCTTGGGATTGTGCTGCTGGTGCGGCTTTGGGATTGTGCTGCCCAGGGAACACCAAACGGGCACTCCCGGGGCAACCCGGCTTGGAGGTAAAGCTGCATTCCCGTGTCAAACTGCCTTCGTTCCCACTGCAGGCCAGRATTCAGGGATGCACTCTGGTCATGGAGAAGTGAGGTGCTGATGGAGCTGAACCCAGAGCAGCCCTCAGGTGCTCTGAACTCCACCTGGGAAGTGCCTTCCCTACCACCCCTCCCTGCAAGAACCCCCCAGTTCCCTGGGATGTGCTGCTCACCAGTGCTGAGGAGGATCCACACAACTTCTGYCCGAGAGGTGAATTCCCAGAGCTGCACCACTCTGTTACATTTCTCCTGGAACAGCCAAGGATAAACAACAGGTCTGGATGGAGCTGGAACCCAGCAAGAAAGCCAGGGCAAGGAGTGAGGCMTGAGAGCCTCTCTCCCCAGCTGCCTCCCCACCTCCCACCCTGGCTCCTTCCCACCCCAACACAAATCCACGATTAAGGCTTAGTGCCCTTTGCCCTGGCCCTTCCCCACCCCTCACGCTGCTCCCATGAACGGGGCTGTGTTTCCAGGTCCCCACACGCTCTGCCCTCGCTGTCTCCTTGCCAGCCTCGGCTCTGCCTGGAATTACTGTCAGGAGCTGCAGTAGATGCTGAGCAATAAAAGGCACAAAGAGCCACTGGGCTCTTGGTGATGGTGCAATTTAAACACTCCAAGAGCCCATCCCTAGAGTTYCACGCCCTCTGCATCCATCCCCAGCACCCAGCTCCTCGCTCGTGGGSTCTGTGCTGCCTTGTCCAGCTGCCCTGGGCTGAACCAGGCAGAGCCTGGTGGGATCCAGCAGCCCCAGCCGGGATCAGGGATCAGCCAGAGGCTCTGTCACTGCCTCAGGAATGCTGAGCTGGGCAGGCACTGCCCTGTGCATGGAGAACACCTGGGAACTGGGAGAAGCTGATGGCCAAAGCTCTTACACTGCACCTTATCGGGCTGTGGGATGGAATTTAATACAACAGTGGCAGTTCTCAGTGAGCACCTRTGGAAGAAGGCTGTGGAATAGGAAATCCAGGCCATCAGTACAGAACGGCCACTTGTCTCTCCATGATCATTCAAACCATTACCTGGTTATTTTTGTAATTCTATAATGGAGATTTTCCCCCTCTTGTGCTGGGAAGTTGCACGATGCAGAAAATTGGTTTGTTTAAGTAAGAACTCTTATGGYGTCTTTCATGAAATGTTCTCTGAGAACATTACTAATAATTCATTAAAACAGCACTGTCAGCTGGAACACTTTTAATTCTTTTAATTACCATTTTCTGACAAGCCAACCCTTAAGTGGTATGCCCTGATTCTTAAATTTATTACTAACATATATGCAGATTTTCCTCTTTCCCTGCCGATGTTTGTAGGGTTGAGGAAAGCAGTTGACTGTGAGATTAAGGAAGTGAACCATGCACTACAAGTTGTCATGCCCAAAATGGAAGAGACTTTAAGGGCGGTTGCTTTTTTTAACTGTGGTTTTCAGAACCTCATTCCTGGAGCTCCGAGCATCTCCTGCAGCCGAGCTGGGGAACTTCTGCTGTGAGCAGTTGGGTGCTGGGGAACTGAAACACCTCCCAGCCCAGGTAGGGCTGTGACAGTCCTGAGCTGCTGCTCGTTAACTGCCCACTCCCACACTCTTAATTAGCCCTCSAGTGACTGTAGGGTGAAGCCCCAGTGGCTGGTGCTAACCCAGGGTTACACAGCAGTGCTGGCAGTTCCCACACAAAGCTGACRTGCTCTGAGCTTGTTCCAGCTGATCCCACCCCAGTTTTTCACAGAGCTGGAGTTTAAGGCCCTTCCAGCTCCATGGCACTGTCAGAAAGCCACTCAGCATTCCCAGRGAGGAGCAGTGCCTGCATTGCCATYGTCTGCCTTCGGTGGCTGAGGTGGCTCCAGCAGATGCAGAGCCTTTCTCTGGCAGAGTTCTCCTCAGCAGCTGTTTAGGGGGAGCAGAAACGGAGGCAGAGAACTGGCAAGAGTGTTGCCCAAAGAAAAGCGAGCCAGTGGCAAGGCAGACTAGACTCCAAACATCCTATTCTCCCGAAAAAAGGACTTTTTGGTTCCCTTGCCGTAGTCCTGACATGACAATTCTGTGCAAGGAGACAGAAGGGACAGTTTATCAGGAAATATGGTGAGTTTTTGCAGCTATCAAGAAACCAGGACAAGAGAGCCCCTTACCTTGTGTCTTACCCAGTGCAGGTGCTGCAGAGGGGAGGAGGAGAAGAGCTGCCTGCGTCCCCCACACCACAGACCTCGCACAGAGCCTGGGTCCAGCAGCTCCTGCCCCAGAGGAGGAGAACCTAAGGCCCTCCTTGGCTTTTATGTGTGGCCGTGGCAGCTGGGCCGGGCTGCCAGCTCATCTGTATGCATTGGCTCATTAATGCCGGGCCTCGTCCGCACCGGGCATGTGGAAGGCAGGGGAAYGGGCCGCGGGATGGTTGGAAAACTCAGCGGAAGAGCCGGGCTGCCGGAGTTCCGAAGGAACGYGGCGTTGCCCGGGGCGGCTGGCGTTCCTCCTGCTGCCACCAGCCTCGGGGGCTCTTGTCCCACCCCAGCAACACAGGCACGGCACTTGTGAGGARCAGGCCTTTCCTTTGCTTGGGCAGCGTGGTTGGGGCACGAACCAGCRCCTGTGGATGCCCCCCCTGTCCTGCAGAACCCTTGGCAGCTGGGTCTGTTCGGGCTGTGCTCCGTGAGCTGYGTGTGTCCTTGCCCAAACTCCTGCTGGGCTTTCCTTCCCAGCCCTGAGCTGAACCCCTGAGCCCACCTGAGCCCTTTGCAGAGGAGGGGCTGCAGGGCTGACCCCACTGCTGTGGGGCTGCAGAGGTGACCCCACTGCTGTCACCTTGAACAAAATGTGCATCCCCTGTAGTTCTCAATCCTTTGATCCTAAGGCAGGAAGTGACTCAGGCCTGGATCGCCTCACTCCCCCACAGGCACACAGAAATGAGATGTCTGATAAAGCCAATCCTGGTTCCCCTCGTGCTCAGAAGGTKTTTCCTCTTCTCCCTCTCAGACAGGTATCCAAGGCTGTAGAGGTGCCCATCCCTGTCCATCAGCAGAGAGAGGGCTTGGATGGCTGGGGCAGGTTGTATCCCTGTGTTTTGGAGGCCCTACTGTAAATAAATGCATTCTTCCCTCCTTTCCCTCAGCCTGGGAGCTGCTCTGCCCTTGGTTACAGAGCAACAAGCACTCAGTGCCTCTGGCCACTAGCAGGGACAGGAGGGGACGAGATCCTCCGAGTCTTGTGGAAGTTGGGAACAGGATTTGTTTGTAAAATACCAGTTATTTAATGCTTGGGCAGAGCCAGCTCTGCTGAGAGTTGAGCCAGGAGGAGCTTTGTGGCTCAGGGCGGCAGCGCTCGCCCCGCAGTGCTCCGAGGGCAGGAGCACTGAAACAAGGCATTACTSTGCTGTTAGACACCCCTTTGTTCTAACAGCTCCCTCATTAATGACAGTGTGATCGTACCCGGGCAGCCTTTCCCTCTCCAGAGCCTGTCAATCCATCTGCTCCACCTGCTGACAGTCCCGGCAGGCAGGGCTGTCACACCAACCCCTTCAGGCTTTCACAGCRCCGGGAACTGGGATTGCTCCAGATCCTGTACCAGCAGCTCATTGATGAGGGACACCCTGAAATAACCTGGTTATTTTTATACCTTCCCTCAGTGCATGCAGGATTCCCATCTTTTTCACCTATTGGCAGCTCAGGATGGCACAAAGGAGTTTCCTTGCCTCACATAACATGCTGCAGATTGTTTAACACAATTTTCCAAAGCGGCTGGSTGGTTCTCCCACACTGAAACTCAATGGGGTTTTTTCCCCTCCAGCTTCAAAGAGCATAGCTGAGCCCTTAAAGGGATTTACTTCTGTTAAATATTATCCTCAAAACGGAGAAATTAAAAGCAAATGGGCTTTCTTCCTTTTTTTCCTCTAAGACATGTCAAAAGAATATTATAAAAAAGAATAGCCCTCCCCAGCTTTCAGAGGCTCCCCAAGTGAATTCAATTGCAGGTTTTTAGGAAAGAGTGTAATTAACAACTTTATTCAGTCTGAAGCCAGCAAATACATTCTATATTTAGCATGGAAAAAAAGCAGAGCAGGAGGAGGGGAGCAAATGACCTAGATTTGCACAAGTGACAAATGACTCCGAGGTGCTGGGAGACCCCTTGGCTGGCAGGGATTCCCAAAGGGGCACTGCAGAAGGACCTCTGCTCCTTGTCTCTCATGTTGGACATTCCAAACCACCCAAGACATTCTTGGAGATCTCAGGGCTTGTGTTTGTTAAACTGTTGATTTTATTCACCTCACTTATATTCCCAAAATTGCATCCGTAACCGGGCAATTAAATCCCTTTTTCAGCAGTGACCTCGGCATGCTGGCAGCTCTCC
Organism: Amblyornis subalaris; assembly: GCA_018881555.1. Lineage (NCBI taxonomy): Eukaryota > Metazoa > Chordata > Aves > Passeriformes > Ptilonorhynchidae > Amblyornis > Amblyornis subalaris. The sequence goes on along the minus strand of JACAXG010000038.1, from coordinate 661,884 downwards.
TAATTCACAACACCACCCGCTTTTCCGAGCTTCCCTCATTGTTTTCCTGGACATGTGTGCTGTGACAGCATCTCCCATCAGGAAGAAACGGGGAAAACAAGGCATGACCGAGCTCACAATTCCAGAACGTCCCTTGCTATATTTGCATTTTCTCCTTGTTTTGCGGCGCTCTGTTCGCCGCGATAAAGCCAACATTTCCTATAAAAAGCAGGAGCCTGTTTGCCTACCAGCACTTTTTCTGTCTCAGTGCTGATAATCTCTGCTCTGTCACAGGAAACATTCGATGCCTTTATCTCCCGGAGTGGTTATTTCTGGAGAGGCCTCTCGCAGACGCAATCAAAGACGCGCGCGTTCGGCAGAGGAGGCGAGCGAGTCCTGCGGGCGCCTGTTTGTTCATGAACCTCGGCGCGGGGATCCCGGCGGCCTCCCAGCCCTTATTTACTTTGTGCTTACCACGGGAGGGATTTGGGCTCCGGAGYGGTTCCGTTCCCGTCCCGGGAGGGATGATTGCATCCTTCCGGGGATGAGCCGCGCGCCGAGCAGCAGCGGTGACGGGGGCTGAGCGCTCAGGCTGGGGGCTGAGCGCCTCTGAGTCACTGCCCGAGCTTCCTTCTCCGGGAATGAGCCCAGCACAGCCCGGGGAAATGTGAGAGCAGGGTTTGTGCTCCTCTTGGCTTCCCCAGCCCTCCCTAAATAAACTCAGCACACAGCCAGGCCTGGAGAGGGTGTGAACCTCGGGGTGCCTGCAGTGGAAGGACAGTCCTGCAGACGGAGTCAGTTACACCCCTCAGCTCTCTCAGCTCCTGCGAGCCTTGCTGGCAGTGAAAGGAAAGGCTTTGGAATCACTTCAGCCTTGCCTGTTCTTAGACAGCAGCTTGGTGGAGCCCTGTCCTCCTCTGCCAGGGCTCATGACAAAATTTAAAGGCTGTTAAATGCTGCTTATAGTGCTGGGGACCCCAAAAGGTGGGAGTGAACTCCTGCTGGGGACCCCAAAAGGCTGAGCCCGGTGGGAGTGAACTCGGGGTCAGACACAGCAGCAAAGGCCCTTTGTTCTCTGCCCTCTGCGTCACAGAGCACTGGGGGGCTCGGAGAGGGGAGAACCCTCCTCGGGCTTCACAGTGTGACAGATGAGTTATCACGRTGCCCCGGGAAGTTACCCTGGAATCACAGAGTCAGGGAATTTCCTGAGCTGGGAGGGACCCACAGGGATCATCCGGTGCAGCTCCTGGCCCTGCACAGACACCCCAACAATCCCACCCTGTGCGTCCCCGGGAGCGTTGTCCAGCCCTGTCCCTCCACCTCCCCTTGGAATGCTGCAGACCCCAGTGAGGTCTCCCCTCAGCCTCTTCCCCAGGCTGAACCCACCGAGTCGTTTGGTGTCTTTCTGACACATTCCCACACGGAATTTTTCCACAACTCTTCGGAGCTGATGATGAGAATTTAGCACCGTCTCCAAGTTGTTATGGTGGAACAGCACAGCTGCCAGAAAGAATTCCTGAAACAGCGGGGTCTGGAATTCCCCCAGTTCCCTGGCAAGGCCTCAGGGGCGAACACCTCTGCTGGCAGTGCCACGTGGGGAAAGCGGGGCTTATGCAACTCCTCTGATGGAGGGAATTATCCCGATTTCTGCTGGAAGGAGCAAAGCTCCTTACCTGCATTTACTTGTAACTCAGCTGCCTGGCAGGGCAGGGAGGGCAGGGGAGTCCTTATTCCCCTGAAAATGTAGGGCATGGTGCACTGCACAAAGGCTCTTCTCTCCTCCTGGAGTCCAGCACAGGCTGTTGGGCTGTGGAGAGCGAATCCATGCGGGATCAGGCACRGAGCAGGGATCGGGCACGGAGCAGGGAATGGGATCAGGGGCTCGTGGCACCTCGGGGRCAGGGTGTGCAATCCCCTGGGCACAAAGAGCAGGGTGTTCAGCAGGACTCACTTCCTTGTTCTAGTCACTGAATCCTCCTTTTCCAGAGTTAAGCTGAGCCTACAGAAGGAAAGGTAAGGCTTGGACTGGCAAAGAGCCCTGTCCTTGTCACCTTCCTGCACTCCTCACAGAGCAATCTGTATGGAAAAAACGAGTGAGTGCTCTGAACAGTGGCCCTGGCACCTGACTCAGAGGTATCTGAAATCTCTTTTTCTACTTAAAGCTTGAAAAATTCGAGTTTGAACCCCTCTGTGCAGGAAAGTGTTSGAAGCCACTGGACCACCGGGCACCAGTTAACCCCTGCTGCAGCTCTGTTTCCACATTTCCAGCTGGGTTTGGCTGGTACCATCAGGTTTCTGTGGGACATTGGAGCTCTCACCCCTCTGCAATATACTGATGGTATTAAAGGTGTTAATTAGTAGCTGCAACTGGGTGGCAAAGTTAATTAATTGGGTAGAAGAAGGAGCACAGATGTCCCAGGTACACACAAGCTACCAAGGCCTTTCTGAGCAGTGATTGATCGAACGTTCTGAAGCCTTAAAGTGGGATCACACTTCATTTCATCCTCTGCGTGTTTCCTCTCACATTGCTTTCCAAACAAACACACTTCTGGAAGCTCTAAAAAGGCATTTATGRGAGTTTGAGTTGTTCCCAAGGGCTTGAGATGTTTCCAAAATGCCGTTTGTGAGGTGTTGTCCCCACACCAACCCCCGAGAGCCCCTGGGCTGTCGGATCCAGCTTTCCTGGGAGTACAGATGTGTCTCCACGTGGGTTTTCCTCTGGAACAYGTGATAACCTGCCTGCCTGAGCAAGCCTGGGAGCTGGATAAGGAGCAGGGTGACACAGCCAGGCRTGGGGACTGGCTCCTGTCTGCCAGAGGGAGAATATCCGAGCAGGAAGTGGGCAGATTAGGGTATATTGGGCTTACTCCAGTTGTCTTCCCAGGGCTGTGTTCAACATCACCAGCAAAATTCAGTTGGGAATAGAAAATGATCCTTAGTTCTGGAGAACCAGATACAGACTTCAGTGCCTCAGTTTCTCCACCCTCTGCACTCTGCATATGAGGAAAGGAAGAGTTCTGTGGAGCTACAGCCCTGCCCTKCTCTGCTCAGCAGTGCCCACGCCTTGTCCTGCTGTTCTCTAAGTCCTCTGACACTCATACCAGTTGATCCTGCTGCTCCTCCAAAGGTCCCAGATATTGTCATGCCCCTGGTGTCCTCTGCAGCAGGAGCTCCTGATGGTGGTCACTGACCCCCTTGGGACGTGTCTCTGAGGTCACTTTTTGGGTCCATGGCCAATTCACTGTTTCAGCTTTCCCTTTCTTCCATCTCCAGGAATTCTTTCCATCTGTTTCCTGTTCACCTGGCAGGCCTCAGCTGCATTTCAGAGACTGTTACACTCAGGTTTGCCTTGGGTTTGATTATCATTGCTGGGTTTATTTTGGACAATGCCAGTAGGTGCTTTGAAAAGAAATCGTGCAGCACAATCCTTCTGCAGGGCAGAACGTTTTACTGTGCTTCACACAGAGTCCCTTTATCTGCAGGTCCCCATGGTCTCCGTCAGCACTAATAAATGACACTCACCCTCCTTTGGGAACGCAAGGGAACGGGAGGAAGAGGCAGGAAGCAGCCATCATCCCGTTTTTCACASATGATAACCCAGGCAGAGAGAGGCAAAGCAAGGTAGAAAGCCTGGTTTGATGTCCTGAGCCACTGAAGTCAGGCACTGATCTCTCCCGGGAGCCGTGAAGAAAGTGAGAGCACATGGAGTGAAGGAATTACAGCTCTGCTGCATCCCCTCGGCAGAGGATGGCTGGGATGGGGCCCACGGTGTCAGACAGCGAGGAAGTGAGCAAGTTGTGGGGAATGATTGTTTATTTAGTCATTTCCCAAGAGGAGGAACGAGCAGCAGAGGCAGCAAAGACACACGACAGGGCAGTGAAGAAATCAGCACATCCCATCCCATGTATAATGCTCTTTGTTCTGCTCTTTCCCTGGGAAAAGGGTTGTGGTTGATTGTTGGCTGAGTGTGCTTCACAGGCCTGTGGAGCCTGGCATTGTGGGATTCAGGCAGAGCTGGGTCCAGCAGCCCAGTTTGTACTTGGAGCAGCTGCAGGGTTTGTGCTCCGTGCAGGCAGTGCCAAGGGGCACTGGAGCCCCTGAATTCCTGCTTCCCSCAGGAACTCCAGGGCCCTTTACCCTGGTAACAGCAGGGCTGGGTGGCAGCTTTGTCCTTGCTCCTYGGGGCAGCAGAGGGGGCTGCCAGCCCCACGCTGTCCCCAGGAAAGCTGCCATTCCTTTTGGGTGGTGATTGTTATCAGAAGAGCCTGGAGCATCCTGCAGGTCGTTGCCCTCAGCTGAGCACTGCAGGTGCCTCAGTTTCGTGCTCTTTGCAGGAGCACCTTCACCGGGGAATCCTGCAAAAGGACCTGCTTTTGGAGGTCAGCACGWGAGGAGTAGGGAATGGCTGTTTTCCACATGAGGGAGCCCATCCAGGGCGGGCACTGGGGCCAGGCTGGGAGCTGTCCCCACCCTGGGTAAGAGGTGGCAGCCTCAGGCACCAGCTGGACYCTGCTCCATTTGCATCGGCACTGAAAGGGGCTGGAGAAGGGGGCTGGAAAAACCACGGGGGCAGCGACAGAGGGGCTCTTCCTACTTCAGCTCTGGCCACATTGCTCCGGTGCCACACAGGAGGCAGCTGGCTCCAGAGCCTCTGCCCTCCTGGTGGAAGGAGGAGTTCAGCCAGCTCTGAGGCAGGTTGGCTCCTTATCTCTCTCGCCCTGATAAAGCCCTACCAGGTTGGGTAGATGAGACACTCTGCCCTTCCTCTTACAGTATATCCATACCCTGAAGTCTCCTTGTGCCAAAGTTTCCCCTTTGCACAGTTTTTATTCCAAGGCATCTGCAGCTCTTGTACTGGGATTTTTTGGGGGTCTCCATCACTCACACTGAAGTGAAACCTGAGGCTGCACAACCTTTCCTGCAAATGGTGAAGGTGCCAAAACATGTTTGTCCTGCAAAGTACCTTCTAAAACTGTGAACTCTCATCTAGGCCTCGTAAGTAAAGAACTGAACATCAGCACATATTCCCATGGAAAACTATGGGCAAAGACCTTATTGCAGTAAAGCTGCTTCGTGCTTASARTCATGGAATGGTTTGGGTTGGAAGGGAGCTTAAAGATCACCTGGTTCTAACCCCTGCAGGGACAACTTCCACTAGAAAATTTATGCTTAATACAAAAAAAAAAGCTTGACCTTTCCGCCAAGGGGCTGTGTGGTTAAACAATGTCCCAGAGATGTGTGGCTTTATCCTGAGACTGGTCAGGAGGGACAAAACCAGTGTGGTGGCCCACTCCCCTCTGCTGGGCTGTGCAGGGACTGCTGGAGGCACCACTGGCTGGTTGTGGTGGGAAAACCTCTGAAAAACATGAAATAACAGTGGCAGGGGGAAGGCAAAGCTTTGGGCACAAAATGTTTTAGCATTTTCATGCCATACCTGCCTAAGCCCCACAAAGCTCCATCTTGCTCCTTAAACCAGGGCCAGTGTCATCAATAAAAAAAACTACTCARCCTTTTCTTAGATGGCAAAATCCCTCAGCACAGCAAACGGGTGGAGTCAGGGAGGCTGAACTTTCCATCCAGCTCTGGTCTTGCTGAGGTTTTTGGGGATGGGGTGGCCACAGAGAGGGGTTGGAACAAGGGTGGTGGTAGCACTCCATGTCTGCTGGCTTTAGCGGTTTTATCTCAGATTTAACACAGCTCAGAGGAGAACAGCAGCTGGTCTAGGCACAGCAGGGAATTTTCTTGGCCTTGGCTCAGGGCGTTGGATAAGTCCTGGATAAATCGCCCGAAGCAGCGAGCGGAGCCTCTCYGGCAGTTCAGGGCCTGGGTTGTGTGACAAGGTGTGTGCAGGCTGTCAGCGCCAAGGAATCCGTTCTCCACCAACGGGACGGTGCAGAATCCACAAGTTCCGGTGGTTTTGTCAGCGTGGAAACACCACGGCCCCAGGCAATTTCCGTGCCAAGCTGACACAACCCAGCGCTCCCACTGGGAAACGTTCTGACATGGAAAAGCCTGGGGAACTGTGAGAAGCCTCACCAGAACAAAGACCGCGTCCATATGGCATCATATTTCCTGGGAAAGCTTATTTTTATGCTTTTTGACGTGTCTACAATTCTGGTGTTATGCCTCATTTACACTGGTTCGTTCTGGGAAATCCAGTCAATAATTCCTTGTGTCTGTTCCTGCGYGGAGCAGAGGGACCCTGGAGCTGGCTGAGTTATGGCTGTGGTTGTGTTCCACGCTGAGAAGGCTTTATAAGGCTGAGATTACACTGATCTCCTTCGTCTCGGGCTCACATACATCAAACAGTGGATGAAATTCGTGACTAACCAGAAAGCAAAGTAAATTCCATCCATCTGGGTGAAGCATCTTTTCTTGGACAATTTTAGGGCTAAGCAGCGGCGAAACTTGGAGTTGGTGCACGGAGTGGCACAGGAATCAGCYCCAGGCAGCCCCAGGCAGAGAGGAAAGTTCTGTGGGGTGAACCCAAGAGATGCAGTGATGCCAAAGAGGTGCTGCTGCAGYGACAGCAGGGGAGGGAGCCCTCCAGGGTCACTGAATTCTACACAATTCCAGGGAAGGCTGCAGGTTGCAGAGCACCCAGTTTGTCTCCCAGCAGCACAGGCTCATTCCCAGGATTGCCTGAAAGGTCCCTGGGATGGGCCTGCATCAGACAGGTCACAGCAAAGCTCATTTATTCACTCCTCAGGAGGACTGGGAACACTCTGAGGAAGGTTTTCCCCAGAAGTGCTGGGGCACTGAACAGGCTCCCCTGGGAATGGTCCTGGCCCCAAGGCTGCCAGAGCTCCAGGAGAGTTTGGACAAYGCTCCCAGGGATGCACAGGGTGGGATTGTTGGGGTGTCCGTGCAGGGCCAGGAGTGGGACTGGAGGATCSCGGTGGGTCCCTCCCAACTCAGGATATTCCATGATCCCATGAAAAGTCATTCTGCAGCTTGAGCTGCAGGCAGGACAGCCAACTGTGGAAAGGGGGCAGGAGCTGGCAGGACTGAATAGCAGGTGCCTGCATCCCTCCTTTTTCCAGGGAATCCAGATCCCACAGTGTGCAGCACCCCTGCCTCRGGCACACGAGTGTGTCCCGAAGGGTGTCACCCCTCCAGCCCGGAGCTGGGGGCCAGGAGGGTGTGTTTGGAGAGGCTGCCAGGCCCTGCTGCCACAGCCCAGGGCTCTGTGGCACCTGAGTCCCACAGCACAGGCTCCCTCCCCTCCTGTCTGCCTGAGGGACTCGGAGCCTCCCGCCCCGTGCGGAGTTGGGAATTCGGGGGAGGCAGGAGCGGGCACACCCCACAGCTTTGGCACATTTTGTCCTCGGTGCCTGAGCCAGTCACTGCTGCAGTTTTATATTTATGAACCTGTACCCGGGGATCGCTGGAGAGGTCTTTAATTTCCTCTGGTTTCACTGTGAACATGCCTCTCTCGGGACGGTGGGAACATTTTCGGTGTTATTGAATGTCATTTCTGTGCAAACGGAACGGAGGAAAAATATTCTGATAATAACTGGAATATATGGAGGGTGGTAGCTCCTGGCTGCTGATTTTTTTTTCCCTTTTTCTGCCTCTGATGAGAGTTTCAAGGTCAGCTGGCTCCACAGACACAAAGGTGCCAGGAAGACACTGTGCAGATGCTCAGGAGTGTGGGACAGACACGGGCACTGTAAACAGCCCTGGCCCCTGGCCAGCCCTGCCTGCACCCAGCGTGTGCAGGATGCAGGAGGCTGCGTGAAAAAGCACTTTATTACAGCCAGATCAACGTTTATCTTTTCTCTCTGCTGGATCATTAGGCGTGAGTTATTCCCATTTTGGGGGGAAAACCTGGATTCAGCACGATCTCACCATTTTATTTGGAGGATGAGGAAGGGCTTTATTCAGAACCAATATCTGAGTGCATAACAGCACTGAATGAGTGTCTGGAGTAAAAACAAACAAAAAAAAAAGGTTCTTTTCCTGATTCTGCTGCTGATTTATTGTGTAAACATAGACAAATCCTTCACCGTCGCTGTTGCAGTTTCTTATGCACCCTCTCCTTTCCCTCCTGGATATGTCTCCTTTTGTCAGTTATTTGTGTGAACTAAATATCAACCAGTCAGGCAAAAGCTGGCAATATCTTCCTCCAGCAGTCTCAGGCAGACTTAAAATATTAATGCATTTTATAATGTACTTATTTTTCGTAGCTGTCAGTCGTCGCTACCAAGACAGGGAATTCCTTATAAATATTGAACGCTGCTGCAAGGCCTGCAAATAACATTCTAGAAATGGTTCTCTCGAGCTCCCCACTGACTGAAAACTGCTGAAAATCGTGCTAATTTTAGCAAACGGCGTGGAAATCSGAGTTGCGTAGCTGTTTGTGGGATCCTCTAATGAGCAGCCGTAGTTTGGGTGGTGGGGTTTGAATTTAAGCAGTGCCTGTGGATTCCTCACCGGACACAGACACGCYGGGGATGAATGGAATGATGGGGTTTGCTCTCTAAGGCTCCCTTGAAGGTGTTCCCTGTTGTGTGTAAGAGGATAAAACTCCATTGCAGAGGAGATCCAGTGCCCAGCCCGAGCGCTGGAATTGTGACGAAGCAAAGAATTCCCCTGGAGGGCATTCCCAGCGCAGAGGAGGAGCGTGCAGACAGGGACTGCTCTGCCACGTGTGGCCAGCAGCCACCCTGTGCTCCCTGCAGCAGGAATTCCCATTTTGGTTCCTGTGGGGACCCTCCCACCGCCCCCCTCCCGCCCAAAGGATCCCAGTGCGAGGCTGCAGTGAACTGGGAGCACTGGTGGGTGAGACCGGCTACAGCAAAGGCCAAGTTGCTTTTAATTCCTGAGAGTGGATTGGAAAGAGCATTAAAACCTGGTGTTTAAACACACTGGAGGTGCCCCCAGGCTGCTGCTTTTGCTCCATGGGTTGTGCTTTCTGCAGGAGATGCTGGAAGAGGCTGGTTCGTGTTGCCCTGGTCTGTGCTCAGGGGATCCCTGGTTCCCAGAGGGATACAGTCCAGGGCTGGAAGGGAGCACACAGGGCTTTGGCTGAGCTGYCTCTGGTGCCCAAAGGCAGCATTTCGTGTATGACACTCATGCAGACACATTTGTGGAATCACTCATAATTAACTGAAACTCCTGGAAGATTCCTCAAAGGCAAATGAAAGAGTTCCTGGCTCTGCCTCTTGTCTCTCTCCTGCCACTGCTGGGAAAGCCACAAGCTGCAGGTGAGATCCTTTCTCAATGAAGAKGTTAATTCCTGGCTGATTTGAGAACCAGACTGCACCTTCCTGGTTACATCCCAGCATCCCATCCYGCTCCAGAAAGGGAAGGCTGCGTGTTTTGGGGAGGGAAGTTAATGCAACAAGATTCCCACCTGAAGGAACCGAGGCATTTGCTTTTGTCAGAAAACCTTGTTGAATTCTGACAGCCTAACAAGGAAATTGTCTCCCTAAATTTGCCCTCCTCGGCGTGTGCTCGGACTGGTGTGCTCTGAAATTCCTGGGCTCGCAGGCAGGGAGAAGCCAGGCTCTGGAGCGGGGTTTATTCCCAGAGGAGGCGTCCCACAGGAGATGYCACACGGATCCCAGCTCACACAGGGCCCCTCCCAGGGTTTCCTCGCCCTGCAGCTGCCAGGAGAAGTTTCAGTCTCCTCCGGGTGCCCCTCAGCCTTGGGTGCTGCTGCTGCACCAGCAAAACAAGAGCTTCATTAGCGTTAATTCCCGCAGCAGTTCGCTAAGAACGGGACTAACCCACTCGGGGCAATGCAGAAGTTAAAAGATSCGAGGGCTCGGCCGGGGGAGTCAGTGCCCGGCCCCAGCCCGGCGTGGCTGCGAGAGGAGCCGCTCGTTCCCTGCCTTGGGATGAGCTCCTCATTAGCACATCAAAGCGCATCCCGGCTCGCTCCTGCGCAGCGCCCGCCGGAGCGGGGGAGTTCGGTGCCGAAACTTCCCCTCGCCTGCTTCCCAAGGTTCGTTTTGAGTCTGGGGGCTGGATCAGCCCCAAACACAAAAGAAAGTCGAGACGGAGTGGGTGACTGCCACGTCAGGATCCTCAGAGCCTCGGCTCGGGGAAGGGTGGGGGTGGATGAGCAGTCTCAGGAGCTGTTTCTGTTTCCAGCGCTGCCTCTTACAACTCCGTTTTCTTCCAGCGGGGCGGTCGGGTCCCGGTTGACAAACGGGAAGAGACATSTCTCATCCCGGAGATCAAATTGCACAACGAATTAAAACGCTCCCCGGAGGCACCGCTGCTGCCTCTGCCCTCGGTGGAGGCACAGCCAAGCCTGCCCTGGCTGCGGAGCAGGTACCCCCTGTCCCCTCGGGTGACGCGTGTCAGGGCCAGGCTGTGCTCAGCAGGGACGAGGCTCATTTATCGAACCTCAGGGAGATGGATGTAACTCCYCATTGACAGCTCAACAATGGGGCTGCCCCGCTGCATTCTCCAGGAACCTGCAAAAATCCAWACTGTCCATTTTAGGAAAGCTTTTGGATCCATGTGGCGCCCTCAGAGAGCAATTTAGTTATACCAAAACGAGATTAGAGTTTGTTCTTCCACATCTTGTTGTTCTGTTCGCAATTCCAGGAGCTGAGCGCTCCACAGCTGCCATAAATCCCCCCTGTAAACAGCCCTGGATGTCCTTTGAGCAGTGCAGCTGTTGGAGCTTGTGAGCACCCCCAGGAAAAACCAAGATGTTGCGCTGATGTGCAATCCGTACCTCCGTGCTGCTGGAATCAGATCATCCATCCCATTCCAACACAAGGCTCTGACCTGGCTGCCTCCTGRTCCCACCTGTCTCTCTGCATCAGCAGGAAAGGAAGGAGCCCACGAGGCTGCTCAGAGAGAGCCCATCCCGATGAGACCAGCCCATCCCGAACGGCACTGCCCGAGGCGGATCCCATCCCGAGGAGAGAAGCAATCCAGCTGCATTTCCACGTTTCCGTCCTAGCCCCAAAATACCCAAACTCTGCTGCCATTCGGTGTTAAATCAGCCCTTCTGCAGGCGCTGACACCTSCGGGTCTGGAACATATTTCAGGCCTGGGAGGCCATTGACAAGTCCTGCACTGTGGGGGCAYGGGGATGGCACTGGGGTCAGTGTCCAGCTGAGGAGCTGCTCTGGGCTCTGGCTGGTCTTTAATATTCYGTGATATTCTGTGATTAATCACTACAAACTGAGAGGTTTCTGTTGAAATAACACATGAAACAAAGCAGAGTTTGCAGTGTAGGCAGAAGGAGGCAAAAGCCCACCACGATGCAGGGACTGCCGTGGGCCCAGGGAGAAGGTGCTTCCTGCCTGGTGGTTAAATAAATGCTCCTAAAAGGCCCTTAGTGCTGATGGAGGTGGGTCCCTCTCAAGAGCCCTGTTTTTGTGGCCTCTGCTGTGCTTTGTGACGTGTTTGGTGCATCAGCTCCTGTGGCAGGCACAGAAAGGCGCTTCCAGTGGGTGCTGGGCGGGATCTGGGCTCAGAAACCCTGCTTTGCTCCGAGCTCRGGGCTGGGCAGAGGGGAGGGCACAGCTCTGTGTCACCCCACAAGGTGGGCAAGGGTCACAATTATCCACCTGCTCAGCAGTAAATGTCCCTAGGGGAGAAGTCTCTTCTCCCAGCTGGAGAATACGTGTGGGATGTTGGGGAAACAGGGATTTCTGCAGCCTCGGGGGTGGGGAGGCTGTGAAAATCCAGACCCTCCTTTAACCCCTGGCTGAACCGCGCTGGTGTCGTGGGTTTGGGGCTGGTTTGGAGGGACGGCCGCGGTGCCGGCAGATGGCAGTGCCTGTCAGAATTCCACCGGCGGGAGCACCGGGAGTGTGCCCAAGCCGGGAAAGGTGTCAGTGACACGGCCTGGGGCACAGAKCCACTCCTCAGTGGGAGCCAGGCGGAGCTGGGCAAACTGTCCCCACAGCAGGGACCCCTCCCGAGCCCACCCTGCTCCCGGGACCCCACCCATGCCTTCCCATCCACGCACACCGGGAAAGTGTGTGGGGTGTGGGAAGGAGGCTCTCCCCAGCCTCGGCCAGGGCACGCCGGCAGAGATTCAGCTCCTCCAGCGCTGCTGGCCGGGCGGCACAAAAATTCCTTCTGCATTTCCGAGCACAGAAATTCATCCCAAACCTGATTAAAAGGGATGAGGTGAAGGGAGAGGCAGAGCCGATGCCGTTCTGAAGGTGGCACTGTCCTTAGTGCTGCTGGGAGCATCCAGGGAGCTGCTCCGAAAGCCAACCCCGGGATTTTAGGGGGGTTGCCTCTCCCCGGAATTGCTCTTTGGTGCTTTTTAAGAGTCGGAATGCTTATTAAAAATACCCAAACTGCACTTTTACGAGGTTATCATAGACATTCTCCTAAAAGGTAAAACCAACAGTGCTGAAGAGCCATTCCAGACAGTTATGAGCAGGCRGAAGATTCGATGAACAGTTTATTACCACAAAGCCTTTTGCTTTCACTGCGAGTGGTTTCACTGATTGCAATTCAGTCCCGAGCTGCTGCAGCCTCGCTGGGCCACGCTGATGCTGGGGGAGCAGGAGCCAGGCTGGCTGGGCTGAGCTCCCTGCCCACACCGTGCCCTGGGAAATACAAACCGACGAGTGAAAAGGCAAAACTATGTCTGCAAAACTGGTTTTTAATGGCCGAAATCCTTGGTGTGGCTCCAGATCCCTGTCCCATCTGGACAGATCCAACATCCACGCACAGAGCAGAGAACAAGAACGCTGATAAAAGGAGTGTGTGTATAGAGACAGACTTTCTTCTCCCAGTCCCTGGGCAATAGGACTGTTAATAATATTCAAACCTGTGGGTATTTCCCTTTCTTCAGCACGTCTGTCTTTGAATTTTTCCAGTCTAGTTTCCATAATAAGGTGTTATGTAGCCTAGATTTAAGCTGGTTCAGAATCGAGTTTTCTGATCTACATGAAGTTCCACTAGTTCCATCTTTTCCCTGTTCCAAAAAAAAAAAAAAGGAAATGCAAATAATAGGATGCAAAATGTCCATATAGTAAAATAAAAATATCATTCCAATGCTGATGCATTTCATTAGTGATAGTACAGCTTTAAAAAAAAAATTTAAAAATTGAAAATAATTCAAAGCAGAACATGGAAAAAATAGCTTGCAGATTCCAGCCATGGCTACACATTCCYGCACAGTGCTTTGGGTTTGGTAAATTCTCTTTTCCTGACCAGACAAATCTTCTGTGAAAGCCTTTCTGATGGGCTCTAATGCATGTCCTGGAAGAGGGAATTAGGGAGGACAGGGGGACAGGACTATGGGAACAGGGCAGCAAAGCCTGAGGGTAACCTGCAGTCACCAGGCAGATCTGTCTCAGATATGCAGCTGGCCTGACATTTGCTTTTCAGAAAGGGAAATATTTTACTAAGCTAGGGAGACAGCGTGGTATTATCAGTGACAAAGGAAAAAAAAAAAAAAAAGAAGAAGAAGAAAACAGAGAAAGGCAAAAAAATACAGCAAAGCACTGAAGAGCTCAGAGAGCATTCCCAGGACTGGCTGGATCCCAGGCAAACACCACAACTCCGTCAGCAAACACCACGGCAGGAGCTCGATGGTTGACAGGCGAGGGAAACACGCCAGGGGAATGATGCTCTCCCTCCTTTCCCCCACTTTCCCCGAATTCCCCGATCCAGCCTGGCAGAGTTTCCACGGTGCCGCTGACGATTTTCACACGTGTGAAACGCGCGGCTCCTGCGCTCTCCCTCCCTCCTTGACTTTTAGGAACCGCTCTCTGCTCGTGTGAATTCAAAACAAAACCGCAGCCCCCACCCCCTAAAACCTGCCGGCCCATCCATCATTCCGGCAGAGGAGATCCCGGCAGGAGGAGAAGGGAGCGCTCGGGGGTGCCCGGGAGCGCGGGGGCAGCGCATCCCTCGCGGCGTCGCGCTCCGGGAGCTCGGAGGTCTTTCCCGAGCCGGCGATGCTGCGATCCCGAGCTCCCCGGGCAGGGATTCGCCTGCGCCCCTCCCGTCCCCGGCAGCGCCCAAACCCCTCCCTCGCCCCCCCGGCCGTGCGCTCATTGAGAACAGATAAGGCTCCGCCAGCGCCGCCCTCCCTCTGCCCCAGCCTTCAAAAGCTCCGGAGCGCCCCGGAGCCCCGGCACGGGAGAGGGCAGGGGCCGGGAGCGCCGGGAGCGCCGGGAGCGGAGCGGGGAAATCCGGGATAGCCGGGGACACGGGCGTGGGCAGCCGCGGGGCCGCGGCGATGCTCTCGGCCGGCGGGCAGCGGGGAGGAGGCGGGGGCCGGCCCGGGCAGCCCGGGACGATCGCGGCTCGCTGGTGATGGCCCGGAGCGGCCGCTGCCCCCGCAGCAGCGCCCACCCCCCGCGCCCGCCCCCGGCCGCCCGCCCCCGGCGCGACGCCGATGCGGAGCCGCTCGTAGCCGGTGAGTTACCCCTTCCCTTTGTTATTCCGGGTCGCTCCCGGGCTCCTCCGGCCKCGAAGGAGCGGGAGCCCGGCGGGCGGGGGCCGCGGGGTCGGCCGGGCGCGGGGGTGCCCGACCCGGCGGGGTGTGAGCTGGGGATGCGCCGGTGCCCGACTCGCGGCCGCCRGGGAACTCCGTGGGAAGGCGGGGATTGGATGCTGATCCCGGGCGAAAAGCACCGCCAGATCTAAAGGTGTGGTGCGGGAAMAGACATCAAAAAAGAGGAACCGCTCGGATGCAGGATTAGCGGAGGTCGCTGGAACGCAAAGGGCACCAGGAGACTGAGCGGTGACAGCCTTGAAATGTGTGGAGTGACTCCATAATCCTTATCTGGAGTCAAAGATTAAATTCTTTCATAATTAGGATACTTGCCAGTCATGTTGGGGTTTAAAGAGCCCTGGCAGGGCAGTCTCCAGTGAGGAAGGGGCATGTTGAGCACTCGGAGGGGACAGGGAATGCAATGCACTGGGAATCCCTCTGGGGTTATGGCTCTGGGAGGTTAAAGCATGACTGATTTTTTTACCAGTGTCCTGTTGCATCGCTCAGAAAGGCGCCTGGAGTTCTCTCTGTGTCAGCAGAGGCTGGCTGGAAGCACCAGGTTAACTTTTGTCCAGCAGCTCTGCCTTGGGTTTGAACCAGGAGTTTCAGGAACCAGCTGAGAACCGGCAGAAACTGGCCCTGCCCTAAAAAACTTCCATCTGACTTTTGGAGATTCCATCATCAGCAGGTCCCTTTTACTTTTAAGTAGATCTTGGATTTGTGGAGGAGTAGCTCAGGGGGAAACCAAAGTGGCTTTTCTCACTGGTTCTCCGAGCAGTCCAAGCAACCAGGATCTGCTGCRGAAGGTGGGGAGTGTGTGGGGCAGTGTTTGTGCTGGGAGGTTATCTCACTCCTGGGGTTCAGTTCTTAGCCCCACTGTTCCCACTCAGCTGGAGGTGAAGGATCAGGAGCGTTTCTGATTCCCATGACAGAATATTCTCCATCTCTGGAAAGATCCAGCCCAATGATTTGTGGAAAAAAAAAAGGCAATCAGAGTTTTGGAGTCATATTCTGACACAATCTCCATCCCCTTCTGTGTAAGTCACYCACTTCCTATTGAGTTTGGGGTCAGGAGAGGCACTGGGGGTGAGCACTGGCCCCTGCCCAGCAGCTCGGTGTGAGGTGGGTTTGTCCCTCTGGGACTCCTGTCCCCTCTGCAGTGGGGTCAGTAGCCCTGCTGAAGGCCTGGGGGCAGAAAGAGCCTGGGTTCGGTCACTTCTCCTGGGATCTCTTGGGATGCAAGGCMCCGAGAAGTGTGAAGTGGTTTAACAAGTTTATTGTGTTTTTTGAAGGCAGCTGGGGATTACAGAGTGATTCTCTGTTGCTGTAATGGTGAATTCCTAAACAATGGAGGATGGGAACATTAGTGCTCCTGGGGCAGGATTTTCTCCTAGAACTGGGATTCTGCCTTGCCGATATTCAGTGTTTGCTGGTCAGTGGRCACAGCCAGTAGCAGGAGAAAGAGCAGTGTCTGACCAGGACGAAGGTGTCCCTGTCTTTGTTCAGCTGTGTGGGTTGAAAGACAATGGTCAGATTTTCAGTGATGCCATAAGATGCTCCTAAAAATAGAGTCTGGGGTGAGAGGACAGGGACAGAGAGGCTGCAGAGTGCCCCAGGCACAGTCACTTCCTTGGAGGTGGAAGGATCAAATTCATTTATTGCCAGGCTCTATTTGTTGGTAGGGAAAATATCATTGGACTGTTCCAAATGAAGGACAACACCTAAGAGCACAATATTGTGATTGCATCCTTTGCACGGGCACTTGCCGTGCTCAGGTTCTTTAATGCAGTGAAGTACAAGGGAACTGACTGGGAGTGACAGGGATTAAATCCTCCCATCCACCCCGTGCAGCTGAACTGTGCCTCAGCAAGTGAGAGATCCTCCTTATCGTGTGGGAACTCCACATTCTCCAGTCCTGGTGCTGTAACAAGTTGTTAGAGCCTGTGCGATGCCTCAAAAGGCATTTTCGAGTTTTCATCTCTCTTTTTTTTGTTGTTGTTAAAAAACCCCACCCCAGTCTCTCCTCACCACAGTTCAGTTTCTCCACTCTTTCCTGTGAGGGTCTGAAGTAATTATATTTAATGCAACTGTGAACTTGTGTTATGTGTAGGTTTTTTTATACTTCAATCCAGAGTTGAGGGAAAAAATGTGTTCGAAACCTGTAGCTATTTGAGAGAACAGAGACTGTCTCCCTTGGCACTGGAAATAATCTTGCCAGGTTATTCATGTCATGGGTCAGGTTGTGTGGGCTTTGCAGAGCAACCTTCAGCCACCCCTGGAGCAGGCAGGGACTGCATTCCCTGCTGCTGGAGTGGTGGAAGGAGGAAGGAATTGAGCAGTGATCACAGGAGCTCATTTAGGATTTTGGAAGTGCTAAATTGGACTCCTTGCCCTGCCATGGACTCCCAGTGTGAGTGTAGGAGAAACAAATGTCTTTGTGAGTGACCTCCCCATCCTGACATGTGGGAAATAGAGMACTTCCCTGCTCCAGGGACCTGGATAAATACATCAATAAAATTTCCAAGCACGTGATACCTGTGTTGAATGCTGTGAAGCACTCTGGGAGTGGGAGGCTCACAYTCCCCCCTCACCCTGACAGTGAAAGGGCTCCAAGGAGATCAGAGCTGTGCTCATCCAGCATTGCTGGGGACAAGACTGCGCTGGGGAGTAACTCGCAGGGAAAAGGAAAGTGCAAATGTCCCTAAACCCTTTCTTTGTGTGTCAGATTGGCTCCCTGGCCAGAGAGATTTTCTTTGGAAAGGCCAAACACCTTCTGCTGGGGTGTTTCTGTGCCAGGCGGACCCTGGGCACACAGGAGCTGTGACAGCCCCGCTCTGTGGCAGGCACAGAGCCCTCCTGCCCTTGAGGTGACCCATCAGCCCCCATCTTTGTGCCCTGCTGGAGGGCTGGGGTCTCCTCCAGCCCCAGAGGAATCTGCTGCCAGATCCTGAGCATCAGGAAAGTGGTGCTGGGACTTAGAGAAAACTCAGAGGAGATGAAAGGCACCTTCCCACCTCAGAGCTGAGTGAGGTGACACTTGGAGGAGAGGCAATTACTGGGATGAGGGAGCTTTTGAACGATATTCCTTGGAGCAGTGCCACAGGTCTCCTTCTTGTGCAGTGCCTTTGAATCTCCTGCCCTGCTCTAGAAGAGCACAGATTTCTGCAGCACTCCCCCACCTGTGGATCTGCAGGCACTTTCCAAAGAGGCAGCCACCAAACCCGTGTTTGTATGAAGTCAGAAWGTGGCAGATTCCATGACTGGCCCCAAATCCAGCTGCCTTTCCCTGCCTGGCAGGCACAGGTCTCCGTGGAAGGGCAGTCTCRTGTCGTTGGCTGCTCAGTCTCACTCACACACAGGCACTAAATAAAGGGATGCAGGGAAAAGTGCCTCTCTCAGAGAGATCAAAGCCCCACCTGAGTCAGTGCCTATCTAAAGCCGTTTGTCCTCAGACTGTCAAAGGCCACCTTTTCCTGAGATTTCTTCTTCCTCCATCGTTCCAGTAGCACTCAGTGTTCAGCTGTCAACGCTTTTGTTCTCTTTGGGTGCTGCTGCTTTAATTTTCTTTATTCCTGTACCGACTTCCCCGTGTTGCTGCTGCCTGACAATTAAGAATTTCATTCCCCTGCAGCGCTGTAACCTGAAGGAGAATCATGTGGCCCAGAGGAACCTGGGCACAGTAACCTGCTTTATGTGTGTGGGGGCCAACAGGCAGCTAAAGAACCAGGTCAGGATTTTCAGTAATATCTGTTCAGTACTATTGGTTGCTTGTTGAGTAGTACAGGACTCATTGTCTGGAAAAAAAAAAAAAAGATGACAGGGTTAAGAAAAATACTGTTTTGGGAAGGTGTGGGAGGTCTGCTAAAGAACAGTTGCTCAATTATTCTCCTAATGTGAGGAAACACAGGCATCAGGCTTAAAAGGAACAAAAAGAAGTCTGTTTTTACACAAACTCGGTGACAAATTCGTCTCTTCAAACTCCACCTGCCTGCCGGTTTAGTCCTCTCCAGCATCGAATCCCATCCCCATGGAAATCTGCGTGTTCACTGCAGCCAGACCAGCGACTGTTTAAATGGAAAAAGCCCTCCTGGTCAGCAGGGGAAAGAAGTTTCTTSAAGTCTTTTATAGTTTCACCTTCTGTGATGTCTCTGGCAAACTGCTGGAGCTGCCAGGAGCACATTGGCTCTGGCAGGAAGGGCTTGGAGCTGCCCTGCCAAGCGCTGCCTCCCGAAGGTTCTCACCCAAGCCCAGCCTGGCTCTGCTGCAGCAAATCGCAGCCCCAAACGCCAGCGCCTGCCCCGGGTGTGTCATCTGGGCAGAGCTGYGCCGCAGCAGGGCTGAGAAAAAGCCTCTCGGCGAGGCTGGGAATGCACTGACTCACCTCTCCTCGTGCAGGAGCCCGTCCTAAAGGAAGGCAGCTTTGTACAGAAGTGACATTTTTATTATCCTGGCCTCGTTTAACCAAAGATGGTAAATGCCAAAGAAGCAGGACGCTGCCTGTGACTATAAGAGGCAATTTCAGCCCCTGGCTCTCCGTGCTGGAGGGAGCAGGGATTTACAGAGTGGAGCTGAAATCTCTGGGAGATGCATGTCCATATTTTCCATGAAATGGCAGAGATGTTTATCCTTGGCAGCAGTCGCTGTACTTTACACAGGTAATTACCTGTGCATTACCTGGTCCTTACAGAGTGCCCCTTTCAGAGCATCTTCTCATTTGGGTTAAAGTTTTCTAAGGAACCACAGCAAATTTCCTATAAGGTCCTGGTGCCTGGGACCATTCATATCCCTATCACAAATGGTACTGCTGGGGAATTAAGGCAGAAGGAAAAGCAGTGATTTGCTCACAATTAGAAAACCCTGGAATCATTTGGAGCAGAAAGCTGGACAGTGTGCAGCCACCCAAAGCTGTGCTCCAACTGCTAACCAGGAGCACCTTGTTTAAAGAACCTAAAGCAGAAATTCATCCGCTTAATTATTTTCGATAACCACACACTGRGGTTGTGCTTGTACTACAGTGGGGCAGTTCAAGATGAAATATTAGGAGGAGCTGTCATGCCACTGAAGCTCTCAGTAAAGTTCTCACACAGCAGGAATTGTTCTGCTTTACTGGGTCCCTTGTAAGGTGTTCCTGAAGGTTTCCAGAAATGTCTCAGTTGAGCTGGTGTTGGAGATCAGTAGCACCACAAGAGCTGCTGCCAGCCCTGGGAGTGCTTTGGTTAAAGCAGGTTCCCCTGTACGTTCATTAACGGGCAGTTCCTCAAGCCTGCTCCACCAGAGTGGTATTTCCAGGGATTTAGGATTTTTTTTTGATTGGTTTTACTCTATTCTGTTCTTTGTAATAAGTGTTAGGATCCTTTTGGTCTCTTTGGTATGAATCTAGAATATGAAACCTTCCACTCTAGATTAATGTCTTGAAATCAATTGTTCCCTCTCCTGTAGTGCCAGTGAAAGCTTCAAATTTAACTTTTATAACAAAATTGTCTCTAAAACAAGTCTTTTAAAATCGAAAACATGCAACTCTTGCCTGGTTTTACATTTAGGTTGATGAAAAGCTCTTTAGTCCAAATGAAGTAATTTTAGATTAATCAATCAGTGCAAACACACTGAATCAGGAATAATATTTGTAAGAAAAAAGCAAGGGGGTTCTTCACTACCTGATTCCCAGTGGACGGGAGGCTTCCTTCTCTGTTAAAGAGGGGGAGAACGTGTGTGACTGTTGTGGCATGTGCTTCCACACGTTGGGAAGTGAGAGCCAGGATGTGCCCTGGTCATTTTTCAGCTTCTTGCAGCACTTGGCACATGGGTAAAAGACAAATCCCACAGACCAGTGGCCCAGGAGGTTTCCAGTGCAAGAGGCAGTGAAAAGTGGCTGAGGAGGTGTCTAAATACATCCTGAAGGTGTATTTAGAGTGAGGGAGGGACAGAAACAGGGGTGGAGATGACTGTTCTGTCCAAATCCTGGCTGTTCCCATTGGAGGAAGGGAACACGCAGCGCCGGCGTTATCCRTCCTACATCCAGCAGGCTTGGCAAGCCTGATCCCTCCTAATTTCCCATGCCAGCACCACGAATCCCTGTTCTCTCCCCTCTCCCGTGGCTGCAGGGGCTCCCAGTCCGGGCTGTGGCGGGAGCAGCCGGGGCCGTGCTGGCACAGATGGTCGCGCTCCCTGCGGAGCGGAGCCAGCGGCGCCGCTTCCAGAGCAGGCTCCGGCTGCTTCGTTGGAGCTCTGATGGATGGTGACTTCCACCAGGGCCACGAGGAACTCTCTGCCSTTAACCAGGCTGGGCTGCAGCCCAGTGGAAGGGGAAATTTGTTGCTTGGTTTATTCATCCTGGCTCTGCTTCCTTCCCGCCCACCCTTTGTGCCGGTTAATGCCGAAAAGATGAAGCCGCTTTGCTCGGCCTTAAAATTGCCTCTCCCAAGATACTCTTAATTGTATCTCTACACCTTTTCTCATTCACAGGCGCATAAGAAGATTAAAGATAGAGGGAGCAGTAATAGATTTAGTTAGGTTTTAATAGGATTTGCAGGGGACAATGCGGAGAATGAACGCCATAGAAAATATTGCTGCTCTATCTTTGATATCCCCAAGGCTTCTTAGGTAGTCTTTGACAGAGATTTTGTCTGTGCCCTGCATCCTGAGTCGAGGCTCTCGTTTTTTAAAGGAGTATCTAATCATCTCAGTAAACAGGATGTTACATTATAACTGGCAAAAAGCATTGCAGCCTTCACCTCGTGTTACTTATTTGTATCTTGGGAAGCATCGTTCTGGGTGTCGGCAGTGGGATTTTCAATAGCTCTCTGATGCCTTTCTAAAAGTGCCTGGTGATTTTGTCKAATGTCAGGTGAAGCAAAGGGCCGAGCTCTGATAGATCTCATTAACAGCAGGCCTGGATTCATCACACCTTCAGATGTGGGATCCAAGATGCTCAATTAAGTGTTTATTTCCCATCTGAAGCCCAGGCTCACGAATAAACTTCCAGAAGGTGATTCAGCACTCCTGAAATCTGAATGATCCCTGGAGATGCCTTTCTGTGCTGACTGAGAGGGAAGCCTTCATGCATAATTTAGACTCATGTGAGATTTAGGTAGACAGTGGTGCTCAGCGTTTTCTCTTAATTCCTAAGGTTTYTCTTGATATGCACCCAAAACCTGAGGCAATCAAAAAACTCCAGTCCCTCTCGAAAAGATGTTGATGTGTCTTTGCTTTGTTCCTACTTGTGATCTCAAGCAAATTGGGTGTGTAAAAAAAATCTAAGGACCGAAAGAACCCCCAGATGCTATGAGGTTTAACCGGTTCGTGCTCCCACAGGGTGCCCATCACCCCAGTGGTGCACTCAGCAGCGAGTGCAGCTGGCTGATGTTCCAAGGGCTCGTGTGCTGTAAATCAGTCTTTAATTCCAGGCCACTGCAGGGCCATATTTAACAAGGGGCTGTTGTGGGAGAAGGGCTGAACCCTCCAAAATCAATGTCCCGATGGCCCAGACAGTGAAACAAAATGGCTTTTGTGTCTTTTCCTTCTGTCTCAAACCGCCTGTCCTTGTTGTGCAGCCCAGCCATGGCTGGAGATTCTCGGATCTTCATGAACCAGGACATGGACATCGGGGTCGCGTCCCGGGAGCCGAAGAAGATCCCCAAGCAGGCTCGGGATGACGTGCCCATCGCCACGGACAGGACCCGGCTCATCTCGGCCGAGGGCAAGAAGCCGCGGCAGCGCTACATGGAGAAGAGCGGGAAGTGCAACGTGCACCACGGGAACGTCCAGGAGACCTACCGGTACCTCAGCGACCTCTTCACCACCCTGGTGGACCTCAAGTGGCGCTTCAACCTGCTGGTCTTCACCATGGTCTACACCATCACCTGGCTGTTCTTCGGGTTCATCTGGTGGCTCATCGCCTACATCCGGGGCGACCTGGACCACCTGGAGGACGAGGACTGGATCCCCTGYGTGGAGAACCTCAGCGGGTTCGTGTCGGCGTTCCTGTTCTCCATCGAGACCGAGACGACGATCGGGTACGGCCACAGGGTGATCACGGAGAAGTGCCCCGAGGGCATCGTGCTGCTCCTGATCCAGGCCATCCTGGGCTCCATCGTCAACGCCTTCATGGTGGGGTGCATGTTCGTCAAGATCAGCCAACCAAAGAAGAGGGCGGAGACCCTCATGTTCTCCAACAACGCCGTGATCTCCATGCGGGATGAGAAGCTCTGCCTCATGTTCCGGGTCGGAGACCTCCGCAACTCCCACATCGTCGAGGCTTCCATTCGAGCCAAACTGATTAAGTCCAAACAGACCAAAGAAGGAGAGTTCATTCCCCTGAACCAAACGGACATCAACGTGGGATTCGACACCGGAGACGACAGGTTGTTCCTGGTGTCCCCTCTCATCATCTCGCACGAGATCAACGAGAAAAGCCCCTTCTGGGAGATGTCCCGCACCCAGCTGGAGAAGGAGGAGTTCGAGATCGTGGTCATCCTGGAAGGAATGGTGGAAGCAACAGGTAAGGGTCTGTCAACGATCAGTCCCAGTTTTGAGGAGGAAAGGGGTAAAATGAGGGGCAGTTTGGCGTTAGGATTTTACTGATGTCACCTGGACTGAGGACACGGTGGGGTTTGTCCTTGGGTGGTGCCTGGCTCAGGTGGGGTGTCTGAGATAACCAGCAGGGAAAGGTTGGGCCTTCAGCTCATCTTGTAGGATTTCACCCTGGTTTCTGTAGGGTTTCACCCTCCTTTTGTAAGTCTGGGATTCAGGAGAATGGGTTAGTCCTGGGGCTGCCCATGATCGCTTAGAACTGATCCAGGGGAAAAAAGGCAATGGATTGAAGGAATTCATGAGGCCTCTGGTGGTCCTGTTTCCTGTGATCAAAATTCACAGTGCAAATCGTTTTCCATTTCCCCTCTGCATTACAGACTGGCTGTAACTGTGCTATTTTAGGCATTGCTGTAGTGTTGATTTTAATGGGGGCCGTGAAGTGCCCAAGCCTTACTGTATCCATAAAGCAGCACGTGCTGAGGCTGAATGGCTCGCACGTGATGCAGGACACACATTCCCAGAAGGAGCTCAAAGAGGAAAAATACAGAAGCTGCTTTTGTGACTCTTGCAGCCCTGCAGCTGCTGCACAGCTCAGACAAAGCTGGGTGAGGGTAGATTGGGAGAGATCCTCGGCCCAGTTTCCTCCTGGAGGTGTACTTGTGGCAGGCAATGGAAGAATCTGTGTCCGTGCATGGTGAACCTGGAAAAGTGGTGTGCCTCAGCTTTCCAGAGGGTGGGAAGGGCAGCTGAGTGGAGGCACGGACACGGAGGCACCCAGACTCCTTCCCACAGGTACCTCCCGAGCTCTGGCTGGGGAGGAGGGTGGCCCTGGAAGTCGCGGCACTGTGGGGCATTTCCCACTTGCAGGAATTCCTTTGTTTGAGGTTTGGGGAGGAGCTGGCAGCTCTTCCTGCTGCTCTTGTAGCACAGCGAACGTGTCCGAGCCCCTGAGATGCTCAGGTCCCTTCCAGGCAGGGTTTCCCAGCCTGGTGGAGTCAGGRTGTGCAGGGGGAAAGGGCTGCAGGCAGCTCTGAGAAGTGCTGGCTAAAGATGGGAGACATAAAGTCAGAGATGGTAAAAAAAACCTTTCTAAGCAGTTTTCCCCTTCGGCGTTTAAGGATTTTAGTTACGAGGTGGTTGTGTGAGCCCAAGGTTTGCCTGTGGGTGGTGATCAGATTTTCTTTTTCCATCTTGAAGAGGTTCTCTGGGAAGGATTAGCAGGGGCTTTCAGCTTGTTAGAGGTGCTCAGTGGTGTCAGCACCCTGTCTCACAGGTTCTGCCCCTTGCTGACTATTCATGGAATCCCCTTCTGGAGACTTGCTCGTTAGTCTCCTAACAGCCAGAGGAGGAAAAATTCCCTCAAATTCCTTCATCCCAGACCTTTGCTCTTAAGGCTCGTTCAGTGTCTCAGTGTCTCCCTTTGAGTGACTTTCCCAAACGGAGCTGATGGGAGGTGATGGATAAATTGCACTGCACCGAGGCTGGAATATGTGCCGTGGAAGTGGAATCCACCTGGCATTTTCAGGGAAGTGTTCTTCCCCAGCAGAG
Organism: Amblyornis subalaris; assembly: GCA_018881555.1. NCBI lineage: Eukaryota > Metazoa > Chordata > Aves > Passeriformes > Ptilonorhynchidae > Amblyornis > Amblyornis subalaris. The sequence goes on along the minus strand of JACAXG010000038.1, from coordinate 637,388 downwards.
CTCTGTAGGGACGTGGCACAGGAAGGGGTGGGTGGAAAAGACTATCAGAGGCAGGGATTTGTAACAGTGCCTCACTCTGCAGCCTAAACAGTTATTAGAGCCTGGAACCTCCTAATCCGAGCGTGGAATGYAGCTCCCCGTTTGTCCAAAGCCTCTTTGCTCGTCACGCAGTGACACTGTGAACTGTTGGAAGCCCTGCTGCTCTGCCCTCCTCCCAGGGAGGCTCAGCCTCTGCTGCATGTGTGTGAGAGGAAGTCATTATCAATAACAACCTCGGAATTAAAAGCGTGGCATGGGAATAATATTGCCTTACAAATGGGCTCCTCTCCCAGAGGGATTGCTCAGGCCGGTGTGTAATGACGTTAGGGAGCGTACGTGTGTGGAAATGAATTATTCCGGGCTCGGGAGGCAGGCTGTGAGATCCACAGTGGGGCTGGAGGAGGCACTTTGCACCGAGCTGGGAGCCGAGCGGCCGTCGGATGATGCCAGGATCCGGTCGGGAAGCTGGGATGGGTCCCAGGGACATATGGCAGCGAGGGGGGTGGGATATTCTGTCACAGGGAGAGTGGTGGCAGAGGCAGTGTTTGTGCTTTCCTGCCTCATCCTCATGCTTGGGAATATTGATAAAGCAGTTTGGGGATATTCRTCCCTATGTCCATACCTTAAAATCTGCTCCAAGCAAATTCCTTACGTCCTTCCCTTCCCATGGCACTGCTCGAGCCCCATCTGCTCTCAGGAGTGGTGTGATATTTACTCCCAGCGTGGCTCCTGTTCAATCATGACACTGTTACAGCCTGGTCGGGTCCAGGGCAGTGTAAAAATACAACAGACCATTTGTTCCCTTAGCAACCCCTATGGAAAATCAGGAATTGCCCCCCCCCAGAGTGTTCACGGGTCYGACTGGTCAGACTATAGAGCTCTGTTTTTCATAAGGTGTTTGGTAGGCAGGTCAAAATGGTGACTGGCAGCACATCAATGACTGAAGAAATTGAAGCATGCCTAAAAGTGGGAATATTTTTCCCTGATAATTTGGAACAGCAATTTCATGGCTGTTTTCAGTGGATTTCAGCAGGCACACACGTATTGCAAATGTAATGTATTGTCTCCTCTCAAACAAGTAGCTCTGTTTACTGACATTTAAGTTTAATTCTGATCCAGTGCAAGGCACAGATGGTAAATAGTTTCAAATGAAAAGTGTAGAGTAAATTCTGAGGAGTTCACACCCTTCAAGCCCTTGGTTTTTTTACCAAGTGAAACKCTGTGGTTTAATACAACACTTTTGTTTTCGAGTTGGCTTGAATTTGTAAAGGCCTGAGGACCAACACACTGAAGAACAGCAGCTCAGCAGCCAGCCTGAAATGCAGGGGTTTTATTTTGCTGGAAAAGACAATAAACGTGGTGTTAATCCAGCGAGAGCCCTGGCGGCACCCAGGGCTGCTCCACTGCCTGACCCCCGGAGCCGGCTGTGGCACAAAGCCCATGGATGCAGCTCTCCCCAGCAATATCTGGGATGGGTGAGGCTCCACGAGGGGATGGAAAAGGCCCGAGGGAGAGTTCAGTTTCTGGGCAGACCTGTTGTGATCATTGCTGAGTGAAACAACTGCTGTGAAGACAAAATCAATATTGCTGACAAGTGCCCTGACTGCCAGCGCTGCTCTGGGGGCRTCCTGGAGGCAGCAGCAGCGTTCCCAGTGCTCCTGGTGAACTGGGCACAGGGATTCACTCAGGGAATTCGTTATCTTGGCCATATCAGAAAGGGACATTGTTCAGATCAGCTGYCCCAAATCTGACCTGCAATAAAAGGGAGCAAAGCAAAGGTGGGAAATCTGTTTGCACAGGGAACACATTGGTGCTTTCCCTGCCTCTCTGCTTCCCAAAGGCTCAGAGCCACCCTGGGGACAGGACAGCTCTTGGCTGCTGCTGGCCAAACCTCTTGGCCTTGCCCTCCTGAATTCCTGAATTCCCTTCCTGATCCCAAATTTAACACAGTGTTACAAAAGCTGCTGGGACAGAGAAGAGCAGGGGAGATGCAGCCCCCCCTTCCCAGCAGAGTCAGCTAGGTTGTGATGCAGGATTTGGCTGATCCAATTAGGGAACATTAGCAAGTCCAATTTTTTTAAATACTGTTTTTCTGTGTAAGCCATCACTCCGTGTGATGACACACTCTGCATACCCTACTAGACCTTCTGGCAGGTAATTTGAAGGGACTCTCTTTTCTTCTAGCATTTACCCTTCCTCTGCTGTTCACTGACAATTATCCAAATCCTGCTTTTCCATACCTTCCTGCTGCCCTCCTTCCTTGGACACAGGTTCCAGCACTGCTGCTGTCTGGGCAGGGAGGCAGCAGAGCTTGTTACTCCACTCCTGGTCCTCCCTGCTTTTCATTGCCTCTTTTCCCCACCACAATTAAATGAGGCACAAGAGACACTCCAGATGCCTGATTAGTCCAGTCACTAAATGAAGTTTTAATGAACTCTTATGTAAGTACAGGTATATATTTTTCTGGCTTAGAGTCAGTGTGATAAAAAGTGATTTAATGATTAGAAGTAATTAACCCATCCTGTCCCTGTGGGAGGGTAGGCAAACAGCAGGGTTTTCGCACTCCAATTTCTCCACCTTTCCAGAGAACAGAGTGCAGTTTCCTGGCTGTAAATGTAGGACCAAATGGAGTAGTCACAACAAAAGATATGCTGAAATAAATCATGATTTTCATGGGAGAACAAAGGAAGGGTGAAATTACTAAATGGAGTTTCTGGGCATTCATCATCTGGTTTGGGTTGTCTCRTGATGTTTTGCATTTTGCATATGAATAAGTTTTCTGCAAGAAGGACCTTGCAGAACTGTTACAGGAACTGCCTAAAAAATTACAGGGAAGAGAAAGATGTCTCAAGGCATGGTGTTCGTGAGCTGGATTGTCCTCCGGAGGCAGAGGGTGGCAGTGGTGCCTGAGGTGCCTCTGCAGCCACTACAAACACCTTTGTGAGGGGCCTGAGGTTACCTGGTGTGGGCTCGRCTCAGGCTGTGCCTGGTACAGACATGGCAATTGAATCCAAGGTCTTTACATCATAAAGTCCTTTTATTATATTTTTTCCCACTGCCTAGGAGCTTTTGCATGCCTGGAGAGCATTCAGATAAATTAAAATCCTATTACTCTCCTCTGGCATAAATATCAAAGTGAATCAAGCCCAGCCATGTCCTCTAAAGGAGACAAGCACAAATAATTGGAGGGCCATGCTCCTACCTTCTAATATTCCTTTTCAAGTTGGAGGAATATTGACTTTTTTGGAGGTTACAGTGTTCTTGGGTCTAATTAACACAGAGGGACTAATAACTTTTACAACTTACCATATGCTAATGCAAATTGAAAGACGTGTATTGCTTAATTACAGCAATAGGACTTAAAACTTTTATACTTTGTCCTTGCCATCCCTAAACTTCCACCACTGCCACCGCCCCTCTGAGGCCACCAGCTCCAGGGCTCCTGGGGTGTGGGTGTTCCACAGCATCCAGCAGAAGGGGAAAAGCCGCCCTGGACACGACGGGGTGAGCAACCAAGGGCAGAGAAGGGGAGTCACTCCCGGCAGTGTCCGTGTCCGAGGGGGCCGAGCCCGGGCGGCATCCACATGACATTCCCGGCCGATAATCACCGACTTCCCTGGCATTCCCACGAGCACGGTTAATTTTAGGCCGATGAAAAATGTTGTCTTGACAGCCCCAGGGGTTGGGATATCTCTGCCCACTGAGGAGGTTCAGGCCGTGGAGCAGCACAGGAAGATTCACCCTTGCTCGGGATGGGATCCCGTCGGAGCCTGGGGAGATTCCGGGGTTGGCAGAGCAGCCTCTGTGTGTCCTTGTGCTGTCCCAGTAAAGCTCCAGTGAGGTTACCGGGCTGGGAGGGGATGTTTGCCGACAATCAGCACCTCCAGCTGCTCAGAGAGCCTTTGGTGACAACCGAACTGCTGCAGGTGCAGATTTGGGATGACAGGGTTTAGGTGTACCCGGGAACCGGGAGCAGTCTCCCCTTTCCCAGCTCTGGCAGAGCCCAGGGCTCTGCTCCGGGCGCAGGATCAGTGGGATCCTGCCCGAGCAGCCCCCTGGGAGCTCCGAGCAGCCCTGGCTGAGTGCTGAGTGCCGAGCCAGCTCCTCCTGCTCCGTCCGCTCCTTGGGGCTTTGGGAGCCGCCTGATCCCTGACGGTGCTGGCAGCACGGAGCCTCTGTGGGACAGTTCCCTGACACTCGTGCTACACCCCAGAGCTTGCTCTGTTCTCACATGTGATGGAACCCCTGCCTTAATCCACATCACAGCATATCTGGATCCTTTCATCTGCCGGGAAGGATGAGCTGTTCAGGGAGCATCCCTGGCTGCCTGAGCYGGGAACAGGCACAGATCCGTTATCGACCTGTGGCTCCAGCCCACGGACAAAAAATCCACTTCTTAGCATTCTGCTGTAATGGAATTATCATTAAAACTCCATGAAATGTTTACTGCATAACTGGACACCAGGAGACAGTGTCCTGGTCTTCAGCTTCTAAAAAACCTGGAAATGGTTCCAGTTTTATTGAAAATTCGATGCATCTGTTTCAAACTTCTAACGAACTTTTTTTTCTGGTTTCAATTAAAATTGAGTTTTGTTTGCAACCCGAAGCTGAGCTGCTGAGTTAAGAGGTGAGAAAGCTGCAACTAAAGCTTGACAGCTGAAGATTTCTCGTATAATTCCATGTTTTCCACAGCTGACAGATTGTACACATTTCTATTAAACATACTTTTTTCATTTTTAACCAGATTGTTTAGGAGAAAATGAAACTTCTAATGCTTTTACAGCCCAGAAAATACAATAGAGCTGAAAAATATAAATCTGTGACTTTACTTTTAAGTACATCTACTTAGACTGACAAAAGGAAAATGAGGATATAGGGCCATGAAGATGATGGGATGGAGCAGCAGAGAACTGGGATTGTTCAGCCTGAGAGAAGAGAAGGATCTGGGGAGACCTTAGAGGCCCTTTCAGCACCTAAAGGGGCTCCAGGAGAGCTGGAGAGGGACTTGGGACAAGGGATGGAGGGATAGGACAAGGGGGAATGGCTTCCCACTGCCACAGGGCAGGGTTAGATGGGATATTGGGAAGGAATTGTTCCCTGTGAGGGTGGGGAGGCCCTGGCAGAGGTTGCCAGAGAAGTTGTGGCTGCCTCATCCCTGGAAGTGTCCAAGGCCAGGTTGGATGGGCTTGGAGCACCCTGGGATAGTGGAAGGTGTCCCTGCCCGTGTTCCACCCCTGTCCAGTCGCCAAGTACTGCTTCTCTATATCTGCACCATTTAAACCCAGAATGTGTAGCTATGTCTACTTGAAGAAAAGGATTAACAGCCTTTACCAGGGTCATAAGTGCTGTGATCAATTCTGCAAGAGATGTGGAGGGTTTGAAATCTCCCTCGATTTCTTGTGCTCCCCAAAGTGTCAGTGCTCCAGGGCTGCACAAGGGATGTGGAACAGCAGTGATGCCAGAGTGGGTGTGGCACCCAGGTCTGGGTCTGTTTGCAGCCAGGAGTTGGACTTGGTGATCCTTGTGGGGCCCTTCCAATCCAGGATATTCTGAATTCTGACTCAACTTGATGGATGGAAGCATATGGCAAGTAATTCTCTACACCCAAGACATTCCACGGACTTGGAAAAATAAGAACTCTGAAGTGAAACGGGTGATTTTTGCAGGGATCTGGGTCTGTGGGATTGCTGTGCCCCACTGCAAGGTGGAGCTGGGACATTCCCAGCACGGAGGGCGCACGTTGTGTGCCAGTGGCAAGGGGCTGCATCCATGTGCTCTTAATACAAATAAGGTTTATTGTCTCCACGCCTCTTCTGTCATCTTTTTGCAGTCGCAGAGGCAATAATTAGCTAGGGACATTAGAGATGCATTAATTAACCAGGCTGGAGAGCACAGGGCAGCCTGCAAAGCAGGCACTTAATGGAATTTGAAGCACAGACAATGCTGTTGTTTACTGGGTGGTGTGGGAGTTGCCAGGCAGTGTGTCCCCACGCAATTAAACACCACTGCACATGTGCTAAAAAGGAATATTTGAATGGGATTATGGAGCAATTACAAGTTGTCTTATTGTGCTGGCTCAGTGTCCCCCTGGGGTTACAGAAAGCAGCTCCTGCAGGAAGCTGGCAGCAGCAGTGTTTGGTTGCTGAAAGCTTTCCATTGTTCCTGCCCTAATTGAATCCTTGGAGCAGGACTGGGATGGTGTCCCCGGAGCTCAGGTTCACTCAGGTGCTCCCCCAGGGAAGGAGCTGTTTCGGGCCTGGATTGTAAGGCAGGGGTTCCCTTAGGGAGCCTCAGGCCCCCACATTTCACTAGGACACCCCATCCTGGCCCTGGGGACTCCTCATGATGCAGCACTTGGAAAACCAGGATAACAATCAGCTGGTTCATTCTGATCCTGGAGCCTGCGTGGGCTCCTCTCCTGCTCTTTGCTGGCCTTGGAGGAGGCACTTGGAGGCCTTTGGGATTTCTGCTGGCAGACCAGCTCTGTCTGAAGGGAAAAGGACTGGTTTATTTTAACCAGCTGCTGGCTTCCAGCCTCCTGGCCTGAGGGAGCTCCAGGAAACGGTGCCCTGCAGCCCTGACCCCCAGACAGCTGAATAAAAGCCCCTGTCCAGGGGGGTCAGTGTTTGGTCAGTGACACAGCTCCCCTGGGAAAACCTGGAACAGGACTGGGACATCAGCAGGACTCCAGAGCCTTCCAGGGAGCGTGGAGCTGCTCCAAGGCGGGAGGGCTGACCCTCTTCACCCCGAGGGCTGTGGTGCTGCCCATTGTAGKGCCCCCACAGCCACGAGCGCTCTCGCCCTGCTCTTCGGGGCTGCAGCAAAGGCTGAGAGTTCCCCGAAGAGATGCTGAGCTTCAGCAGAGCTGCTCCTGAAGGCAGCAGCACTCGGGGGGATTTTTCATTCCCTGGTTGTGTTTTTCGTGGCAGCCTCTGCGCTTCCCAGCTCCTTCCAGCCCAGGAAGCAGGCACGCTGGAACACTGTGACTAACGCTGTACTTGTTGTTCCTGCCCAGAAGCAAACGCTCCTGCAGATCTTCCTGGGGGGAAAATCGGTTTTTCAGTGTGTGCTCCAGAGCTGCAGATGTCTCAGCGTCGCGTGTGTCGCCGTCCCTCTCTTCCCCTTTCAAGGAACAAAACACTCCTGTCCTGGTGGCTTTAAAGCGAGGAGAGCAGTGAGACACGAGGAAAGCCTTGCAGAGCGCCTGCCTGTGTGGGTGTCTTTCAATGGTCTGCGGCAATTGTGAGAACAAAGTATCCATCTTTTCAAGAAGGTGGTGTTTTCTTTTTTTTTTAAAGGAAAGGAGTTTTCTGATTACTCTGAGATTTCAGTCACTTGTGAGCTCACGCAGTGAGAATATATTATTTGCTCTTCCCTGAAGCATCTGACACCGAGATTTCCCCCCTATGCATTCCTTTAGATTTCTGTCCGTGTGCTTTGCAATTAAACTTGGAAGTATTGGCCAGACACTGGATCAAGTGCTTGTTTTGAATGTGTTCCAGTCAGGGCAATCTCTCAGCCTCTACAGGAGAACAGTGGGAGGACTTTGTGAGGTCAGGATTTCACTGGAAATTAATTCCAAAATCACAACATAATTAGGACAGAGAGAAGATGAGTGTTTGAAGAGAAGTCAGCCTTGGCATTGCCGGGTGATTCCAAGAGGATTTGCTCAGAGGTGTGCCCATCCCTGCCCTGCAGAGCTTCTCTTTAAACTTCCTCAAAGTAAATAAACTCTGATCCTTGGGACTGAGAAGCAGCTTGAAAAGTACCAATTCCCTGTTCCCACTGTTCCTTCAATCCGTTAATACGAGGGATTGAACCCTCCAAAGGCTGGCACATCCAACACGAGGAGCTGGGAACCTCTCACCTTTGGGCTGCACATCTGGGAATCTCCAGCTGTGTCCAGAGTGAATTGTGGCACTGATCCATGGGGAATTGTGGCACTGATCCATGGGGAATTGTGGCACTGCTGCATTGGGAATTGTGGCACTGCTGCACGGGGAATTGTGGCACTGCTCCATGGGGAATTGTGGCACTGCTGCATTGGGAATTATGGCACTGCTGCACAGGGAGTTGTGGCACTGATGGACAGGGAATTATGGCACTGATGGACAGGGAAGTGTGGCACTGCTGCACAGGGAATTGTGGCACTGCTGCATTGGGAATTGTGGCACTGCTGCACAGGGAATTGTGG
>JACAXG010000038.1:492133-620105 GCA_018881555.1 Amblyornis subalaris | reverse complement strand
CAGCCCCGTGCAGCTCCTTCTGCATTGCACATCCCAAATCAGCCCCTATGCATGGCCATGGATAACCAGGAAAAACTGTGTCCATGTAGGGGACTAAACTGGAGGGGAGACTTAAACAAGGGGGAGGGAAACCCTGGGAATATCAGACCATGCAAACCTGGCACATTTCCCACCTGCAAAACCTGCAGGGGCACGGGCTTTCCATGGAGAAGGGGGATTTGGGACACACCCGCACGGGGCAGCCCAACAGGAGGGGGAATGGCTCCTCGTCCCAGGGCTGAGCTGTCCCTGCACAGTCCAGTCCACACGGGGAATGTGAGCAGCCCTTGCCTTGTTCTGGTGGTGAGCAGGAGGGTCTGTAGTGTTCAGAGTAAGGACAGGTTCTGTACCTGGAACAGTAATTGCTCCATTTACATAAAACATATCCATTAATTGCCTGAGTTTCTGTAGTCCCTGACGAGCTCCCTGCCTCCCCAGCCCTCRCCCGCCTCAGGCTTTATTTATAGGCTCCCCTGACCTTTTCATTACTCAGAGTGTCTCATGGATCCTGTCCTCTCTATGTTACCACATCACTTTTTCTTGTCCCGTCTGACATTTAATTTTTATTAACTGTGGTGTGAGGTAAAGCTGGTTTTCTTTGTTTTCCACACTGTGTTCTTCCCCTGCTCTCCAGGCCATAGAAAGTCATTCCAGAATCACTTGGGAGAATTTTTTTTCCTTGACATTCTGAGATGTTCCAGCAGGACACAGAAGATTAAACCTGGCTTTAAGGTTAATAATGTCTCCCTGAGCTCGTGAGAACTGTAAAGTGGGTACATGAACGTGAGCCCACTGCTGACCTGCAGGGTCTAAGCGTGGGTCAGTGTCCTGTAGCACTCCAGAAGGTGACCACTGGTCACTGGGAAACCCCTCTGCCCCTCCTGGTTCTTGTGTAGCCTCTCATTCCAGTTTGTGCAAAAAATGGGAGCATATGGTGAGAATTTGGGGATGATGGAGACACGTCCAAGCTTTCCAGCCGTGCTTAACSTGTTTGCCACACCCTTTGCTGAGGAACCTCTTGTTGTTACTCATTTAACTGAATAATCACGTTAACTCCAACGGTGTAAGCAGAAAACATCCAAACCAGGAATATTTGTGAGGGACGGATGAAACAACACTTCCGTTAGCAGCTCTTCATYTGGGAGGTTCCCACCAATTAACAGCAGCCTCCGTTCACTCCTAGACGATGTGTTGTCTCCTGCGCTTTACTGGCTAATTAAAAAATCCTCTCCTCGAGAAGATGAGCTCCTCCCCATCCCTTTGGTGACTCACAGCGCGTGTGTCACCCGGAGCGCCTCACACGGAATTTATAGCCTGCCTCTCTCTGTATACAAACATGTTTATACAAACATTTCTTGGAATGCRTCCATAGCTCATTTCTGACACTAATGGACAGTAGAGGAGCACGAGCTAACGCCAAATCTCACGAAATTAAATCCTTTAATTCTGTTTTCGATGGAGCGGCCACGTTTCCAAACGCCAGGAGGGAGCATCTCAAACGCAGGTGCTGGGGTGGGTGGCTCTGCAGCAGAGCTCTCCAGGGGGGTGCATGGGGGGTTCCCAACCCTGGGACCCTGAGGGCAGTGGAGGGAGCTGCCAGGACCCCCAGGTCATGCCAGAGTCAGGAGTAGTGGTGGCCAAGCCCCTCCACCCATGGAGAAGCCCTGAGGAGATCCAGCACACGCTGCTGGGGGAGGGAGAGCCTGTGGATGGTCATACCTGGGCCTTGGTAAAGCCTGTGCCACCATTTCCCACGGTATTCTCCTTGGAAAACAGCTGCTCACGGCTTGGATGGGTGTGCTGGGTAAAAACCTGACCCATGGCCAGCCCAGAGGAGGGTGGGGAATCAAATCCCGTTGGTGCTCCCCAAAGCCTGGCACTGGGATCAGTCCTGATCAACAACTTTTATCAAAGACCTGGGCGAGGGGATGGAGGGCACCCCCAGTTCATGGTGGCAGGGATTTGGGTGGGCTGTGGCTGTGCTGGAGGGCAGCAAGCTCTGCACGGGGATCTGGACACGCCGGATCCACGGGCAACACCAACGGGGCGAGGGTCAYCCAGGCCGAGTGCCRGGTCCTGCCCTTGGGTCACACCGACCCCACGGAGCTCCAGGCGGGGGGAGGAGTGTCTGGAAAGCTGGGAAAGGCCCCAAGGGTGCTGATCAATGGCAGCTACTGAGCCCACGTGGGCAAAAGGCCGGTGGCCCCTGGGCTGTGCCAGCCCCAGTGTGGGCACAGCCCCAGGGCAGTGCCCAGCCCCTGTGCTGGCCCTGCTGGGGCACCTCCAGTGCTGGGGTCAGTTTTGGGCCCCTCAGTGCAAGAGAGACCTGGAGGGGCTGGAGAGTGTCCGGGGAAGGGAACGGAGCTGGGGAAGGGCTGGAGCACCAGGAGTGGCTCAGGGAGCTGGGGGAACTCAGCCTGGGGAAAAGGAGGCTCTGGGGGGACCTTCTGGCTCTGCACAGCTCCAGGGGGGGTCGGGCTCTGCTCCCAGGGAACAGAGACAGGACAAGGGGAAATGGCCTCGAGTTGTGCCAGGGGAGGTTCAGGTTGGAYATTGCGGAAAATGTCATGGAAAGGGCTGTCCAGCCCTGGCACAGTCACCCAGGGCAGTGGTGGAGTCCCCATCCCTGGAAGGATTTAAAAGCCATGTGGGTGTGGCACTTGGGGACRTCATTTAGTGGTGGCCTTGGCAGTGCTGGGTTCCTGTTGCTGTTGGACTCGATGGTCTCAGMGGATTTTTCCAATTCTGTGGCTCTAAACACAAAGTTTTCCATGTGAATATTGATAGAGTCTATATTCCAAAATGATGGAATATTTCGCATTCCTTTTAGATTAAAAGTTGAAACCAGATCTCTGAATTTCTCCTGGGACTCTGGTATTATTTACTGAGCAATAGTATTGTGCTACTGTGTGTACAGGGGAATATCAGATGTCTGGAAGAATTAATGAATATTCAAGGAGCTCTGCTTTGCAGTGAGCTTCAGCTGAGAGCTCTGCTCATTCACATACATTTAAGTAAAGCTTAGATTTGCTCGTTTTTCATAAATCTTCTTTCGAAGGGAGGAAAACAATCAGGCTGTGCTTTTATAGAGTGAATTTAAAATTAAAATTAGACATTTAGGTGTCATTTCAGTTGTAAAGTAGCCCTTAGTCTTGATGGTTGGAACAGGGATTCCAATTATGTTTAATTTGTAYGCACAGGGCTCGGTTAGACAAAGTATTAAGGATTCTTACTTGTTCATAATATTTCTATCGTGTGCAGGGCTTTTCAACACCCTCACCAAATTAGTTCTTGGAAGCCCTTGTTCACCGTATTAACGTAATCTGTCCCACACGCGGCAAAACAAACTGTTTGGCCTTTCCAGTGAGAGGACCCCGACGTTAACAAACATGGAATTATAAAAGCCCCGCGTGGGGAATACGAGCCAATTCCTTTCCCTTCGCGCCGGCYGCGAGCCGCTCCGCGCGACGGACGGGACAGGCTCCCCGGGAGAGAGGAGCAAATTGGAACCACCACCCCTGTGGGCTCCCTTATTAGCCTGGGAGCGAGTGTGAAATTGGCGGGACGCAGCTCATTAAAGCCGGGCTGGCAACCTGCGACCCCGCGAGCGGGGAGAGAGGATCCGTGCTGGAAAACCGGCTGCGGCTGTCACCGGGGGAGCGCGGCGCGGGAGGGGGGAAACTCGCGTGGCTGCTCGTTAACCCCCTCCTCGCCGCAGCTCCGCTGTCGCTCAAACCCGGTTAAAAAGGAAGGGGTGGGATGCCTGGAGCGCTGCTGGYGTTCCTCATCCCAGCTCCCACGCTCCCAGCGGTGTCTGTGCTGCTTGGGCACCTTCATGGTGCAGGGAAAATCTCAGTGTCTGGGGGAGTTTCGTCAGGCAGGTGGGGACTCAGCACAGGACYGAGGGCTACGGAGCTGCTTTTTCATTACTGAGGTGTTTAAATGATATTAATTTAATGATAATTGCAGCGGTCCCCTGGCCCAGGTGACTGTCTCAAGGCGAGCAAAGTGGCACCAAATCAGAGACYGGCTCAGGCTGGCAGGGACCTCAGTGGGTCACCAGGTGCCACCTCCCTGCTCCAGCGGGGCCATCCCAGAGCACAGGGCACAGGATTGTGTCCAGAGGGCTCTGGAATGTCTCCAGTGAGGAGACTCCACACCTCTCTGGTCTCTGTCCAGGGCTCAGTCCCTACCCAGGGCAGAAGTTCTGCCTCCTGTGCGGGGGGAACTCCCTGGGCTCAGTCCCTGCCCCTTCCTCTGGGGCCATGGCTGGGCCCTGCTCGGAGCCCTCCCTGCACTCAGGGACACCCAGGGATGAGGTTTGGACACAGGGACACCCAGGGATGGTCTCCTCTCCAGGCAGAGCAGCCCCGGCTCCCTCAGCCTTTCCCGGGCAGGGAGAGGCTCCAGGCCCTGGATCACCTCCGCAGTCTCCGCCGGCCCCGCTCCAGGAGCTCCCTGGCCCTGCCGTGCTGAGGAGCCAGAGCTGGACACGGCACTCCAGAGGTGCCTCCCAGGGCTGGCCAGAGGGGCAGGATCACCCYTGACCTGCTAGGAATGCTCTTCCCAATGCATCCCTGGGTGCCATTGGCCTCCTTGGCCCCCAGGGACAAGTTCGTTCTATCCTGGGCTGTCCCATGAAATTATTTCCTTGGATGTTGAATTCCATCCCTTGGGCAGCCCAGCTCTCAGAGCACCGTGCTGTGGGTCTGGGCAGCTCCAGCTGCAGCAGGAGCTGTCCTGGCCCTGTCARTCCGAGCCCAGACCAGCCCCAGGCTGCCAGTCTGACTGACTCTGGGGCACAAGTCCCTGAAATTCCTGTGTGTGTGCACTGCCCAGGCTGCTCCCAGACCCAGCCCAGTGCAGTCTGGTGCTGAATATTCRGTTACAGGTTGTTTGCACTGAAGAAAAGAACAGGATAATTTGCCACAAACTTACTCCAGCTTCTAATAAATCCCATTTTCGTGCCACCRGAACCCAGGGAAGAAATAAGGCAAGAATGTTAACATTTTTTGCTTGAAAAAGCAGCTCTTTTAGTAGTTAAGTTCAATCCCTTAAGTGATCATTTAATTCTAGTCTGACATTTTCTGTAAGTGAATAAACCTGCATCTTAATTCTCTCCCTGTCAAAGATTAAATAATGCAACATCAGCTTTTAACGTGATTGATCCAAATAAAGACCATGAAAAATGTAGCCTGGCTGGAAACATTCAATGAAATAATACTTGTGGGGAAGGCTACCCCCCATCCCTGCTGATGTGAAAGAGCTGGATTGTGGGAAGAGAAAAGCTGGGACGACAACACTTAAACTGATGTTTCTCTGCGTGAGGCAGAGGAGAGGCTGAGGACAAAATGGGCTCAGTAATTGTGAGTGAGAKCCATGCTCTGATGGCTCAGGAAAAGCAGATTCCCTCGAGGCAGGTCCAGTTGGATTTCCAAAATGACCACTCAGTCACAGACGAAGGTTTTGGCCCTGCTCATCATGGCAGAGGAAAGAGCCAAGACCCCTTATTTTTGGCATGTGGGGGATTGGTAACTTTCCCTTGGACTTGGAACTTTCCTTTAGGAGGAATGGAAAGTGGGAGTGTAAGAAGTGAAAGTCTTACACGTTTCTCATGCCTGTTGTGCCCATATTGCTGTTCTTTTTAGGGCCACTGAGGGATGTAGGGACACCTGACTTGAAGTGACAACAAGGAAAGGGCTTTATGACATTGAACTCTGTGCTATTGTGGCATTGTCCATCATCTGCTTGTGAATATACTGTAGTCTCTGAACCATTTCATTTGTTTTTCAGTTGAAAATAGGTTCTAAATGCTTCCTGCTGTAATTGTGGCATGGAGAAGCTGCCTTTTCCTCATCCAAATCAATTCAGTGATTCACTCCTTACACAGTCTGCTGATTGTTACGAGGATGGAATGACAGRCTTTGTAAATGATTGTAAAACACAGGCCTGGCTCCAAAGTGGTTTATTCTCATATCAGTGATTTCAGTAAGTGAACTTAAGAGTGCTGTAGTTTTCCTGGTGTGCTGGGAGGCTGGAGAGGGAGGGAGGTTTGGAATATTTGATCCACACACAGCACAGAAAAGAAGATTGCTGGATAGGTGGGCAGAAGGAAAGGGAGAAAGAAAACAAACAGAGAAGGAAAACAAAGGATGGAAGCAAGCCAGGGAAGCACAGGTTTATTTTTAGGAAGTGTTTATTCCTAGCAGTGGGCACTCACAGCCAGGCTGGGTTCAGCAGAGCATCTGGACACAATGTTCTGACCTGCAGGCGCCCAGAGCCCCTTCCCGAGCCCCACACAGCCCCAGCAGCTCTGGGTCATCCCAGGAGAGGTGGCTGATTGCTGTCACACCTATGCTATTAATAACTGAGGGGRGAGGGCAAAACTGATAGGTTTGGAATACTGGGATCATTCCCTAAAGTCAAATTATATTGGGCTCATGCATTTGTTCCCATCCCGACTATTTGTGGTCCTCTCTCTTTAAATAGTGCACATTCCAAAGATGAAGTAGGAAGTTACTGGAAAAACTCTGAACTGATAACAAGGGATTCATATTTCTTACCTAATTGTCACCGAGATGGATGTTTTGGGAATATTTCCAAGACTACTCTGGGTTTAGTAGCCACGCTTGGAGCGCATCTTGCCGGAGCCACGGGGAGTGGTGAAGGACAGGGAGGTATGTCCTGCGTGGCAAGCCTGAGAACTCTGGGATAAGCGACCCAGCCTGGCCCCGTGATCCCAGTGATGACACAGAGAATCTTCAGCACGTCTGGAAAGTTTCTTCAGTAAATAAATTACTGCTTTGGGACTGTGAGTCTTAAACTTCCCCAATGTTTGAGGCATTTATCGGTGGGTTTGTTGGACCCCTTGCTGGAAGGTTGTGCTCCCACATGGGAAATTGCAGGAAAATCACAGCTCGGATGCAATAATTCAGGCCCTGGCTGAGAGGATGCTCTTCTGGACGCTTTCCACTCCAAACTTGTCATAAGGAGAGAAGGGATAAAGCGGACAGCAGCTGAAGGAGCGAAGATACCCTCCCCTGCCCTTTTCTCTCCTGTCCCCCCGGAGCCACGAGTGCTGACAGCAGCCCTGGTTCCCATTTGTTTTCCGTTGCTGCCGGAGCGCAGGGCTGGCCAGGGATCCTTTCGCGCCGATCTGCCAGGTCCTTGAGGGGTGTGAAGAGTAAACGAGGTGTGAACAACACATCAAGTGGGCAGCACATGGAAGTGAAAGCATTTGCTGCGTAAAAATAGAACGGGGCTGTTGGCAGCCAGAGGTGTCTGGGACAGATAAACCCGGCGGTGACTGACAGGAGCTGCGCTGGTTTTATTGACGCGTCAGCCTGAGCTTCCTGACCTCATGGGAGAGGAGGGAGCCGGGCAGGACAGGTGAGCTTGGAATTTGTTCTTTAACGCTGGAGGAATCGCACCTCTCCTGGTCCTGTGCAGAAAAGTTTTTAACCCCTGATCATCACCTCGCCTGCTCGGCTGGAATAGGGAATACAGGGATCACCGCCTGGCAGTGACCCGTGGAAATGCACGAGCTGCACTCCCGGTTATTTTAATGGGCTCTATTGCGGAGCCCCTCTGGAGCCCCCAGCATCCATCCAGCCGAGGCTCTTTGATCATCCCTGAGCGCTGGGAATCCTGTCTGTGTGCTGGGTTGAGCGTGGATGTTCTTCTCAGGCGAAATATTTATAAACCAAGGGGTGTTTTTCTGACTAAACAGTAAATTGCAGTGTGGGTTCGCTGCGAGCATCCCTCGTGCACAGCTGTCACGCCACGGAGCTGCCTTCAATCCACGGCTCTCAGCCGTCCCCGTCCCACAGAGAGCAGCACGTCACGAGCAGAGAGTGATTTAGCAGACAAGCCCCAGTTCCTGCCTGCATTATTCCGTGATTTATGGCAGGGCTGATGGGGCTGTCTCTGGAGCGCAGAGAGGAGCCCGTTCTGCAGCACGCGGAGCGTCAGCCCGAGAGCTCTGATGTGGAAGGTGGGCATCTCCTGGCCCCGCAGCTCCTTGGGCTGCTTGTTCTGCTGCCTCGCTCAGCTGCAGCTCTGCCCTCGCTGCTGTGCTGCCAGGGAGGCTGAAGCACCGCAGGGAATTACAGATGTTAACAGCCGTGGGTTGTCTCGCTGGGGCACGCGCAGCAGCCGCTGGCGGGGCCACCGAGGATGGGGAGGGGCAGCAGAAGTGGGCCCAGCACTCAAACCAGGGAGGTTTTTCCCACTGGCTCCAGGGTTTGAGKTTTGGCCACTCTGAGTGAAATTGCAGCCACTCCGTGGCTTTTAAAGGCAGGAACAGAGCACCTCAATTCAGAGCGCTGCACTTGGGTTTCATCAGGAATTCCAGTTTAGATCCATGGGATCTGCCCCCAGAACAGCCCCACCACCCTGCTGCTGCACGGATTAGCAGGAGCTTTCATCCCTCACACAGCCTCAGCTCACCCTCRGCTGCTCAGAGCTTGGGGTCTTCTCCACGTCCCTTCTCATCCTTGGGACTCAAACCCCAGCTGCCCCCTGTGCTTTGGCTGTCGTGGGGCAGATGTTGCTCGGGTGAAACCCCTGAAATGAGAGCTGGTTTTAGCCCAGAACAGGACGAGGAGGCCTTGGGGGGGTGTGTGCAAGGAAAGGAAACACAGGTCAGTGTGCAAACATCACTTTGTGTTTGAATTTCCCTACGGTGTCCTCTTGGGGTGAGCAGCTCGATAAATTCAGGGGTTTCTCACAGATCTCACGGAAGCTGAGACAAAAAGGTGCTGAAAATCAGGCTTCAAATAAACAGTAAAAGAACCAAATAAACCCAAATCAGGCATCCCCCTTCTGGACATCTCACCCCAACCTTAGGCTCTGAGCATGTGACTAGGAAGACTTGAGATGCTCCCGGGTGTCCTGCTGGTGGATCTTGTTTATCCAAGAGCCAGCAGAAGCTCTGGGGAAATGAGCTGAAACATCAGGMCAGACAGGTCCTGGTGTGACAGCAGGAACCTCGGCCCAAACCTGGGAAATAATGAGAACTAGAAGTGTGTCACTAGGGAAAAGCAAGACCAAATGCTTTGAATCACAATATATTGCACTTCCCCAAAGCATTTCAGCAATATGCAGTCTTCATAKCTCTTTTTTGGCCTTTTTTTTTGGGAGAGAATGCCTCAGTGTGAGCCCATCTAAACAGCTTGGAAATTTTTTAGCCCTTGATTATTCTAAAATACTGAGGGTTTGCGGCCCTTGAGCAGATGGACTSGAAATCTCTGGTTTGCATCTTGATGGTTTTTCTCTTTGGCCTCGTTTGTTAAAGGCAGTAGGAGTGTTAGGCCAGAGGCACTCCTGGCATCTCTGGGGAGATGKTGCACGTGACTTTCTGTTTTCCATGGAAACCAGAGCAGGAAATAGTTAACAAAAGGCTCCCAGCTCTGCAGTGTGAGAGAGCAGGTGAAGAGGTTTGGGGGAAAAAAAAAACCAGAAAACAAAAGCATCATTCTCAGCAGCAGCCAAGGGCAGAGCTCTCCCCATCTCCTGGCAGAGCACGTTCCTGGGGCAGCCACACTCACTCCCTGCTCTCCAGAGCCTTGGGTGCTCTSAGGGCTCCCCAGACCTTCCTCACACTCCCCTCCAGCCTCAAAATCCTCACCGAGGAGCTCTGACAAACCCRGGGAGGTAATTTGGTCTAAAGCTTGCAAAAGCACGTCTCTGTCTGGCCCTCTCAGAGCAAGAAACCTGCCTGGTGTAGAAGTGATGAATTCCAGGACTGTTTGGAGGCCTGGGCACCCCCATTCAGCTGGAGATTTCCTGCAAAGCCAGGGGCTTGCCTTGCTTTGGGCATCCCCTTTGGAGCCTGAGCCACCAGGCAGTGGGGCGTGGGGCTGGAGAGCAGCAGAGGGGYCAGAAAGATGCCACTTATAAACCAACACAGCTTGGCTTCCTGGAGGAAAAGTGTCCATGGGGGTGTTTGTTGGGAAATATTTCCATCCAGATGGACCTTCCGCCCTCCCGTGCCTCGGTTTCTCCTTCGGTGGGGGATGGGAGATCTCCCTCTGGGCTCTTCTGTGCCCTCACTGGTGCTGATAAGATGTTAATGCAGCAGAGGGAGGCGTCACTGGAGCTCTGGCCGTGGCTAATTCTCTCCTGGTGTGCGTGGCCTGTGGAGGAGAATGTCCCTGCAGCTCTCCCGGGGTGATTTTTTCACCACTTGTCACATCCCCGCCGCTCCGCAGCTTTTCCCTGGGGAACCTCCATCCTCTGCTTTTCCCCTGGCAGGCCACGCAGGAAGAAAGGGCTGCGATTTAAGAGCAGAGCAAGGCACTCAGAGCCACAAAGGCAGCCGGGGATTCAATGCCTGCCCGACCTGCGTTCCCAGGGAGCTGGCAGAGGCTCAGCAGGCTGCTCCTGACACAATGGTGCCTGCAAAGAACCTGTGTGAGCATTGTAYAGCACAGGGCACACTTTTAAGGCCTTTTTTCTTCCTTTCGTTCCCGTATCCAAGGTCTTTCTYGCTTTGATTTATGGATTTGGAGCCCATCTTTAATTCTCTCCCCGAAGAGCTGCCTGAAGCCGGGCTCGGCAGGAGTCAGGCAGAGGCAGCTCGGCCCTCCTGGGCCTGCACAGCAACATTCCATGGGAATGGCCATGGCCACACGTGTGTGAGGGGCACAGCTCCCTGCCGTCCTGCCCTTTGGGGTGTGCATGTGTTTGGATCTGCCCGTGCAGGCTCACAGGCTCCAGCCCACCCCATCCCTCTGCTCCACGGGGCACACAGGGACTCTCCCAAGGGCCACGATAGACACAGACTATTCCAGCCAGGCAAATCACCCTGGATGTGATGCCTGAAGGCAATTTCAGTGCTGGGAAATAAGGGCTCACTTGTTCCCTGTAAGATTTATGCTCCAGGGTAAATAGCAGGGATGGAAATCCGTCACAGCGCAGGCAGGTCTGCACAGTCACCCTCGCATGCCTGCAAGAGCAGTTTGGGTCTGGGCACTCAGATTTCCCTGTCTCAAGATGCTTTGAAAGGCTCTGTCCTGATTGCACTCCCACCCACTCGAGATGAATGGTTGTGTGATCAGTCCCCATCGCTCCTCAGCAGCAGCACTTCCACCTCTGCAGCAGGACTGGAGCTCCCAGTGCTCACACAGGATGGAGACCCAGAGCAGCTGTGGCTGCCCCATCCCTGGAAGTGTCCCAGGCCAGGTTGGACGGGGCTTGGAGCACCCTGGGACGGTGGGAGGTGTCCCTGCCCATGGCAGGGGGTGGAATGAGATGGGCTTTAAGGTCCCTCCCAACCCAAACCACTCTGGGATTCTGTGATTCTTTTCCCCACTGACTGCAGGGATCATCCTCCACCGTGGSATGGAAAACTGGAACTTCTTCCTCTGTGGGTAAATCCTATTTCAGCTCCCTTAAATCATTTCATACCAAAAAGGCTTGCAACAGTTTCCTCCTGGAAGCAGGGGATGGTTGTCAAAGCCTCAGGAAACCCCTTTGATGTGGGGCAGGCAGCCGGGAGAGGTGGTAATGAGGTGCTGGGGGAGCTTCAGTGGCCAGAGAGGGGATCAGCAGTTCCGAGGTGCCCGGCAGCAGGTCCTGTGTGCTGACAGACCACAGGCTGAGGGCATGGCTGAGGAAAGCTTCAGATCTGTAGAGCCTTAGGGGCAGAGGTGGCTCTGAACAGAATTTCTGCACTTGCAAATTTATGGAAACACTTTTTTGGTCAGCAAGTGAGGAAGCAAACAGGTATTCAATCATCAGATCCCATTTGTGTGTCCACCTCACTCCAGATCCCATAGACTCGGTCCCTGCCTGCAGCCTGCTTGACTTGAGAACGCTCCGGGGCAGGAGCTCTGCCCTTCTCCTCTTGCAGGCTCAGAATAGAAGGGGATTTCTGCACTGGGTGGAGGGCACTGATACCGTGGCTATAAATACAGAGCTGGTGGCAGAAGGCTCTGCGGAGGGGCTCGGTGCCAGCCACGGCAGGCCAGGAGCTCATCTCAGCTGCAGCAGCAGAGAGCAGAGCCGTGGGCTGGAGCCAGCCCTGCCTGCTGCCATCCAGTGTCCCCTGCCTCCTGCTGCCACCACGGCCACCCCCGGGGCCASTGCTGCAGGGACACACGGCACTGCCGGCTCAGGGATCCGATCCAACCCATTTCCCAKCTGGAGACAGGCAGGGAGAGCCAGCACTGCCCCCGGGCTGTGTCACCCACTGCAGCTCCACAGCCGGGCCAGGAGCCACCTCCTGCCATTTCACCTGACCCTTCCCACCTTCTTTCCCCCATAAATGCTCCTGCTGCCCTGTGTTTGCAGGGCCATGGGCCACAGCGACCTGTCCTGCTGCTGCCAGGCTGTGACAGCACAGCCTGCACGGGAATTGTTCTTTATGGGATGGGGAGTGCTTGACCCACAGCATCCACCCACACAAAGCCTCGGAGAGCTGCCAGGACATAGAAACACCTGAACACGCTCCCCATGCCCACTCTGACCCCACAGCCCTGCTGCAAGCACAGAGGCAGCACCACAGCTCCCGTCCTTTGCTGAGTGAGGCAGAGCCGAGCCTTGACCTGGGCTAAGCCTGGAGAGTCTGGCTGCAAATCACAAATACAGAGTGTGTGCCAGAAGGATTTTTATCTTTTGCTAACTGAAGCACTGCTGGTAACTCCAAAGTGCTCCCAGGAATTTTCTCTGCTGCAAGGGTGGACACTGGGGACGATAACAAAGTGTGTTTGTGTGGCTTGGGCTGCTGCTTAATAACTTGAGAAGAGACTCCAGCTTCTCATTAGAAAGTACCATTTTACCTTTTTATTGTTTTTTAATGAAACCATTCCTTCCCGAAAGAGAAGAGAATTGCCTTTTTCCTAAGTGGACGTTTTCACGAAAAAATAATCTCCGAGTTTTCATTACAGCCTTGAACAAGAACTTGAAAATAAAATCTGCTTGTTTCCTCCCCTGGCTCTCTGCAGAAGGGAAAAATAGAAGAAAGAGAGAGCAAATGTGAATTCTCAAGACACACTTTTGGTGGACAGAGAGGAAACATGTGAAAGCTCCCTCAGCTTTGAGATGCTGTGAATTAACTTGGTATTTTCCAAAGTCCTGGTAAACCCCACTGAATTATTGTGGGTGGATTTCAGCTCTAACCCCCCAAAAAGCAGAGTCACCGAGTGGGAGCAGTGTGGTTGTGCTCCCAGGCCCCCCAGGCCCTCAGGGGGACTCACTGCAGCTGCTGAGAGAGCAGAGCTCACTGGGGTCTCTGTTTTGTGTTTTCCTGCGATGGACAGGGTGGGTTGAACTCGGTTTTGCTCTGGCAAGGAAAAAGCTTTGGTTCGGCTGGAGGGGCTGGAACCTCCTGGTGGGCACGGGGGGCTCTCCTTGGCTCCCCTGCTGCTTTGAGGGACAGGATCAGGGTCGGTGCTGCCTCCTGCCCTGCTCCCCTGGGGAACAGGAGCAGCCACGGAGGGGAGGAGGTGAGGGGAACTGGAAGGAGTTTGCACGCTGCCCTTACTGTGTAGAGGAGAGCCAAGCTGGCTCCCTTCTGAGGTCCTCAGCCCCTGGGTAATTGGTTTCCTCAGTGCCCAGTGCTGGAACCTGTCTGGAGCTGGGATCTGTGCACTGGGAGTGTCTTTGCTGTGCTTTAGGGTCTGGCTGTGCCGTGGTGTGGTCACTGGCAATGACCAAGTGCACCTTGTGTCTTTGTCCGGGGATGCCTTTTGCTCTGCTGAGCACTGGAATACATAGAGCC
This sequence comes from Amblyornis subalaris, assembly GCA_018881555.1. Lineage (NCBI taxonomy): Eukaryota > Metazoa > Chordata > Aves > Passeriformes > Ptilonorhynchidae > Amblyornis > Amblyornis subalaris. Next base: position 606,343 of record JACAXG010000038.1, on the reverse strand, counting down.
TGACCCAGTTCCATCCTGCCCTGTCCCTGGGGTTCCTGCCAAAGCCCCCCCTTGCCCCTGCCCCTCTAAGGACTGCATTCTGTGGTCACAGCAAGAGCACAGCCCTTCAGGGCTTTGTGTCTCAGAGTATTTCGAGGGTGGCTGGTGCCACTCACCTCTTGTACAGAGGGAGAAACTGAAGCACAGAGCTGGCAGATCAGGGGATAAATGTCAAAAACAAGTTTGGAAACTTGCTGAGTCTGAGAACTCACAGAGCCCTCTGTGAAGTTCTCCGACTCCTCYTCAGTGCTGGCAGGGCTGGGATAGCACAAAGAGAAATAATTACTTATTGGCTACAGCAAGGGTCCAGCCCAAAGAGTTCAGGGGGTATTGCCCACCTTGCCCTTAGACCTGCTTAGGCAGGGCCCACCTGCCCTCTGTGACCATCTGTGAGGGGGAAACTGAGGCACAGAGCCCCAGGGCTTGCAGATGCCCTGCTTGTGCAGGCAGGAAAACTGCTGAAAAGTGCAGCTCTCCTGGAGAAAGGTGCTGCTGGCGCTGAGTCCTTGTCCTGTTTGGCATTGAACTGGCATTGAACTGCCTTGTGGGGCTTCTCCTCCTCCTCTTCAGCACCAAAAGGGCAGCACCTTTCCAAGGCTTTGCCTCCTGCCTGTCCCACTGGATTCTCTGGACACCTGGAAGGAGTTGTCTCTTCTTTCCCCTCCCAATTTCAGTGCAAAGCTGCTTTTAGAGYTGCCTGAAATCCCTGACACAGGAGAATTCCCACCCTGCTGGGATCATGAACCATTCTGCCTTTCCAGTAGTTGCAGCTTTGGCCTTGTTTTGGTGCTTGTTTTGGTTTTTTTCAACTATTCTTTCGTTATGGAGGCTCTGGGACTGCCACCTGCCTGTCCTGGTCCATGGGCAGAGCCTTCCCTGCGCCTGAGCAAGGCTCTGAGATCATCATTCCCAGCCTGGGAATCACACCAGTGCCACTGGATGCTCCCTGGTAGGAACCTGGAGCACATGAAACTCACCCCATCCCAGCTCAGGGCAAGGAGGGAAGAGGCTCCCACAGMACCGTGTAAAGGGAGGGGCGGGGAGGCTGCTCAGTGCTGGCACAGTGGGATGCTCCTCCTGCCCAGGAATAGGGAGCTGTGGGATTTAGGATTGATTCGTGCAGCACCACAGAGTGATCCCTAAGTAGGTCAGCCACAGGCTCCTTGGAAGTGCCAGGGATGTACCTGTGGAAGGCAGGGGAAGAGCTGCTGTGCTGGGCTGGGCTGAGCTCCCTCCCCACTGCTCAGCAGGGCTCAGGGGCCTTTGGCAGCCTTTGCTCTGGCCCCAGAGTGAGCTCATTTCTGTGCTCAGGAGGCACCAACGCCTCTCCTGCTGCAGGAACGCTCGGAGTGACCGGGAGCAGGCAATCCCCCTGCCCTGGGCTCTCGGGCAGAGTCGCCAGGGGCTGTGCCACGAGGCTGTGCTGTGGCAATCGTTTCACSGTGCCCGCGGCGCGGCAGGGAGGGGTTCCAGTCACTAAGGGAACTGAATTCCTGCTGGATGGAGATGAATTTGCTGCCTCAGCCACCAAGTGGGTGAAAAGGCAGGTGAGGATGCAGCAGTCCYGCTGTTCATGTGTGGATTGGGATAAATCCTGCGCTGGGAACATGCTTGGAGTGGYGGCTGCTGTTTCTTTGCTGATGGCACGGAACACCAGCAGGGTTCGGGAATACAGAGGCCCTGGCTGAACCCAGGAAAAGGCCATGTTCCTGTAACCCCGTGTTCGAGTGCAGGACACTGTGGGTGTGTCAGGCACACACCTCAGCACTGGRGGCTGTGGGTGAAGCTGCCCAGTGGTGCTGTGGAGCTCCTCGTGTTGTTCCGTGCTCTGTCCTCCCTCTTCCTCATCCATTCCCAGCCTGCAGGCTTCCCATTGTTGGCCAGGTTTCTCCTCACAGACTGATCATCTGCATTTCTTGTTCCAGGGGGAATTGGACCACTCTGTTTCCCTGGTTTCCCTTGCCTGAATTGCCCAATCCCTCCCCAACTGCTGTGGTTGTGCTCCGTGCCCCATTTCCTTCTCCTGGACTCTCTGCTCGGGTATTTCCAGTTCCCTCCCTTTCCTCCTTATGTTCTGCAGCTTCTCAGCAAATCCTTTGTTGTCCCAGCCCCAAAGGCTYCTCCTGTTCTCCCTGTGGGGTGTCCCTTTTCCCCCTTGCTCCCATCGGGTCACTGGGCCCACAGGGGACATTGCAGGAGTGGGGGTGCTCCCTGTTTTCCCTCCAAGGGTTTCKCTCCCTAAGGAGGGGCAGTGTTGGCACTGCTGGTGGAAAGGGAGGAATTTGGTGTGAATTAAAACCTCACAAAAGCTTAAAGGCAAAKCCTGCTTAAGGTGCATTGCTTCGGATGGGCACTGCAGACAAGGGTGCAAACTGGAACCCAGTGGATGCTTTTCCATATCCCGAGAGATGTGACGGATTTTGGGCCGAGGCTTTGCTGGGGAACCCTGTTGTACCGTCTGGATGGAAYGGGCGATATTTCCCGTGGCTCCACGGTTAAGTTTTTATGGAAGCCTCRTTCCATTTAATGTAGCTGGAGTTGGGTTATAAATTAATAATCCCTGCTGCTGGGACTGCTGTGGAGCAAGATGGCTTTGCTGGATGTACGTGTAAATAATTCATGCCATTAAATTCCTTGTGTTCCCTGGCCACAGCTCGTTTACCTGCTGTGCCTACAAATATTCCTCCGCACCGCTGGAGAGGTGTTGGGCTTTGCCAGGCGTGAGGGGTCCGTGTCCGTCGGGAAGAGCCTTTCCTGGATAAATGGATCAGGGACTGCTCGGCCAGGCAGTGCCAGGAAAGTCTGGTTTGTGAACACCTCACCCTTGGCAGGGCAGAGCTTTCACCCTGGGCTTGTGGATCGTGGCAAGGTCCGGGCTGGGGGAGATGGGCCTCCCTGGCACAGCCATCCTGGACACCAGCAGGGATTGCTCCATGGAAAGGGGCTGCCCAGGGAGGTTTGGAGTCTCCATCCCTGGAGGTGTCCAAGGAAGGCCTGGATGTGGCACTCAGGGCTCTGGGCTGGGGACAGGGTTGGGACAGAGCACAGCTTGGACTCGATGGGCTGGGAGGGCTTTTCCAGCCTCGGTGATCCTGGGATCACAGCTCTGCCTCCTTTCCAAGCTCTCCCTCTTTGTTTGTAGCTCCTCTGGAATGATCTCAGTGATTGTGCCTACCCGTAAACCAGGAACAATTGGAATTCTCCCCTGCTTCACGTGCAAATTCCATGGGGTTCCCAACGTRCTCTTGTTATTTAAATTCCCCCCATGTTTCCTTCCTGCTCCCACAGAAGCAGGAAATCGTCCTCCTCAGCCTCAGGCATCACCACTCTGTGCTGCAGTGAGCAGGGCGAGGTAATGACACAGGTCCTGCACAGATAAAGGTAAAAACAGTACAAAAGAAAATAAGCAAAATAATATTATTGAGTCTAAAAGCTGTTTTTCAGGGTTCTAATGCATGGTCTGTAAAATGTTTGCATCTTTTTGGCAGTACCTGATGTTTCCAAGAGCTTTGATGCTGTTTTATTGCTTCTGTATTAGCAGATTGTTTGAGCACGCTGGTAATGCTGTTGCTGGTGTGATGTTGTCAATTCTGGTTTGTTTTCCCTCAGCCTTGCTGCTGCTCTCATCTGCATGTGATGATCCAGGGCAAGACTTGAGGGAATCCAGGGAAGACTGTGCTGTAATAACTTCCATCTTCTCCCTACACACCAGCAACCTGATCCTCTGACAGTAAGTAATATTTATGTGCTTTTATGCATCATACATAACCTGTAAAATTGTGTTATTGTCAACTTACCATCATATATTATCTAGAAGCAACTTAAAGAGGTTGGTTTCACTTTATGTATAAATATTGATGAGAAATCTGAAGCAGGTTTTTCTGCAGAAAATACTTACATTTGTATCAGCCTCAAATTTATCTGGAAAAGAGGTTATTCCTTATGTTCCTGCTGAAGCCTGCTTAGGAGACAGCCTGAGCGAGGCTGTGTCTGTACAAATAACGAGGACTATTAGTTTGGGACCAATTTATCCACTGGAAGGGCTTCTGAAGAAATGCATCAGCATATTGGAAATCACTGTGAAGGGCTTTGGTGATGTTTATTGGGGCTGAAGACAAATGTTTGCCATGGAAGGAAACAAGAAAGAAGAGGTCCTGTAGTTGCAGAGCTGAGGAAAATGAGGCAGGTGCTTGTTCACTTTGAAATAATTGCGAGTTCTTGAAGTTTGTCATGAGGGAAGTTTCATTGCTGCTTGTTTTGGTTAAAAACCAGATTTCTGTTTGCCTGGGAAAAGGATTTTTGAATGGAGAAGGAACTGGTGACGTTGTGATTCGAAGTTTGGCACTTGGCAATTGATCTGTTGGMTTTAATTTGTTGTTTTGGTTAAGCTTTATGTTGGGATTGACAAGTGATGTCTTGCAAATGTCCAGCCTGGCCACCGATCCCAGACAAACCAGGGAAGCAGAGCAGTGGCCACTGCAGGTTGCACCAGGAGGACACTTCTTGTCCCAGTCAGTCAGGGGGGAGCCGAGCTGGGAGGAGGCAAAGGGATGGAGCAGCTACTCCTAAATAGGAAAATGGGTTATAAAATCTCCTTTTAAAGATGCTGCAGACAGGCCGGGGAGTGTTTTATTGCACAATGCAGCCAGACAGGAGTGACCTCTCACACCCCCTGTCCCTCCCTGCTCGGATTCCTGGGCTGGCTGGGTCGGGTCTGTGCTTCTGAGGCTCCCCCCAGCCCCAGCCCAGCAGCCTGGGCCATGCTGTTGGCACAAAACATGTGGGATAATGGAACATGAAGGATTGTGCTCTTCCCTAACCTGTTTACATGACTTAATTACCATTGGATTTTACTGAGCATGTCAGGCTTGGAGAGGGAAATATAATCTAATAGGAAGGAATGTACCTCTCTGGAGCAGTGAAGCTGTGAGATGAAAGATGTGGTTTAGACTGACAAATGAACTGCTGCACTGGGGAAGGAAATGATCCCACTCATCCTTTCCCCCAAAACAGGGTTAAGATTCCTCCCACACCTTAATGCTGTGGCAATATTCAGGTGTCACACCCAGCACATATTGCAAGGATTGGAAGGAATAACAAAGCCAAAGGTGATGGAGGTAACTGGATGATGCAGTGGATGGGAGTCCTTTGGGACTGGGATGTCCATAACCCTAAAATGCACTGATCAAATGCACGAGTGTGTCTCGCTGTCCCACACCGTTTGCCTTGAAATGAGAGCGGTTTAATCTTTAAAAAAAATAATGAAAGAGCAAAGTGTAAATGAGCCCTTCTGGCAGCAGGACGGGCTGTGGCCCCAGAGGCAGCAGCACAGGCCAGGATGACAAATGAGGTCATTACAGTAAATAGTGTAAATTGAGTTTTGGCTGTGGGTAGGAATCCTTATGATGATGAAGGGCATTAATATGGGAAGAAGAAAGGGGGGTGGAGGAATTCGCTGGTGACAAGCTGATCTGGGGCAGGGAACAGTGCAGTCCTGTGGCTGCTCCAGCTGCTCCCTCGTTGCCAGGCAAGGAGCCCATTTAATTTCACAGGGTCCTCAGCAGGGCATGGCTTTGGAGTGCATGAAAGATTATGAAGTGTCACCTCAGCAAACAGCATGCAGGAGGCTGCTGAGCCCAAGGCTGGGATCCTTTACTCCTTTGCTCTGGGCTGAGGTGCTGCGTTGGCAGCACAGAGATGCTTTGTGTCCTGATTTTCTACTTTTAAAGAGTTTTTGATTCTGAGTGTTCAAAATCTGAACACTTGCRTTCCTCTTTCTATTCCTTGGTTGTGGGAAGTGCAAACCGTGGTGGTAAAGGGCTGTGGCAGCCACTGACTGAGCAGGCAGGGCATTCTGGCCTCTGAATTTGGGCTCCTTTAGGTGCTGGTGACAGGTTGGTTGTCCTGCTCYGATTAACAGGAGTTGTGACAGTCCTTGAGGTCACAGGCACTTTTTAAAGTTGCTGCACTTTGTGAAAGCTGCTGTGAGAATGAGTGGGACACTCATAATCCTCTGTGCAAAGTCTTGGGCTTGTTTTTTTCTTGTTCAATTGATACTGAAATAAATCATTGCTCTTGTAAGAGCAGGTATAACCTGCACTTGTGGGCATTGCCCTGGGAATCTGAGCCCTGAGTGTCCCTGTCCTGTGCCACCAGCCCTTTTGTGGCCACTATGACCCTACAGTGACGCTTCCCCTGTGGAAAGGCACCTTGCAGGATGTGACTAATTAGATAAAAGTTCGGATGTTCCTGCATTTTTTAATTCTCTGAGGTTCAGTTTCTGTGCTCATCCTAACGTGAGGATAAATCGCTTGTGAAACGCAGTTTAAATTAATGAAAAACAGATTTTGGCTTCGAGGAGAGGGTTTTGGGGTCCCTTCCAACCCAAAGTCTGTGCCTGGGGCCAGGTTTTCCTACACACTGCTGAGCTATCAAAGAGGGCTCTTGTTCATGGAAATGCACTTTTCCTGTTCGGCTTGCAAAGGAAGATGTTCCTTTAAAGGCAGATTTATCTCGAAGAGGAGCTCTTATTTTTCACGACACGCCTTTAAAAAATGAAAACCCAACTGAAACCAAACAAATTTCCTCTCTTTGCCCTGGAAATGCTGCTTTCTGTTGAGCCCATCACGGGRTGGCAATAGGGATTTGCGTGGCCCTTTGGAAGGAACGAGCTCCAGAGCTGCTGGGAACGGCTCTGCAGCTGTGGGAGGAGGGAAGGGAAGGCTTAGGGACAGTTCAGGGGATTTGCATCAACAAACGGCGCCGGGGTGGGAGCTGCTGGTTTGGAAAAGCACATCTCCCACCAGCACCCCGGGTGATTGCWGCAGGAGGAGGGAACGCTTCCAGAGGGGTTCGTTGCACACAATTGGAGGAATTGCTGCAGAGTGGATGGGRGATGAGTGGGAAATGGGATGTGAAGGAGCTCAAGCAGCACTTCCAATCATGCCAGTCCAGACAGGGAGGAGACAGCGGCACCAGGAGTTTAACAAGAGCTCTGAGGGTCACCTAAAGGTGTGGAAGGACTGTTGGGTTGTGCTGGATATCAGGGAAAGGCTCTTCCCCCAGAGGGTGGTGGGCACTGAACAGGCTCTCCAGGGAATGGTCCCRGCCCCAAGGCTGCCAGAGCTCCAGGAGCGTTTGGACAATGYTCCCAGGGATGCACAGGCTGGGATTGTTGGGGTGTCTGTGCAGGGCCAGGAGTTGTACTGGATGAACCTGTGGGCCCTTCCCACTCAGGATATTCCATGATTGTGTGGTGTGACCTTTCCAGACCCCTCTGGCATTTGGGATTCTGTCAGTCCCAGCAGTGGTTTTTGTTCCTGCCTTGCAGCCACACCCTGTGTGAGCACTGCAGGGCTCCCAGATGTGCTCYCAGATGTGGGGAATGCTCTACCAAGCTGCTTCACCTCAATACAGGTGTTTTTTCCCCATAAAACTCTAATACGAGGCACAGGCTCTGCCAGGGCCCAGGGAAGCATGGAACGGGGTGGTTGAAGTTTGAGTTAATTTGCTCGGGTTTTGTCTCTAATTACTGCAGACTGAGAGTCTGCCCTGCTTTTCTGGGAGTGGTTGAACCCAACCAGAACTCCAAATCAGAGGGCAATAAATGCATCTTGAAAATGGGGATAGGAGAAAAGTGCCAATTCCCCCATCTGTGGGGAAAAGGACCAAGGAAAATTCGTTGTGAGAGCTCAGCACCTCCTGGGTGAAACCCCTGCCSTTGGGAGGATCAGATGGGTTTTGTTACACTGGGCTGAGGAATCCCAGCCACATGCCAGGTCCTGACACTGGGAAAAAGTTGTGTGAAATGGGTGTAGTTCTGCAATAAAAACTGTGCTGGGTGGTGTTATTGGGGATCAGAGCTTTTCTGTCACGAGAAGAAGGAGGAAGCTGAGCAGAAATGAAAACTGTCCCCAGTTGTGTGCCCTGYGGGGTCAGGAGGAATTCAAGGACTGTCTTAATGCTGTTGTTACGAGTTAGAACATCTAAATGCTGGGAAAATGCTCCTAGAATATTAATAAAATAGCTATCATTTTTTGCCAAGAAATATTCAAAACCTTTTAAGCAAATACTGGAGAAAAACATTTATTGGAAAGAGAAGGAAAAAAAAGAATGGTTTGGTTCTGAAAAATGGGATTTCAAACACCTCCCTCACTCATGGAGGAACCTGCAGCTTCGTCAGTAGGAGACCAAAAATGTGTTCCAGTGCCACAAATCCCTAAAGAAATGTGGCTTGAATAATAGATTGACTTGCTTATGAGAGCTTTTCCCCCAGCAAACTTAGGGATCAATAACTAATTATTTGCAGGAATAATCTTGCGAATTTCCCATCATAAATAGATCCAGGAAAACTCCAAGTTGCTCCAATCCATCTGTGAACAGAAGGAGGTACCAGTAATTATTCCCTTCGCTCAGATGCTGATGTGTCCTTGTTTTTTTTCCCTGCTTGTGTTTGATGGAACAGCCGCACTTAACCCATGGCCTTGTTTGTGCTGGGAAAAACAGATCCTTGGACTGCAAACACATCAGCTCCAGAGCTGAACAGTCCATCAGCTGCAAGCTCCTAGTGTAGGTTCAAACTTCCCTGCCGTTTGTAACCTGACTGCTGCTGGGTAAGGATTGGGACACGAGGGATGGAGGAATTCCCRTCAGCTCCAGGCTCTCGGGGGCTCTGCCTCGATAACATCTGCCTCCTGTGAAAGCCTCTCCTGCAGCAGGGATCCTGCTGGGGTGTCTTTCCCTCTGCCCTGCTGCTGTTTCCATAGAACTTCTCAGAACTTCGTTGYCTTTGGGGCTTCTGTCCCCCGAAACGCTGCCCTCCCACGAACTGCTGCCTCTGGCTTTCAGTAGGGTTTGGCCCTTTCACAGGGGAATGCACTGAAGCTCAAAACTTCCACCAGTGTTTCTGGGTGTGTTTTTCCTTGCAGGGGACAGGACAGCACCTGTCTCAGATATTTATGTGCATTTGTGTTTGTGTTTGTGTTTGTTCTTTCGCCGAGTATAAATCAGCTCACAGGGGCAAAGCAGATCATATATCCTGATGGGTTCCTGTCCCTGCAGCCAAGCTGCTGCTTATCTGATCTTGATAAAACCCCTCCAGAACGTCTCTTTCCAGCTCAGTGAATTGCTGTGTGCTATCTCCAGTGTTTGCAGTTGCTGCTGKACTGGGAACAGGCCTGTGGCCGTCAGCTCGTGTGGGGAGAACAGGGATGCAGGGATGCAGGAGAGGGGAGAGAACCATCACCAGCGCCAGGCTGAGCAGGAGCTGCTGTTCCTGCCTCGTGTGCAGAGCCTCTCTGGGCACCCCTGCTCTCCATTCAGCCTTTGCAGTACCTGCTCAGCCCTTCCATGTCTCCAGTGTCAGCCCCTGACTCCAGCCCCTAACAATTCCTGGGCTCACTCTCCTGTCAGGCACTTTCTCTCCAGGGTGTTTGATTTTGCTCATTGACAGCAGCAGTTTTCTCTGGAGAGGCCAAATCCTTCTTTCCCTCCCCCTTCTACCCCAGGCTCCTGTTAAATAACCTTGGGCACGGCTGAGCCAGAAATGGCTCTGGGAGAAAAACAGGCTGAGAGCCCCAAGGCTGGCTGGGCACTAAATCCAGTGCCAAATCCAGCAGGAATCCAGAGCTGTGAGGATGCCGAGGGGACTGGAGCATGTGTCCTGTGGGGAAAGACTCAGAGGGTGGCAGGGCCCTGAACAGGCTGAGCAGGGGGTTGTGGAGTCTCCTCCTCTGGAGAGACCCAAATCCCACCTGGGCTCCATCCTGGGCAAGGGGTGACCCTGCCTCAGCACAGGCCTGGACCAGGACATCTCCAGAGGCTCCACTCTGTGATCCTGGGATTGTTTTCCCATCTTGACTCTGCTGTGGCCCCAGTTCACCTCCAAGGATTGAGGCAGTTCACTGACCTGACATTTCCAGAGCTGGGATTGTTCCCTGATCCCATTGCTGGTCGGTGTTGGATCTGTTTCCAGTGTTGGATCTGCTCAGGAGGACTTTCTGTCTTGCTTCAGGATTGTTTGAACAGGGATACTTGGGTGAAAATGAGTCCAGATTAACCAACAGCATGAACTGAAGGGAGATCACTTAAACTCCCCTGGCATGGCTGCCCTTGGTCAGAACAGAAGGGATTGTTGATTAATTGATTTACTTCAGAGCTCAAATAAATGAAACTGCTCCTGGTTGTGTCCACACAGGGGTGTAATCCAGTTTATCTATGCAAATGTTATTCAGATGAGCTGCCTTGATCATCCACGTGTCAGCAAGCCTCCTCAAGGCAGGATATTCCAGAGAATGGGAGAACTTGCTCCATGGATCATGTGTGTGTGTCCCACTGTGGCTGTGCTTGTTTCCCTGTGGCAGCCTGTGGGGTATGACTGCTTTGCCATCCCTGGCAGGAGGGGAAGTGACCATTTTTAAGGCATCCCTGTATCYCCCTAAGGCCTGGAGCCCCCATCCCTGCTCCTCTGTCCTGTCTCTTTGTCCAAGACCTCTCAGTGGTGGAAAAGCACCACTTTCCTCGTCTAGAAAAGCTGGAGAAGGGAAAAAAAACCACCCCCAATCTGTCTACTTAGATAGGGAAAGGCAAGCACTGCTAATATTAGCGTTGCTTTTGTATTAATAATTCTCTGATAAATGCCCAGGTTTTTTCTTCCCCAGTCTAAAAATACAGGCCCAGCTTGGCAGCCTGCCGTGCCTGTGCTMATGGCAGTGCAGCAGCGTGTGCCTGCCACAGCTCCTGCCCTTGCCTCCCGGGCTGGCACGGCGCTGGGCTTGGCTGAGGGGACAGAGGGACATGTGCGCTGAGACGAAGGAGAGCTGGGCCTGGCTCCTGCCTTCCAAAAGGCCACAGCCTGGGAATTATCTCAGTTTCAGCAGAACCCAGTGCACTATGGAAATGTCACGTCCCCGAGCYGGGGAGAGAGGTGGAGTACAAAACCAAAAACGAGAATGGCACAAAGTTTGAAAGGAAACAGCTGATTTTGAACTGATTGAGGTTAAAGATRGATTTTTTAAAAACGGGGATTTTTAATCCCAAAGACTGTGGAACTCCCTGCTGGAAGTGACTGGAGCAAAAGGGACTCTGTGTGCGTTTAGGTGATGAATGTGTGGTTTGAGGGTGCCCTTAGGACCCTGTTATTGGTGCTGCACCTTTCTGTTGGGATCTGCAATGATCCTCAAAGCAGAAGCTGCAGCACGAGGCTGGCTGAGTGCCTGCCCAGGCGCTGGAGGAGATCATCCTGCTGCTGCCCCATGGCAGGCCCTGCCCTCACACAGGATGCTTTGGGGTGAGCTCTGGCAGCCGTGSCCGTGCCTGGGTGGGTTTGGGGTGAGCCCCTGCTGTCCTGGAGCTCTCTGCTGGGACCTGCAGCTGCTGGGAAGGGCAATCTGCACTTGGGTGTCATTTCCTCCCTCGCTGTGCATGGTTYGGGCTCCCCGCGCTGACAGACCCTTCACACTCGTGTGACACTGACCGGAGCAGGGAATTGTGTCCTGTGGTGCCACAGAGGGAATCCTGACTCTGAGTGTTGAGTCCTCCTCACGTGGGTGAGTTTTAGGAGCCCCCTGCAGGTTTTGTGCCCAGGGATGAAGGGGGCACGAGGCAGATGAACTGTGGGATGTGGGATAGGGACTTGCAGAGGGGTCTGGGTGCCCCCACCCCACCCCTCAGGTGTGAGCTTTGCTTGCCAGGCTGAGCTGCAGCAGCCCTCGAGTGCATCCCCCAGCAGGGGCCTGGGGCACTCCCAGCCCAGGCTGGAGCCAGCACTGGGGACTGGGGCAACCCCTGGCACTGGGAGAGGAGCCGGGAAGGGAACGATGGATCCACAGGAGTGCCAGGCCTTTGTCAGCCCCAGGCCCTGCGGAGAGGGTGTGAGGAGCTGTGTCTGTCCCTGGGGTGCCTGAGGTGTCATCCCACAGCCARCTGCTGTGGGGCTGAGCAAGACTGGGGTGGATTGAGGTGGCTTGGGGTGGCTCGGGGTGGATTGGGGCTGCACCCAGCAGCTCCCCCGCTCTCTCTTCCTTTCCTGTGTCAAGCGATGAGGCTGTTTTATTTTTATAAAGCTGCTGTCTCATGGCAGTCAGGGAGCTGATGGTGCTGTTGGCACCAGACAGCCCAGCCTGGGCTCCTTGTGCTCTCAGCAGCCATTCCACTCTCAGCATCCCAGGGAGTGGGAATGCCTTGTCCTAGAAGCAAGGCACAGCTCTGGAACCCACCCCGTGGCCTCAGGGGCCRTGTAGAACCAGTTTGGGAGGCAGCTGAGGGATTTATTGGTGCTTGGAGAAGCCTTGGGAGAAATGTCCTTTTCTTGCATGTTTTCCTTGAGGTTTCAGTCTTGGATYGATCACTGAAAGGAAGGGAGTGCAGGTAATGAAGGGATTGCATTTATTTCCCCAGGACTCAGTCTCAGGAGGTTGTCCAGGACAAGAGGAGCCCAGGAAGGGAGGGCAGAGGGACTGGGGGGGATTCGATGTGACCACAGCAGCTGGGCCAAAGGAAACGTCACCTGCTCCAGAAGGATGAGGTCAGTTGTCCCCTGGCCTGGCTCCTGCCTCTTCCCACAGGGACACAGAGGTGCTTTGCAGGGCTGGGATCCTGGGAGACACTCACAGTGGGTGTTCCTCTGCAGAAAACACCCAGCCCTGACTGCCCTGACAGAACAGGGCGGGAGGAGGAGCAGTGCCAGCAGGTCAGAATCAGCTTTGTGTCCCAGGCAGAGCAGAAATACTCAGGAATTGGGACTGTGGGGTGGTGCCCAGCATGGCCAGGGCTGCCTGGTGGCCTTGGGCCTATGACTCCTGTTCAGAGCTTTGGGGCTCAGTAACTTTGCCCCACAGTCTGAGGCGTGTCCAGTGGCACGAGGGGGTGTCCAGGCACATCCCAGGGATTTCCAGGCACATCCCAGCAGTTCCCCTGCAGAAGGGGCAGCGCTGCCTCATCCCCTGGTCGTGGCTCAGGGAAAACCCCTGGATGAGTGCTGGAGTGGGAGATGTTGGTGCACACAGGAGGCAGAGCACAGCTGCCCCTGGAGCCTGGTGTGGGCAAACAGGCTCCTGCACAGGCCTTGGCACTGACAGGGCTCGGTTATCTCTGCCCTGCYGTGGGCAGAACCAGGGCTCAGGGTAAAGTGGTTGCCTGAAGTGGCTCAACAGCTGGTTTTAATTTACTTTTTAATCATTTTTGTGTTATCCCTCTGGAAAATGCCAGAAGAAACAAAGCTGTGTGTTACCAAAACGGGAACATCGGATTTGGAGTGGAAAATTCGGCAGTTCCAGAGGAGGTTCTTCTATCCCATCTCTGATCCTTTGCTTTCAGCTCTTTTCCTCTTTCCCTCTTCAGGAAAAAAATTAGGTCTTTATATTCACTTTTTTTTTTTTTTCAGAAAAGCTTAAGCTGGGAATTGTYCCACAGAGTTTGATTGGATAGAGAGAAAAAGAACCTCTTCAGACTTAATTGCTTTGGCATTTTTATTGCTCAAGTGCAGAGTGTCCTCCTGAGCTCAGGATGCTTCAGTGTGTCCTGGGAGTGTCCAAAAGCAAACCTCCAGCATGGGGAGGGCTGGGCAAAGTCTGTCCCAGCTCACTGGAGCTCTCCAGCCTCCTCTTCTGCCTCCTGAAACAAATTATAAACTGGAGTGTTCTGAAATCCATCTTCACAGAATCCCAGGATGGTTTGGGCTGGGAGGGACCTTAAAGCCCATCCAGTCCCACCTCCTGCCATGRGCAGGGACACCTTCCACTATCCCAGGCTGCTCCAAGCCCCATCCAACCTGCAGTGCTTAGGGAGTGGTGTGTCTGGGTGTGTTTGACAGACACATTTTGTGTCCTTGCCACGAGCTGGGGATGTCTATGTAGGAGCTGCTGGCCCAGGCTCACGTTGCAGGACCCATTCTCCTTATACCAATGAGTTCTGCGAGCAGGGTCTCCCTGTCTGTGAGTCACTGGCCTGTGGTGATTCTGTCCTGCTGGGGAAAGYCCCAACACCCTCCCAGAGGTGGGGATGGATCATCCCTCAGGCACTGCCCAGCCTGGGGATGCCCCAGCCTACGGCCCTGGCAGGACAGGGCTGCTCTGAGCTCAGTCTATTTGTGTTACACCCAAAAGCCACAGCATCTGTAGGGCAAAAAGGAATAGAAACCTCATTCCTTGTTCTCTTTCTTCCCTTTCACCATGAGGGGCTTTGCCAGAGCCTCCTTCCCCCTGGTGCTTTGGTGGGGAGGCACAAACCAACAGAGCTCCCTGCTGATTTGGCCAGTTCAGGTTCTGAGCTGCTCGCTGTCTGCTCTCTCACAGACACTTCTGCTCTGACTCTCACACAGACATTTCTGCTCCCTCCTTCTGCTCTCCCTGCTCCATTACTCATCCTGCCGGAGCTGAGCTGGAAGGGAGCAGGAACAAGGACACCCAGGAGCTGAGGTGSGAGCAGGATGTGGTAGGAGTGTGCTGGAGCAGGGAGCAGAGGTTGCATCTCCAACACAAACCCACAAAAAGGCAAGTCCTGAGGCTGCCAAGTGAGGGACTCTAAAGAGAGGAATTGCCAGCAAATGGCTGCCTGGGGAATCTCGATCTGCACCTTTGTGTCTGTGCACGAGGATGGTTTTTACCTGTGCAGCTCCACTGTCCTTGCCCAAGCTCCCAACCTGCCTCTCATGGGGTGCACAACGGATCTGTTCCCCTGCTTAGCCCCTATTAAATATTTTTTCCATGGTCTCATGTCTGTCCCTCTATTACTTATTCAAATCCTACTCTGGGAAAAGGAGTGGTTAACTTGGAGCCTCATGGGCTTTTAGGCCAYCAATTGCTGCTTCACCAACAGTGAATAAATCCCCCTCTGGCTCTGGGGAAGGAGCTTTTCCCTATTTTCCTGATGGCCCATCCATCCCTCAAAACCTGAAGTGAGAATCACTCAGTTAATTTGGATTAGATGAGCTTGAAAGGTCCCTTCCCACCTAAAGCATTCCATGATTCCCAGCTGCCCTGCAGATTCCAGACTCAGACAGCCCTGAGGGAAACCTCTCCCTCCCTTCCATGGGAAGAGCTCCCTGGGAGTGGGGCTGCTGCCCCTGCCCTCGTCCTTCAGCTTAAAACCATCCCCGAGGTGCAAGGGGAAGGTTGTGCAGTGGGGGGTTGTTACAGTGRGGTTGTTTTGCTTTTGAACTTATTTTGTTGACAGAGGAAAGTATTTTCCACTTTCAAAAGTGGTGGCACTTTCACATTTTCTTTTCCCAAAGAGTCTTTCACACGAGGGAAGTGTGAGGAAGTTTGAAGCAGCCTCTCCTGCTCTGSTGCAGCAGTTGGGGACTGCTCTGGAGTGTGGGAATGTGCCTTTTTTATTTGGTATTAGCTGGGAAGTTGCTGCATTATCAGTGAAATTCCCCTTTCTCCCTGTCAGTGGGGAAGAACGTGGRGTCACTGGCCAGCACAGTGTGGTGTTTGTGGGGGGATCCACTCACCTGCCCTTCCTGTGCCACCATCCCCCCCAGCTGTCTTCGGCCAGAGCAGATGAAGCARATCCTGCTCCTGTTCCCATCCTTGTGGGGCTGGATCAAGGGAGAAAGGCTGGCAGAGCTTGAAGTGGATTCAGAGAAAAGAAACTGAAGGCTTGAAACAAAAACCCCATGGGTGAGGTGGTGCAGATCCCCCTCAGAAAGCAACGAGAGGGAGTCTGAAGGAAAGAAAAAAGAAAAGATGGGAATAAATGAAAAGCAGGGACGGGGAGGAGGAGGGGGCAAGGCAGATGTCTGCCCGTGCTCAGTGTTTGTGCTGCTGGCTGCCTGCCTGCCTGTCTGAAAACCTGGCCCCGTCTGGCACTTCCTTTTTTACTCTGATGTTTGAATTTATAGCTCGAAGTGCAGCAGAATGAGGTTCTCTGGAATATTTCTGTGGATGGGATTGGCTGCCCTGGAGGGCGAGCGTGGATTGGGGGGAGGGGGGGCTCGGTTTTCTCTTGCAAGTCTGACGTGGCTGCTGTGTTCTCTTCACCCCTCTGCCTCCCTGCTGCCTTGCTGGCTGTGTCTGCAGCAGCCCTGTTGGACGCCTGTGGGGCAGGAGCAGCTTCTCCCCGCGCGTATCCCGAGCGCATCCCGCCGGGATTCTCGGTGCRGTCGGAGGGCGGAGGGGAAGCAGGGCTGCTGTGAGCTGCGGAGGGGCAGAGCAGAGCCAGGATCCATGAAAACCACCGCAGCCGCCTCCTCCGCCGGGATGACACGGATCACCCACACTTCCTCCCTGGGAACGTGCCAGGAGCCTTGTTCTCGGTGAAGCTTTCCAGGTCTCCAGGCTTCAAACGTTCACACGGTTTGAATAATGCATAAAGTTCCAGCACTTGCTGGAGTCAAATATTCTTCTCCAGCATCTTTAAAAAATGGATGAACACATTTTTACTTGAAAACCTCCTGCTTTTTTGTAACCTGTTCCTCCTTTCTTACCTGTCACAGCTACTTCTAAATGCATAGCCCCCAGCAGGGTCAGCTGCCCTCCTGTACAAGGATCTCGCTCTCCACTGCTGCCTTTGCTATTTAGAAGGGCAACTTTCTTTGCTCACAAAGGTGTGAGCCCCATGATTGTATCTGCCTGTAATTAATAAATTCAGTCACRCTATTCCAGGATGCTTCTGGGCAGATCCATCCTTCTCTTCCCCTTGTGAGGGCATCAGAGCAGAGAAGTTGCCCTGTGATGCTGGGGAGGCCCTGGGTGTCACCACAGGGAATGTGTCCTGAGAGTCTGGAAGAGGCTGCGTGGGGCAGGGACACCTTTCCAGGCACATCSTGCAGGAGCCTGTCCTGGCTGCAGTTGGAGCCATCAAACACAGTCACACTCAGGGTGTCTGAGGTGGTGACTTCCCTTGGCCCACTAAGAGAGGGAGGGATCGGGGGCTCTGAACTCCAAGGATCAAGATGCACATGAGGAGTTGGGGCAGCTTTCATTTCCCTGTGAGCTGTCCCGCGCCCCCCCTTCTGCAGGACAGCCCCTTCCCGTTCCAGGGATGCTCTCTGCAGGTCACACCTTTGTTTTGGGCCCTGCAGCCTGTTGGATTAGTGGCTTTAGGTGTGGGGGTGTAGTTTGGTCACTCCCAGGACAGTGCAGAGCCACTGTGTGTGCTCAGCAGCCTTGCTGGAGCCCGCAGACCCCAGGGTTAGGCAGGCAGTGGGGGATCCCTTTGTCGGGGCACCCCAGCCCTTCCCAACACCCCGACTTGTCCCACTGCCTCTGAGCACCCAGCGGGCACAGGAGTGACACAAACCCTGCAGGAAAGGGAGGTGAAGTGACGGCAGAGGGGCAGGGGAGTGGTGGTGTGACAGTTCCCGAGGCAGAGCTGCCTCAAAGCTTTCGCAGAGGCAGAGCAAAGGGCAGGAGCCTGACCTGTCTGCTCTTCCCCAGGGAGGAGCGGGAGGAGGCTGGGCAGCCCTGGAGCAGGGAGCTTGCTCCCGCTGTCCCCGGGGAGMGTGAGAGGAGCACGAAGGATTGCTTTTCCCATCCATTTTGGCCGTTGCTGTTRGCCCCACATCACAAATTCTCCCTTGGAATCGGCTGGTCCGGGCTGTGCCTGGGCAGGATCCTTGCCCTCCGTGACAGCCCCCGGCTGGAGCGCCGGCAGGCAGCTCCTGCACCGGGAATGCTAATCCAGGGATTTGCGGGSCCTCCCGCATCCCTCCCCCGCTCCGTGACGCTGCCAAACTTCTGTCAAGCCCCGCCGGAGAGGGGCACCAGCAGCGCCCGGTGCGGAGGGACCCGGGACAGGATCGCCTGGAGCCGGAGCCTGCCGGGAGCAGAGGCTCGGCCCCGGGGGTGGGGAGAAGGGAGGGAGGAAGGGAATGGGAAGGGAGGCTGGAGGCTGCACAAGCCTTGCTCTGACCGGTGCTGGGCTCGGTGCTGGYGCTGGTGCTGGTGCTGGGGGATCTTCTGGGTCTGTGGGCTCCTTGTGAATCTTAGCAGGGCTTCTTTGCGCCAGCTGGAGAGAGGAAGGAGGGACTGAGCGTCTTCCCAGCTTTCCCAGCATCAGTTGCTGCTTCTGGATGACATTTTTAGCATGGAAGTGAACATATTGCAGTGTTCCCCAGGGATGGGGCCYTGGAAGAGCCGATGGCTGCTGTGGCGAGCAGCAGAGCCCTGCCCAGGTCTGCAGGGCGCTTCCCCGTGGGGATGCTCTGCATCAGGGCTGAGCGGGGCTGCCCAGCCGGGTATTTGTGTGGGGCTGCTCCTTAGGATGCTCCTTAGGATGCTGCGGGCACTGAGCACTCCACAGATCCCTTTTAATATGAAAAATTAAAAGCAAACCCRCCCCTAGATGCAAGGAGTTGGAAACCCGAGCAGAAACTGCTAGAACGGAGCATCCCCATCCTTTCCAGCGCCCGGCCAGGTCGCGTTCCAGAGGCAAACGCGGTTGAACAGCGCTGCCTGCTGGAAACTCCTCGGGAGGAAAAGCGATTTTGCACCCCATGTTTTACCAGTCCTTTGGCACAGTTTAAGTCCATCCTTCTCCCTTGTCCTCAATCTGCTGTGTCCACAAACCTCAGCTGTTTGGGACAGGCTGGCAGAGAGGGATGGAGCGGTTCCATCCTATTTATCCTTAAAGCAGAGGCTGGGGAAGTGCGACTGAGCTGCTGCCGGTGCTGCCGGTGCACTTCGAGCCCTCTCCTGGCGTGTGGGAATCCCCAAACCCGGAATTCTGTGCTCACTGGAATCTCGGTGGCATTAAAGGAAATGCCCGTGGTGCTGCTTTTGGGGCATTTCAGGGCAAACCCAGSCGGGGAGGTGGGAGGTCACTCCTGGGGCTGCTCCCTGAGGCCACATCCCTGGGGTTCACCTTCCTGCTGTTCCCTTACCCACCAAACCCCAGTCTCCTGGGATGGACCCAGCCATCCTTTCTGGCAGTCTGCCGGGCACAAAACAGGATGAGCAGCCRCAAACACTTCAGTTGAGATGTGAATTTGTCTACTGGGCTTAAAAGTCAAGGTTTTTATCTGTCAAGTCAYCCTGGTCACATCCTGCCCTCCGAGGACAGCTCTGTCCACCCACGAGCAGGAGGGACAGTGAGAATGCAGGGTCCCCCCTGCTCCCGGCTCTGGAATTGCAGGAATTCCTGGTCTTGGACAGGAGGGGTGGGTTGCTGGGTTTGCTGGTGGAACCTTACAAGGATATCAGTGTTCAGGTGGAGAGTTTGGATGTGCATTAATAAGCAGATCTGCACTGTAAAGTGAGGATTTGGGAGCAGATGAGGCAAAGGTTTGGAAAGCCTGAATGCCCAGAGCCCCTCTGTGGTCACACAAAGCCTCTGCGCAGAGCTGGAGTGCACGGCAGGAGTCACCCCTGTCCCTGTGCAGGGCAGGGTCACCTGTCCTCCACGGAGAGCAGGATTAGGCTGGGTTCCAAACTGAGTAACACTTACTGGATGAAAAGACTGCGAGAATTCGTTCTTACAGCGTTAAAAACGTTTGAAATTCGCTTCCTTTAATCATCTTTTTGCTATTAATTAACTATGAGCAGTATTACTGCGGTGCCCAAGATCCCTCCCGGCCAGCTCCGGGGTGGCCTGTGCCATCTGCTTGTCCTGCCTTCATCTGCCCTGTGCCTTCTGTGCCAGTGCCAGGCTGCTTCTCCTCGTGCTGTCGTGCTGGGTGAGAGCAAAGGGAGACTCAAGCAGCCCAGGCAGGTTTGCTTTTTGTTAGGAAGCAGCCACGGGCACAGGTGGAACGGCACAGATAAACCCCAGCCTTGGCACAGGAATTCAAAGTCACCTCTTTCATCCTTAGCTGCCTGCCAGCATCCCTTCAGAGCTCAGCCCCACGCTGGCTCTTCCTGTTTTGTTTTTTAAATGCACTGTTAATTAACGAGGCAGAGGAAAAAATACACAAACACACCAGAATAGTTTTTAACCTGGCTTGATTAATGCTGTCAAGTTGCACATCTGAGTGTGAGCTCAGTGGGACTGTTGCTTTTGTTTAATACCACAAGACACCTCAGTCTGGATTGTTGCATTACAGTACAAATAAAAAACAAACAAAAACCACATCTGCATCATACAAGGTGAGAAGAATATGAGAATTCTAAATATTTACAGAGAAGGGCAAGTGGGGAAACCACAAAAAATATTTACATAAAAATACATGAGCTTGTCGGCATATACATTTTACACCAGTTCACAAAAAAAGACACTATATAAATTAAAGTGAAGGGAACTCCAAAGGTAACCCAAGACTTTCTGGGATGTTTCTCTCATGCGGCTCAGGGAAAGAAAATCAAGTCTTCTACAGCAGGAAAATGAACGGCAAAACAACCCTTTTCTCCCCTGWCCCTCCCTCCCCCCTCCCTCCCCCCTCYTGGACGAGGCAGGACTCTGCACACAAGGACTCGTGGTGTTTGCTCACACCACACCATGCCTGTCACACCGGGATCTGGAGCTCTGGGAAAACAGGAACATGCCTAAGCCGCCGTAACGAAAGGAAGGAAAACAACTTCTCACCCAGATTTCCTGACATTTAACACATCACTCGAGTCGATGCCCTGTCAACAGCCTGGGGGATGGCAGAGCACACTTGAGGTTCTGTCCCTTTCTGGGGTCAAAGAGGAACAGGACGTTTTCAAGTTGGTTTTGGTTTTGYGTAGCAACTTAACTACCACTGTGCAATCCTCACTGATCCCCCAGTGATGAGCAGGGAAGGGGGATCACTGCAAAGACATAGGCACAAAGTTGTGGGGGTGTTCTCAGAGATGCATATAGGTATCACCTGATAAGACTTCGAAAATCAGAAATTAATGCTTTACTTAAGACTTCATAGGGGCTAAGTCCTCATTACTCACCTACCAACTGCACTCCCCCTTCCCAAGGAAGGTCTCCTGTGGGTCACACGTTCTTCTCCAAAGCAGAGGTGAAAATCCAGAGYTGGAGCACACTCCTGGACCCCCATTCCTGCATGCACTGGGAGAACCTYGGCTGCAAACGGAGGGAGGGGCAGCTGAAGATGCAGACAGTGCCAGCGTGAGGAACTGCTGAGGAACAGAGCTGCCTGTCACCTTGTGGGGATGTGGTTAGGCAAGGAATTACTGAGCCCGAGTTGAACTGCACTTGGATTAGAGGGTTATTTGTGTTGCTGTCCCCCTGCTCTCTCCACTCCTCTGCCGGGACACAGGACTGGGCTGTCACCTTCCCTCCAGCTCACCCACCTGGGGCACCTGGTGTGACCTCCCCTCCTCGCCGCGACGCACGACGCCCTTTCCAGCCTCACCCAGGAATGTGGGATTAATGAGGGTGTAAAACTCTCTGCAGGACACCAGACTGAGCCCCAAGCAGGAGCAGGACTGCATAGTTCACTGTATGGCTTGGCGGGGCGGGGTCGTGCGGGACGCTGAAGCCGAGGGCAGGAGCGACAATAAAAGGAAGGTGTCTGTCTGTGGTGTCTGGGAAAAGCTGGTGCCTTCCCCTTTTCAAATCCTGTACTGTGGCTCAGCAGTGCTGGACACGAGTCTGGGTTCTTGGAGAGCTTCCACCCTTGGAGCACACCCGGCTGTGGCTGCGTGCCGAGGGAGGGAGCACGGCCGGGAGTCGCTTCTCTGCTGTCTTTTTCCTCATGCCCAAAAGGCTGTTGGCAGCAGCCCTCGGGGTTAGGGAACAGGTGTGCATTTCCGGGAGCCCTTTGGGAAAGGTGCTGAGAGCTTTGCTTCYGATGGGATGAGCGGGTGCTTCGCCCCCGGCACTTCACACAACGCAGGGAGAGCAGCACAGCGCTGAGGAACAGGGGCTGTCCAGGGATGGCACTTGGTCTCTAAAGGGAGACAGTGGCTTCGAGCAGGAAAATCCAGAGGCGTTTACAATTCGTGGGAGCTGAGATCAGCCCCCTCGTAGTGGCAGGATAGTCCTGGCTGACGTAAGGCCCAGAGGAGGGAGGGGAGAGGCTGCGGGGCAGGGGGGAGTTAAGGCTTTCACAGAGAGAGAGGTTGGACCTGCAGCTCTCATTGACCTGAATCCCAAATAGCCTGAATCCCAAATAGCCTGAACCAAACATTAGTCCCTGCTTCAACTGGAGACCTGGCAGGCAGCTGTGCTGCTGGGGCTGGTGCTGGCCCTGACACAACACAGCTCTGCTGGGAGCACGGATAACCCAGCCTGGATAACCCAGCCTGGCTCCCGAGGAACCGGGGCAGCTCAGCCTTTTCCGGGAGTCACTGCCAGTGGAGACAGGGTGGCTCACCCAGTGGCCCCTTTCTGTGCAGTTCTGTTACTTTTCCCTAAAAGAAAACATTACAAAAAGCATTCCCTCACCAAAACCCCCAACCCCTCTACCTGGGAATTCCTCACGAGGAGATTGTGGTAACCTGGATCACAGTGCTGCTTTTTTCTCTTTTTTTTTTCCTTCCTTTTTTTTTTTTTTTCTTACTGCCAGATTTCATTCTGTAACATGTGAGAACTCTTCTAAACAAAATGCTTAAAACATCAGCATTGCACAATAAAATAGAACCAGAAGGTAGTTACTGAGACAGCCCCAGACAAGGCTCCAAGGTTAAAAGAAGCAAACAGCTACAGACTAGTCAGCTACTAGAAGCAGGTTTTCCTTAGGATCTAAAAGTCCCAACATAGCCATGAAACTTCTTATTCAAAAAACACCACCTAAGCTCCCTTTAGCAGCYGTGTGCCAACTGCAGGACCTCCAGGTTTTCCGTAAAACATCAGAGATTCGAAACAGGTAGAGAAGTTCTTCAACCACACGGAACAGCAATGGCCTTGAAATTTATCAGTGAACATTTAAAAACTCCTAAATCTCAAGTATTGCTTGCAAGCCCTGCCTAATGGGATGGATGTGCTTTATTTATACAGGGGGTGGCGAGTCCTGGGGAGTCTGAGAGGCAGCACAAGGTGCTGCCAGGCTGCTTTTACACTATCAAAGCTTTCCAATAGCCGGGACATTGTTTTTGGTGTATTCCAGAGTGCACTGGCCTTCTGTCCCTACTCACCGAGTACTGGGAGAGCTGCACGTGGGCACGGGAAGCAACACACAGCACAGAGAGCACGAAACTGTTCCCTGTGTGCAACAGCTCCACAGGGATCCCTGCCCAGCACAGACCTCAGAGGCTGCAGAGAGCCTGGAAACCTTCAGATGAAGGTCAGCAGGAGCATTCCCTGATGGAAGAGCTGCAGGATCTGGCCCAGGGAAGCTGCTCATGCAGATAACTTGTCACTCACACAGCTGGGAAGATGGGCTCAGATTTACATCATCCTCTAGACTTTTTTTTTTTAATTTATTTTTCTAGTATTTTTTGTAGTGAGATGACAGAGTCTGGCCAGCCACAGGATGGAATGAGCTCATGTGGACCATGGATAGCCTTGCAGCAAAGAGGAACTGGCATGGAACAGGTGTCCTGTTCCCAGCTCTGGGGGTAGGGTTTGGTGTAGTTTGGCGTTTTATTTCTTTTGGTATGGGAACTGCAAACCTGCCCTACTTGGCTCCCACAGCTRGCCTCTGCTTACAACAGAGAAATGTGAAAGAATTTGACTTCTTGTAGGCAGAAGCAGCTCTTTAAGCAAGCAATGTAACAAAGGTGTTGTGTTTTGAACTGGCTTCGGAGCCTATTCCACAGGCTTGACATCAAAACAGGCTCCCACCCACTCCAGAGCAACTGCAGCGGGTGCACTACACCCACGGGAGAGGCAGGACCTCAGCAGTAACCAAGGAGAGAACCCCTGGGCAGTCCTTCCCCAGCCCCCTCTCGCTGTGTGACTGCGAGGGGCTGAGCAGTGGTTCCTCCACGGCGTGCTGGGGAGCTCCTTTGCTGGGAGCCAGCCTGGGAAGGGCAGACTGCAGCGGGACAGAGCTGCGGGCCCAGCCCATGGTGCACAGCCCATCGTGCACGGGACCGTGGGCACGGCGAGGAGCAGCCAGTGTCACTTCTGGGAAGGAAAAACTCCTTCCCTCCCTGCCCCAACAGCATCTGTGTCAGCCCTGCCCCKCCTCTGGCAACCCCTGTGTGCCAACAGCCTGCCCCGTCCTCCCAGCTGGCTCAAAACTACATGAAAATCTATAGCTCTACTACATAAAAACAGTGAGTGGGGGCCGGGGGGGGGGGGCTGAAGGGGGTTTGCTTTGCTCACCGGGGCAGGGTCAGGGGGGGTTTTTTCCGTCACTGAAAAAATAAAACAGTCCACTGTCCAGCAGAGGCTGCTTAGACTCTATCCCTCGTCCCCCCCACAGCTCACTCGACGTGGACCTCTGTCTCGGGCCTCTGCAGACACAGCTCTGTGGGGAGGAAGGCTCCCTGCCCCAGCGCCGTGGCGTAAGTTCTGCTGTGCACGTGGGGGAAGCCGGGGGGCACGAAGCCCCCTGCTCCCACATAGCCCCCTCTTTGGTGCTGAGGCAGGGTATGGTAATCCTCCAGGTTATCGTACTGGGACACCACAGTCATCGTGCTTTGGCGCTTGCCCAGGGTTTGGTAGGGGTACAGGAGGGCGGAGTCCCTCTCCATGGGCTCSGGGTGCTGCATCCGGAGGCTGTGGCTCCGCTCGGGCTTGGGCGGCGGCGCCACGGGAGGGGCGGCGTGTTCCTCCTCCTTGTAGCAGTCTCTGGAGTGCTTCTCCATGGGCGCTCTGGCTCGGGGCCTCTCCAGGTCTGGCCTGTCCTCGGCCAGCCTCCCCTCCTTGTGGTTCAGCCGCAGGGTCTCCTGGCYGGCCGGGATGTACTTGCTGCCCGAGTGCTGGTAGCCCATGGGCTCGGAGGGCTCCGGGCCACCCTTGGGCCTGTAGTCGGGGTAGGGGGGCCCGTTTTTGGGTTCGGAAGGCTGCCTGTGGCTCGCTTCCTGCTGCAAGTGCGTCCTGTGCTCGTTGGTGCCGCCGCCCGGCTCGTGCATCTTCCTGTTCCGGATGCTGCTCTGCTTCTGGGGCAGGGACGGCTTCTCGGGCTGCCCGTTCCCGTAGCCCCCGCCGTGGTAGTGGGCTCTGTCCAGCTCGGGCTCCGGGTGCTGCCCGTAATAACGCTCGTCCCCCTCGGGCGTGGCCGCCTTGGCCGGGTACCTGCCCTCCTTCCCTTCCGCCACCGTGAGCAGGCCGCTCTTCCCGGGATCCGATTTGCTGCGCAAGTGGACGGCGTCCAGCCCCCCCAGCTCCTCCTGCAGCAGCGGGGCCACGTTGTCGTACTGGGACATGAGGGGCCCTTTGACCTTCTGGCGCGTGCGGCTCTCGCGGCGGATGGACTGCATGCGGTACTTCTCCATGTCCTCCAGGTCCCAGGACATGTACATGTGCTTGATGTCCGGCGCRGGGGGCACGTCCCTGCTCACGAAGCTGTGCTCTTTGCCCAGGTGGTTGATGAGGCCGGCCCGGGGGTAGGCGGCCAGGCTGGGGTAGCGGTACAGCCCCTTGCCCTGCAGCCGGGACGTGTACGGGGTGAACTCGCGGCCGGGCAGGGCGTGGAAGGGCCGGACCCGCACGGTGCTGTAGGGATCCAGGTCGTAGAAGCTCCCGTCGGCCGCGGTGTAGTAGGAGGAGCCGGAGGAGCTGGAGTAGGGACTGTAGCGGTAATGGACCCGTCCGTTCTCGAAGTAAGGCTGGAGCTGGGTGACGTGGTAGTCGGAGTGGGGCTGATATGGCTTGTACTGGTAGAGGGGCCGCGGGCAGTACACGGGCTCGTCGTCCGGGGGCACCTCCGTGCGGGAGATGGGCACGGAGCGGATGGCGGCGGCGGCCGGGCCGGGCACGTGCAGCGACTGCACCCTGCGGATGGTGGGGTACGGGGGCGCCTCCTCGGCGTAGCCGGCGCCCCGCAGCCCAGTGGGGCTYACGGAGGACGCGAAGTCGGTGCGGCCGCGGGGCTTGGGGTGCGGGCCCGCGGCGGAGCCCTTGCCCTGCGCGCCGTAGGTGCCGTAGCGCGCGCCTGCGGCGACGGGCGGCTCCGGGCGGGGCGGGTAGGGCTGGTGCTGCTCGGCCTTGCCGTGGTAGCCGTGGGCGGGCACGCCCTCGGGCCGGTACTGGTGCTTGGCGTGCAGGTAGCCGTCGGGCCCCGTGGGCTCGGCGGCGCTCTCCGGCTTGGGGTGCGGCACGTACACCGGCTGCACGGACGCGTGCTTGGGCGGCGGCGGCGGCGGCAGCAGCGCCTCCTCCACCGAGGACGCCAGCATGGAGGAGGCCAGGAAGGAGTGGTAGTTGGAGTTGTTGATGGTGTCCGCGTTGTTGGAGTGCATGGCCGCGGCGATCTTGCTCTCCAGCGTTCTCACGGGCGGCACCGGCGGGGCGAAGCTGTAGGAGGAGGAGGGAGCGGGGACGGACTCGGAGCGCAGGTGCAGCGGGGGAGCCCTCGTGGGCTCCCGAGGCTTTTCCAAATGGCTCTGGTGGCCCGCRGGCACGGAGGAGGAGCCGCGGGCGGTGGAATTGCTCTCGGAGACAAAGCCAGGCGTGGGCTCCGGTGGCTTTTCAGGGGCAGTGGTGCTCCACACCTGCAGGGAAGAGAGCAGCCAAAATTAGAGACAAGCAGGTCTTCCCCTGCTGTTCTGTAGTTAAAACATCCCAGACACTCTAAGGATTAGCTCCATTCCAGTGGTGCTGTGCCTGGTTTGTGTTTGCTGGGGAAGCAGAGATGTGTAGGTTCCCTGTCTCAGCAGGGGCAGTGTGGTGCTGCCAGCRGATTTTGGGACTCATCACAACTGGTGTGTTCCGCAAATGCCAAACCAGAGGAAGGGGAGGAGGTGGTTGTCTCTTTACTCAGTGTCCTCAGTGTTTTGTTAGGTGGTCTGCCTTTAAATGTATGATCTTAGTGAAAATGCCCCTGGATTTAACCTCCTCAGGCCCTTGGTGAGCAGATCAAGGAGTGTAACAGAGCAGAAATTCCTGCCTTAAAWGTGGCTGCGGGGCTTAGGACAGGCTGCAGCTGGGCATAGTTTGTGGGCTGGGGTGGTTTGGATTTCTGCGGGAACACTTCAATGTTTAAATACTGCACAAGAAATCTGACCTGCTTTGTTAAACAGAATCCCAGAATCACTGAGGTTGGAAAATCCCTTCCAGACCATCAAGTCCAACCTGTGATTGATCCCCACCTTGTTACCCAGCCCAGAGGCACTGAGTGCCGTGACCAGTCGTCCCCTGGACACCTCCAGGGACRGGGACTCCACCACCTCCCTGGGCAGCCCCTTCCAGTCCCTGACCACCCTTTCCATGAAGAAATTCTTCCTGATGTCCAACCTAAACCTCCCCTGGTGCAGTTTAAGACTATGTCTTCTCATCCTGTCGCTGGCTGGACAAGATCCTAACCAGGATGTTGAAAGAYGATCTTGTCAAGAGGACACAAAAACTTTTGTTTCTGAGCACTTCTAAACWGTCATTCCCTGTGTCAGTCACCCCTGCAGATACTATTTTTCCCTAAAACCAAGGAGACTGTGTATATTGGCATGTTCCCTTAGGAGAGCAGCACAGGATTTCCTTAAGGCTATGTCTGTGTTGCACCCACCACCACTCCCAGCGTCCCGCGAATCCCCCCTCTTGCCACTTGGATTAGGACGGACTTTCCCGGTTTGGAGCATTCCAGAGGAGCTGTGCAGGGGGCAGCACGTACCTGCCCGGAGCTGCTGGGTGCTTTGGCCGCCGGCACCTGTCCCACGGCTGCCTGGTGCTCCTGCCTCTGTGCCGGGGCCGTGGCGGGGCGCGGCGCGGCGGGGACGGTCACCTCGGCCTGGGTGGCGGCCGCGGGCGGCGCGCGGGGCTCGGCGGCGGTGCCGGGCAGGGTGCTCAGGTACGGCACCRCAGCCGGGCCGCCCTTGTCCCCGGCGGGACCCGCGGGAGGAGACTGGAGCTTGTCCTCGGCCGTGCAGGGAGCGTGGAGCTTGTCCCCGGAGGGGCACGTGCACAGGTGGGGCTGTTCCACCGACAGCTCCGCGGCGGGCGGCTCCCGCTCCCGGTTCGGCAGCGCCCCTGGAGCGTGGAGGGCCGAGCGCTCCCAGTCCCCGGCGTGGGGCGGGAAGGGCTCCTTGTCCCCCGCTTTGCCGGGATGGAAGCCGGACTGCTCCTGCTCCGCGTCTCTGCCGCCAGGCGTGTCCCTGGGCACGCCCGTGTGGAGAGGCGGGGGYTCCTGGCTTCCAGGCGCTCCGGGCGGGTGGTTCTGCTCCCCGGCCGGGCCTTGGCAGTCCTGCTCTAGAGGTGCCCCGGGCTGGAAGTGCAGTCGGTTCTCGGGCAGAGCAGTGTACAGGTGGAGCTTGTCGGGAGCACCCGCAGAGAGATGGAGCTTTTCTAGAGCTGTGCCAGCTTCAGCCTCTCCATAATTTGTGCTTTCAGCATGAGCATCTCCTGGCCTTTTGTGGGACTGGGCGGACGCTTGCTGCGCGGACTCGGCTAACGCTAGGGCCAGCATGCGCGCTGCGTTTTTCGGAGGAGGAGGAGGGATAAGAGACACAGAACTGACGGGAACAGGATCCTGGGGGGAGTCGAGGGCAACTGCTCCTAATGGGGGGAAAATTGAGAGAGAGAGTGATTTTATGTTACCCAATAAGGAGAGTGACCTTAACGACTATTATAAAAAAATAGATGCTCTCCACACTTTCACAGTGGCAGTTCCTTYTGACGTGAAACACTTCTGTCTCACAGGCAAACGCTGCTCGACAGCACAGCAGTTCATCACAAAGAGGAAAAAACCCAAGAGATTGTCTAAAGGCTCCTCTTGCATTTCTAGAGGTAGGAAGGAGTTAGCAGAGAATGAGATACCCTTACACAATTTTGATCATAAGGTTTTAGGCAGGAAGGTCCCTTCTTCGAGTGTTGGCAGATTTTTAATTTAAAAAAGAAAAGTCTTAGATGGCCTATTGGCTGAAATGATTGAGAAGGACATGCTAGAGATTTTCACGTATGACAGGATGGGGAAAAAAAAAGCGGAATATAAAGCATTATGGAAAATTATCCGAGATTTGTGTGATGTAGGGAGAAGGCAGAGGTTAAGACCTTACTGATCTGCACAGCCCTGCAAGACACTCGTGACCAGAACTGACGGGCAATCCCCTCTCCTACAAGGCACGCAGAGGAGGACGGTTCTGAGAGCAGCTCCCCTTTGGAACTTAAAGAAAGAATGGAGGAAAATGCACTGTACCTGGCTGTGTGTGTCCACTGGGTACAGTCTTATTCTGACTGCTTGGCATGGCTCTCTCCCCTTCTTCTGGCAACTCTGCTTTGCCAGCAGCCACTAGCTGGGGATGCTGCAGCTCTTGGTGGGCTCCTTCCCCTGCTCCTGTTTCACTGTTTTTCAGGGGCAAGGACATCTGGGTTGGGGACCTGTTTGTGATCTCAGTGATGCCAATCCCTTTGCTCCAGCTGGAAGCAGAGGAGTTCCTGGATGTGCCGGGCACTCCTCCCATGGCCTCTGGCACACGGCTGGGCAGCACAAAGGAGGTGGGTTCAGTGGTCAGTGGTGGAGATTTGATGGGCTTTCGGCCCATCTTGGGCGAGAAGCTGAGGGGTTTGCAGGCCTGCTCTTCCGTGGGGCTCAGGTCCAGCGTAAAGAAGGGACTCATCTTCTCCTGGAAAGGGGACACTGGCTCAGAGCTCGTGGCACTGCCTGGGGTCTGGGACTGGCTGCCCGATTCTAAATCCTTCTTTAGCAGGCTCGGTTTCTCCTTGTTGACGTCGACAGACTCCAGCAGGGAGGTGCTGCTGTCCAGGCACTCGGAGTCCGCCTGGGGCGGGCTGCACTGGAAGGACATGGGGTCGAAGTCCAGGCTGGCGACGCCGATGTCCGGCGGGCTCAGGTCCACGTCCTCCGAGGAGCGAGGGGAGATGAGGGCAGGGACGTGGATGAGCCCCTCGTCGCCGTCGCTGTCGTCGTGGGGGAGGTTGTCGTAGGAGTTGCAGCGGTTCATGTTGCCCAGCAGCTCCCCGTTGAAGGAGGCAGACAGGGCGTCGCTGCTGGACCGCGGCCGCCTGGGCCGGAACAGCTTGGACTCGCCTGGAAATGAGAGACACGAGTGCGTTACTGACAAAACCTGAGGCAGAGAAAGGCTCCCCTGGTGAACTCTGCACACGAAGTAACATCGCTAGCAATAACTGTTAAGCTCTTTTACAGCACTTGCCAGGYGTTASTYAGTCTGAACCTAAGCTGTGTGCACMAGCAAAACCAGTTTAAATGTGCTGAAGGCCTTTCTCAGAAAGCATTTTCCTTCACAAYGCTGTCCTGTCAACCTTGGAATAGCAAGGGGAGGTGGCAAGGAATGAACATAAGCAGTGCCAGCTAAACCAGAGCAAGATGTTTGCTTTTTTTAACCTTAAAAGCAGGAAAARCCATGAAGAGCATTTCTGTGAGACCCATCTGTGCTGGGAGCAGAAAGCTGCTTCAAGAATTAACAAGCCCAGCTTTCCCTGGAGGGGTGGAAAACCTGCCCTGTTGAATATCTGCAGCCACAGATGTCAAAGTGCCTCCTTTAATCCCCATTTCTTGGACMTGCAGGTAGGATTTTCCCTTACCATCCACAGCATGCAGGGAGGTGAGTGACTCCTCACTCTTGGCCGAGCGGAGCGTCCCGCTGTCTCCTCGTCCTCCTGAGGGAAGGAACCACACAGGGAAAGGATCCGTTAAGAAAGGGGTTTACTYGTGGCTGGATAATGGTGGCAGGAAAAACACAAACACGTTTCTAGCACCAACATCACTGTCCTGAGAGTCATTTTGTTTTGGTGATGGGTTTCYGATACTCGTTTTACCTGGGAAAGGTAACCTATCCCAAAGGTGACTGCTGCAGGTGACAGGTTGGGAACCAACTCCCCACAAGCAAAACCCCTCAAAAAGGGGAAAGAAAAGAACATTTACACAACCTTTTTTTATGGGCACCAAACAAGTGCAACTTCAGTTTCCAAGGAAACAGTCCCAAAGGGCATCACAGAGTGTGAGGACTGTGAGGGTTAGAATTTAAAGATAGACCTGGGAGAAGATGGGGTAAAAGTTCTCACCGGCCCACGTTTTGAGATTTGTGGTGTGTTCTACTGCAAAAACATGTTGTTGCTATTTTTAAGTTTGAAAAAAGACAGAAAATTATATATGGAAAAGGCTGAGAATTCCACCTACATATCCTGGCTGTGGCTACAAAGGGTTGTTGGCTGCCTTCTCTGGGTATTCTGGTACAGCTTTCGGAGGGAATGTAGGAAGGTGCCTGTCCCTGGTTCAATCTTCTGAGAGCAGCAAGGGGAGCCAGAACCGTATTCTCGTTTCGTAATTAAGTGTGTTAGAAGCAATTAGCCTGTGACTTATTATAGCAGCACCCACATCTTGTCTTTCCAAAGCTGCTCCCAGCAAAGCACAGAGGTGTGAGCCCTGGCAGGCTCTGGAGCTGCCCGAGATCCATTGGGAAAGAGCAGCTGACTGGAGGTGTCATGCACAGCTTGGACACTAGAAGGAGATACAAGCCCACCGGAAACACGACTCTGCACTGCCGAAAGCCCAGSGTTTGGAAGGGGCCTCACCTGCCAGGGCTATGGCTTTCATCTCCGAGGGCTCGCTGGGGTTGCGCTGCAGTTTGCGCTTGGACACGGAGGAGGATTTCCCCAGGTTGAAGAAGGAACGCCAGCTGCCCACCGGAGACTTCTTCATCTTGCTGGGAGGCCTTTTCCTGGGGAGAAAAGTGAACACATGGATGGAGGGGGGAGCTGCAGCTCAGCCCTGCTATTGGCTGCWTGTTATCAGCACTCTTTGCTTTCTGCTCAGGAACTCCTGGTTTCTGCTTGGAAACTCCCTCTTTTCCGTAGCTGAAGACGTTTTCATTCTTCCAGCTCAGCCCTGAAGTCTTGCTGGGTAAATTCCCCTGAATCCTGCAAAGCAGCTGCAGTGCAGGTGAGCAAAGGCTCCCTCCTTGACCAGCCCAGCAGCCAAGAGGTGGATTTCATGGAAGAAACCCCAGCTCTCTGGRCAGCTGTGCAGCCATAAAGGTGTTTAAAAGCATCTCTCACCCCTGCTATAAAATCACCTTTGCCTCTTCCCACTGCCATATTTAATTTCTAGCGTCATCAAGCCTGTCCAACTGCTCCACTTTGAGGGAACCTRGATTTGTGACAGGCACTTAGTCCTGAGATCTGGAAAACCCCAATGTCTGCAGGTGTTTCCCCTGTTTACGTTTCGGTGTGTGACTGGTACAGGCACCTCTCTGCATCACAGACAACACGGACGTCCACACTTAATGATAGCCCTGCTGAAGAGAAGGGAGTGGTGCCCAAGTTATTTGGCTAAACTAAGTCCACCAGACCACTGATGGGAGCTGAATCCTCATAAAGTCCAAAGCAGGTGGAAAACTGGCTACAAGATTTTACATATAACCATTCTCRGTCAATATCAATATTGATGTACTCAAAAAAAACAGTGCTGCAAAGGAAACTTGTCTCTACCTTTCGGATGGGAAGTCTATGACTGTGTGGAATTTCCCCTGCAAAGCTGCTGGGCCTTCTCCTACTTCGATGTACTTGCTGTCTGCCACGATGGGAGAGTTGATCTGGGCCTGCGTCCGTGCCTGAGCCTCCTCCAGCGTGAGGAGCTTCGTGGAGGGAGAGGACACCAGCAGAGACTTGGGCCGGGATAAAGAGCTGTGCCCTGCAAGGGAAAACCACAGGCAACAGGGAGAGTCAGCAAACAGCAGTGCAGAGATCAAAGCTCAGCTSTGTGTGTCTAGGGAGGTGCTGTGTTTTTCTGAACCTTTGTTATCCCAACCACTGCAAGACGTGGACAAAATGTGGTCACAATGTCAGAGATACATTTATGACTAAAAGAATAATGGCCTAGTGTATCATAAAAAAAAAGCAGAGGGAAGCAGGTAGGATGGAAACCTTGGTGACATACTTTACTTCATCTGTATGCAACAGCCTGTGAAGAAAATGGTGGTTTTCCTTTGTATAAAGCTTGGCTGAGTCATTCCCAGATTCCACCTCGGTGCAGCAGGAAATGAATGCCCTGTGTGACTGAAGCTGCTGCAAACCGAAGTGCAGCTGGACACAGCAAACAGAATATGCTGTGTGCCCTGCCCATGGCCTTTTACAGCTTGTGCCTGGTTTTGGAGATAAATGTGTAAAATTTGAAAGTAGCTGCTGCTGCCTCCTGCTGCTATTGGCTTCAGTGTAGAGGAGATCACAAGGAGCCTGTTGTAGGAGCAGCTCTCCTCTGTCTGCCACTGCTGTTGTACAGGTGTTCCCAGGGTTACTCYCACGTGAGTTCAGGGCTGGGGGGAATATGTGCCATCGCAGAACATCCTGGTTGCTCCCTTCCCATGGCTGTCCCTGGAGCAGCACAGCTCCCGTGTGTTCTGTGCAGTCTGGGGGTGTGTGGGAGCTGTAAATGCTGTCCTGAGTGAAGTTTGGGTTAAAACAGACCTGGCAGTACCACCTCCTCCACTCACTGTGAGTGCAGGAGCTGTGCTCAGAYCCAGAGTCTCCCGGAGCCATTCTGGAATGCAGAATTCCTGCACTTAGCCAATGTGCTGCCCAACAGCCTGACCCTCCTCCCTGCCAGGGTTGTGTCAAAGCCACTGAATGTGAATGACCAAGTCATTAAACAATTAGCCGACTTTACATGGGCCATTCTAAGCCTGGATAATCATCTGGCTGGGATTCTGAGCATGCTTATCTTGCTTCCCCTGGCAGAGTCAGCCTGCTGGGACTGGCACTGCTCAGCCAAGCCAACCTCTGGCTCYGCGGACCTACAAATTGCCTTCCAGTAGGAGAAAAAGCTGGACTTGGAATAACTCTGCCAGCCAAGGATGAGGTAGGGCTTGTTTAAAAGAAGGGAGCAGCAAATATAGTGGAAAACAAGCTCTCTGCACCCCCCAGGTGGTGAGAACTGCAGTGGCTGTGCCTGTTCCACGGGAAGGGCAGGTTATCAAGGCAGATGGTTCAGCCTTAATGCTGCTTAGGAGCAGGAATAGCTTGTGGGAGCCACACTGACACACAGGGTAAACTTTCCTCCTGGTGCAGCTCTGGTCCTCTCAATGGAACAGGTATATGGTCTTAGTTACTTGAGGGAATCTGTAGGTTCCAAGGCTGGCTGATGTTCCAGGTGCTCAAAGTTCATTCCTCATCCTAAAGCAACACCAGCCTGAGCCATGTGGCTGCTCAGCCCTGCCCATGAAGCCACATAGGCCGTGCAGAAGGAATAACCAGCACAGCAGATGCCAAAATATCCCTTTAAGAGCAAGATTTCAGTTTCTTAGCCTCAACATTTCTGAATACAGAGAGATGGCTTTAAATCAGTTTGTTCCTATTTGTCTTCTAAGGCATGATGAGGGCRGACAGACATAACTCAAACGGGTAAGTATGCAGGAGCATCAATAATGATGGTTTTAAAAAGCAGAGGGAGCAGGGGGGACAAAGATTCCTTGCAATTTCTCAGTGGTAGGACATAAAAGCAGCAGCCAAACATTCATCTGTGCGCTCCTGTGGGGCATCCTTGGTTTGTAGAAAGGTACTGACAGCAATTTCCAAAAGCAGGCTGTTTTTGTCTGGGTCCTGACACCATAACCCTGCCACGTGCCCTCCAGGTGAGAAAGAGCCGTGTCTGACACGCCCCAGAGGAGGCCCGGCCACCCTTTCAGCGCGGGGGGAGCAGGCAGAGCACACTCACCTGCYCCGTCGCGGATGACGGAGCTGAGCTTGGAGCTGAAGAGCACATCCACGTGGTTCAGGATGAACTCCACCACCACCGACTGGATGCGCACCTCCATGAAGGCGGCCGTGCCGCTGAAGCACGCGGACTCGATCTGCTTCGACCTGCACGGGGGAGGGAGAAGCTCCTGTGGGCGAGGCCTGGGCACCCCTGGGGCTCAGGCGGGCAAAGCTTCGGGGCAGCTCTGGGGTGAAATCTCAGCAAAGCTCACAAATGATCGCCGGCTGCGGGGATTTCTGGCCACACCGCACATCCAGGTTCAAGTCTCAGTGACAGGGCAATGGGRACACTGGGCTGGGAGGAAAAGGGTGCGTGGGGCAGGTCTGAATCAAGGTAAATAAACCGAACACCCAAAATGGGGAGCTTTTTGTTCACTCATTTCCAGGAATGGCACAGTGTAAGGCAGTGCTGTTGTACAGAACTCACTGTGGCCTCCAACGYGATTTTCCCTCGAGCAGGGAGTGTCTCCAGCTGATCCTGCTGAGTGAGTGCCCCACGACCCCCCAAAGCAAACTCAAACACSAGATCACTCCTCTGCTTGGGGGAGAATTGCCAGAAAGGAGAGAAGAGGCCACCTGTGTGAGCTGGGAATGCCCAAGGACAGGCTGGATGGGGCTGCGGATAACCTGGGCTAGGGGAAGGTGTCCCTGCTCATGGGCAGGGGGTGCAATTGCATGATCTTTAATGTCCCTCCCAACCYRAACCCTTCTGGGATTCTGTGATGAGCTGCACACTCGGGTTTCTCAGGTTGGTAACAAAAGCAGTTCAGAAATCAATACAATAGAGGGCAGAGTGACATCATTTTTTTCTTTTAAAGCAAAATTTTTACATTACGCCATTAAATTTAAAGTGCCCAATCATGCACATTCAAAACAGATTTTAGGGGACAGATTTATCCAAAATCATTTCCATAAGCCTGAATTCTTGCAGCCATAAGCTGTCAAATTAGACTCTAGAGACTTATGCAGTGGGAAATCAGTGATGCCACTGAAGAAATTTTCCTGGATGATCAAGGACATACGAGTCTCATCTAACCAGGAGAGGAGAAATTATGCTCTGAAAGAGGGTTGAGGGAATTCTTCCTTGCCCCTACTGACTGAACTGCACTCAGTGGAACTGTGTTGTGTGAGACAGGATAATACAGGGGCTGTTTTACATCACCGGGTCAGGAACTTGCCAGTTGGTCTTAAATCCTGCTTGGAATGACTTCCCACATTTTACAGGAGGAGAAGAGCACACTGGGTGAAGAAAGGGCTCTTTCCAGCTGCTGAAAGCTGGGATTGTCTGGAGTATCTATTTTTTGTAAGTATCAACACTTAATCTTGTATCGAAATGGGAAAATCCCAGAGTACCTGAGGAGGTTTGGAGCCCAGACGATGGCCAAGTTCTTGGTGTGCATATTTGTGATGGAGCAATAATCAGCCAGACGAGCCAAGTGTCTCATTAGGAACTCCAGTGTCCTGGAAAACGGGAGAGAGGCAAACGTTCAGCACCACTGAGCAAAGCCAGGCCRTGATCCACCGAACAAACCCAGCTCATTATTTCCTTTTGCTCTGACAGCTCCCAGAAAGCAGAGCTGAACTCCTTCCCCCAGCCCCACGGTGCAGTTGGCTTTGGCAGTAATGACACAGGGCGGGGTGAGGGGAGCCTCTCCTGGTTTGTCCASTCCCACAAAAACCCCCTTTGCAGGTGTGTGACAGCCCCGAGAGGCTGCTCAGGGACCAGTGGGGAAGGATGTGGAATGCTAATCCTGGGAAGAGGGCGAGTATTGATTTAGACACCCCAGGATATTGARAACCAGCAAAGTGAACCTGAGTTCTACTTAGGAAATTACTGGCTACAGGTTCCTTGGAGGTGGATAAGGCAGACACAAGGTTCAACTTCAGAGGCTTCTGATCACATTAAAAAATGAGTTTTTTATATATTAAACACTGTGGTGTTCATATATTTTTACATATTAATTTTTTTTTATATATTAAACACTGTGTCACAGCCTAACCTTTTCTTTTTGGTGTGGGGGGAGTGGGATGGAGCAGAGAGGGGTGTTTTGGGGTGCAAAATTCCACAAATGGACAAGACTGAAAGTGAAAACAAATGGTTCTTTCTGGAAACAAAACAGACACCTCCGGCCTGCAACTTCTCATCACCAAGTAGCAGAAAAATGAAGTGTTTTTTCCTTTTCCCAAGCAAACCCCAGGAAAGGAGAGCAGCAGCACTGTGCTCCTACAGAATTCCACAGTGAGGTGCTGGTGGTATCAGCACCCAGTTTAAATAGCTCCCCAAAGTAAACATCATTTTAGGGAAAAGGCTGAATGGAAAAGAAGGAGATCCGTTTATTTTTGAAAGAGCCACACCCCCTTAATTAACATCAATATTGCAATTAGTGACTAGAAGCAGCAGCTGTTGCACCAACCAGCCAACCTTATTTAAAGAGCAAGGAGCACACAGTTGTAGCTTGTAACACATTAGTCAAATCCCAGTTAAGCTTTATAATTAGTTATTTATACCACTCATTGCAGCATTGCAATTGTCCAGCTAATCACCATGCATCAAAATAACTGAGATGTAAATATTTATTAGCACAAATGTCTATAAATAGTTATCAATAGCTGTCCTCATGTGTTACACCTGACCATCTATACCAGAATGCTAACTGGTCCTGCAGATTAACATACATTACAATAATCAATTGATGATTATAATGAAATATTGTAATTAGATATCAATAGCCAAATACCATCCACATTCACCCCAAATGGTCACCTAAACCATTCAGACACATCAGGGCAACAGGCCCAGCTAAGTATAATAGTTACTGATATGTAAATAACCTTCACCATACATTGTCATTAGCTATTTCTACCAATTGCAATTCACAATTAGTGAATGCTACTTACCATGCCTCACTAGTTATTAGTATTATTTAAAGTCTCRTTAACATACAGTATCCTATGTAGTTATTAAAACCAATCACCAGGACAATTTGTCTGATGCTTTTTTACCATACCCTGCCATAGTTTTTAATATTAGAGAACATTGAATGTTGTTACTCTTAGTCAAGGCTCATTACCATATAGCACAAATTGTTATTGATACTAATTAGCTTGAATATAGCATTTTAATTGCTGATTTTTAAACACCATATTATGTTACTCTAATATATAACATAATATAATTAATTACATCAGTTATTCTAAAAGAGCATTGTTATTATTTGCTACTTACTGTTATTGCAGGGAGGGGCAAACTGGAGACAAAATACAGTTGACCAAGTTTGACTGAAGGCCTGGGCAATCTTTTGGCTGTATTTCACTTTTTCTGAAGTATTCTTAGCACTGGTATTGTGCCCCTCCTGCAATAAAACTATTTCCTTACTCTGACGTAACAAGTTCCTATTTCCCTCCCATATGGAGYTTCCAATGGAGTCAAATTAGACCATGTTTAGTGTGTTGTGTTTGGTAAGAAGCTAATTCGAATATAAATCAACTTTCTATAGCCACAGCCATTTCAATACACAGAGGCACAGTGCGGCTGTTTTGAGAGGGAAACTGGAATTCTATCATCCCCTCCCAAAATGCCACCACCACCCAAGCCAGGGCTGCRCTCACCTGTAGTGGGGAGGGGGCAGCTGCTGGATCACATCGTGGATCTTGACCAGCCTCTCCTCATCTGTAGCAGCAGAAACAGCATCCTGGAATGAGGCAGGAAAAGATTTAGCTGCCAATGAAGCCCCAGGGTGCCAGTCTTAGCAGAGAGGTGCATTTTGTTGCTGTTCTCTCCCTCGGGAGAGTGGTCTGTCTTGGGGACAGAGCAGCACATGGATCATATAAGGAAGGTAAACCATGACCTGGGACACATTAATGGCACAGACAATTCCTTGCAGAAGGCATTCAGCTCAGAGCTGCCTTTGCTTCTAATCCTACTGCTGTCTGAGAAACCCCTGGGAAATGGGAAACGAGCAGGGAATTCCTGCAAAGCATGGAAAGTGTGCCAGGGACCTTCTCCTGTGCCAGTACACTGGCATAGGGGACAAAGGCACTTGGGAGCAACCTAAAGGGGACACAGCCCCTCAAACCTCAGGACACTGCCATCCCCTTCTGGAATGGCAGGATGGAATTTGGMATGTGAGCAGCACACAATTGTGTCAGGCTGGGAACTTTGGTGATACACACTTCTGATCACTCTAAAAACCCCAAGTGAGGCAGAGCAGACAGAGAGGAAAGTGTGTGGAAGGCAGGTCCAGCTTCCTGAGCAGCCCTTCCGGGACTTCCCTGCTCCCCCTGTGCAGCTGAAGTCCCACCAAAGTGGGGAAGAGGCTCCCGTGTGCCTTGTACTCACTGAGAACTTCTCGTAGAGCTGGTAGGTGAGCAGGGGGTTGGGCAGCTCCCGGAAGTACAGCTTGCACAGGGAGCCCACACAGTGGATGTCCTGGATGTAAATGTCCTTGGTCAGGTCGGGAATCTGCTCAGAGTCAAACTCGTGGCTGGAAAGGAGAACAGAGAAATGGGTAAAGGGGTTTGAGAAGGAGGAATGACATCAAACYCAGCACAAATTAGTCAGGCCAAGCAAGGGTTTCTTGATTTACAGGAAAAAATAAACACACAGTCACCAAAGCCACATGACCCATGGCTGTGGGGCTGCCAGTGGGGATTGTGTCCAAAAAAGAGACTTTTCTTTTTTCTAATAAGGCATTTTCAGTTAGTTTTACAAACAGCTGGCTGCAATCCCTTTTGCTGCATCAGGGCTTTTCMCAGTCTCCAGAGAATGTCTTCCAGGACCACGAGGACAAGTTTAACTCCCAAGGGCTGTGACTGGGACTGCCCATAGSAGTGATGAAAGCTGCTGTCCCTCTGCATTTCAAAGGCTGGAAATGGCACTGATAAAGCCCTGCCAGCAGCAGTGCCATCRGCAGCACATGGAAACCAGTGAGTGCAGAATTCCTGGGGGACAAACTGGTGAGCTGAGCCTGCCTCTGCTGCGGGCTGAAGAGAGCCAGGAACCACATGAAGAAAATCCCTGAGCACTCCCTTGGTTTTCAGAGAGAGAAAAAACCCCAAATCACCAACGTTTATGAAATAAAAGCTGGGCTCAGAAAGCCGAGGGCTGGCTCACTGCTGGGGTTTGTGCTGGGAAGTGGTGTTTCCAATTAGCAGGACACTCTGCAGGGATGTGTGGTGAGCCAGGCCCTGGGAGCTGGAGAACTTCRGGGTCCCTGCGAGGGTCTTTAGGCTGCTCATGGCCACGGGGACCCATCCTGTCTGCACTGCAAGCACAGCTGGGGCTGGGCATGGYGGCCACATCCCTGTCCTGTCCTCCAGCCAAGGCTGAGGTTGTACCCAGAGGGTCCCACGGACCCTGAGCTCGTCCTGCCTGCGGAGCAGAGTGTGCCCAGGGCACCGGGTGTGTTTGTAACTCAGCCCTCCCAGCATCTGGACCAGCTCCTTCCATCCCTGGACGTGGACACTGCCTGTGGGGAGCCCTTCACACTCCACAGGAGGAGGGGCAGGACAGGTCCCACTTCCTCAGACAAGAGGGTGAACAGCCCATCCCTTCCTCATGCCAAAGACAGCACAGGAGGAAAGGAAGGATTGTGTTTTCCACARTCCCCAGTGTCCAGCACACACCACTTCCACAGGCACCTTCTCACTCACCTCTTGCTCACATCTGAGAGAGAAACTCAGTTCCTGCACTTGGCTCCCCACGAAAGCTCAGGAAGGCACCAGCCCACCCCACACAAATACACTCAGGCTTGGCTCAAATTCTCTGCCCATACTCTGCCCTACTCCAGTGTATTTTCCTAGGAATAAATCTCACACCATGTCAGATGTTCCCCTGCAGGAGTATGGAGGGAAGAGAGGGAAGCCCTAGTACACTCAGCTTTCCTTCTCTCTGCACTGGCTGCTTCATTTGATTCCTTCTGCCCCCAAAGGAAGATTTGGTTAGTAGAACACAACTCCACAGCTCTCAAAAAGAGCCAGGATACCGGGATACAGGGATAAACACCCCAAATCAACACTGCCTCTGTTTGCCCACCTGCCAAATAAAGGCAGCTACTGCCCAGCTAACGAGCCAACCTCTGTCCCATGGAAATCTCCCACGTGGAATAAATTCCCTAACCTTCTCTCCAACCAAAAAGCCCTTTAAATCCAGGAGATCCAACTCTTCTATGTGAAACCTAAGCACAGGGATTCATTTAGAGGGGTACTGCGGGTCTAGTTTGGAAAGAGCCTAATGCCCTGTTTATACAGCTGGGAACTGCAGCAACACGTGTCCTACGTTCATCAAACACTCAAAATCTGCAGTGGTTTACATCAGCAGGGACAGTGTCAATAAGTTATGCCATGCACTCCCTTCCTCTTGTCTTTGGAACATCTAAAAAAACTGGAAAACAGACTGTCACTTCATTCTCTACACTAGACTGGGC
Source organism: Amblyornis subalaris (assembly GCA_018881555.1). Taxonomy (NCBI): domain Eukaryota; kingdom Metazoa; phylum Chordata; class Aves; order Passeriformes; family Ptilonorhynchidae; genus Amblyornis; species Amblyornis subalaris. Next base: position 565,298 of record JACAXG010000038.1, on the reverse strand, counting down.
AACGATGTCATTACAATTTTAGAAAACCATTTTTAAAGCACCTTGGATACACAGTGAAAGAGAAAATGGTCTGGCAACACAAAGGAAAAAGGGGACTAGGGCAGAGATTAGAAAGGTGGTCCAGCACAAGTCAAAATGAGGAATTAAGGAGATGTAGCTGAAGCAACGGCAAATGTTTTATTCAGCCCCAGCTCCGGTCGGAGCCTTTGGATCATATCAAAGCCTTGGGACCAGATTTTTACAATAGGACTTGCTGGGATGATAAACAGGATCAATCTGAAGCAGAATAAACCCATCCATCCAAGGGTTGGTAGTCACTGTCCCAGCTCAAACCTGCCCCCTGAGCTGGTACAAAAAGGATATTCTGCATCTGGAAAATACTCCTGTGCTGCCTCTGCCAGGCCGTGGGCCCAGGATCAGTGCTGGAATGAGTCACACCCACTCGGCACCCTCAGTGCTCCACAGCAGAACATCCCACGCCAAATGACACGAAGGGAAACGGCCTCACAAAGGTGGGAACAGCTCCTAACCAGGCCACACTCCTGGCCTCTCCCTGCACAGCACAGCAATGCCACCCACTGAGAGGCACATATCCTTGCACATTCCCAATTAATTGCTGGCAAGCCAGGAGTCCAAGGCAGCAAGCAGAAATATCAGCTGCTCCAAAGGGCTCCAGGAGCGAGAATAAAGGGAATGAAACATGACAGCACTGCGACACCATGATCCTGATCCTCTCTCCCGAAGGAAAGCTTCCAGTGCGCCTGTGAAGGCTGGGCTGTGAGGGGTCCGAGGCCGGCCCTTACCGGAGTTTCTGGATGTTGGAGGCGATCCCGGACAGCCGGTATATCCCGTCCACAATCCCGTGCTTCTCGATGAACTCCGTGCAGCTCTTGAGCACCTGGGGGACTGAACAGCGACAGTTGTGGGTTAGTGAAGCCCTGGTTCAGGCTGTGCTCCTGGCACGTGCCATGAACTACTCCCATGGGCCATGGCTKTAGTTCCTCCTCAGGGGAGAAAGCCTGTAGGAAATTTAACTTCAGGAGTTGGTGTGGAAACTGGTCAGAGTGTTCCTGCTTTAATAAGGGAACGCCAGGATATGAATCAGGTTGACAAAAGCCAATTCTCGTCAAACAGAGACAGTGCAGGTCCCCTCACAACTCCCACGGGAACTGTGGTGTGAAATCCCATTCCAGAAGAGCTGTAAAATGCGATAAATACGATCTTTCAAATCTATACAGGATTAACCTTTCCTGCTTGGTTTAAGGAAATATAAAYATCAGCGAGATGCTACTTTTGGCAGCACAGCCAGGAAAGCTTTTAGAACTGATAATTCCATCCCCAATGTCTGCTGGAGCGTGGCTGGATGTGGAGAGCTCCACAGCATCCCACACTCACAGAAAGTGCAGACAAAGTCGGGCATGACAAAATGGAAAAATCAGCCCAGGGGATATAATTAGGTGTCAAGTTAATATTCCAGCCGCTTCACCACCCCATTCCTTCCAGCTGGCTTCCCAGGCTCATGCACATCCAGCGCTGGAGCTGTGTGTCCATCCGTGTAGGCTTGAGGAGGAGCCAATCACTGGGTTTATAACAGGAGATGACACTGCCCCCAACACAGAGAGAAAAACAGGATCGAGCTCCTGTGAGCATCAGCAAATCTCACAGAAAAAGCTGGAATCCCTGTGGATCCCTCTGCGAGCCACCTTTGTGCCGCAGCTCCTCTGCTGCTCTGGCTTTGCTCTTTAGCYGCCAGGTCTGATCAAGGTGCCACGTGACACGGATCCCCAGCAGGTCATGTGGCAAATCCCCTTACCCACGCAGCAAACGCCATCTGCCAGACACTGCTCCCCAGAGCCGCTGCTGCGCTCCCACGCTCCGTGCTCCCCCAGCCTCCACAGCGCTGCCTGCCCAGCCYGCAGCAAACCCTCTCAGCCGGAGAAAGGCTCACTCCCGATGGTTCCCTGGCGATCGGCAGGGGTATCCCAGGATCAGGGCACGTCTGCTCCACGCTGGAGAACAGGACGGGGTGGAAGCTGTAAATCCTGCAGCACGTCAATCACAGGCTCAGCTGGAGCAGATTAGACCCTGGACCTGGGATACTCCAAGACACYAAGACAGCCAGAACTAAGCCAGTCAGGCTCTAGTGTTACATTCCCAGGCATTTACAGCACCTCTCACCGTTTTCCAAAGTCAGGGGCAAACTTTAGGGCAAGCAGAGCCCTTGGACATTAAGCAAAGAGCCTTGGAAACCAAATGCTGCTTTTTTTGGGGAAGGAACACCAGCGGAGGTGATGCCTTCTGCTCTCTCCAGAGGGGCAAGGAAATGTCACCWCCCACTAACACAGCCAGAAGATGGGAAAGAAGGAAACCTTGGCACTGACGAGCCCCGAGGAGGACCACAACTGTTGGCTTCAGGAACCAACCAGAAACCCACTGAGCCATCCGAGCTGGGATAAACAACAGCTCCTCACTGCTGAGTGAACACACACTCAGAGCATGCTGGGGACACGCTGGGGACATGTCCATCAGTCACCCACAGGGACAGATACGAGCAGAGCAGGTGGAACACACGGCTTGGAATTCTGGTAGTGCTTCAAAAACGGTTTTGGAGGACAACACTTGAACTTTTCCACAAAAAGATTCAACACTTCTCAATTAAGAAAGGTTTTATATCACACTCAAGTCGTGGCCAGAAAGGGCTGAAGTGTGTTTGGCACTGCACTACAGCATTAGGGGATGAGTGGGGCCCAGGTGTGACCTGGTGCAGAGCAGCAGAGATGAAACAGTTCCAACCCACGCAGCAAAGGACAAGGCTCTGGCTGCTGACAGTCAGTGGTGTTTTGTCCCCCGYGGGAGAAGAGCACCYCAGRGTGCCACACACACTCAAAGCCAGASCCCRTGAGATGCCCACGTGTGTCTGTCCCACCCCACCTTACAAAGAGCCAGASGTCACAGATCTCATCAGTGACCTGCAGAGGGCTGAGCCCTCATCAGCAGCATTTCCTAGATACAGGAGTCCCACAGAATTGGGCAACAGAGTTTACCCAAGTTTTAAAGTGTTGTGGCAAGATCTGCTAATGCTGCAAATCCCAAACATCTTAATGGAACCACAGGAGGGGTCCCCTGGAATCAGTAGAATGCATTGAAATAAATAAATAAAGACACCAATAAATAAACAGGCAAATAAATCAAGAAGCAAACACATCAAGAAGCAGATAAATAACAAGCACATTCCCTGCCTGCCCCACTGCCACCAGGGAACCTGGAGTGACAGCGTGGGGCAGGGCAGGGGAGCCAAGGGCAGCACCAATGCACTGCCTGAAGYTCTCTTCTGTCATGGAAGAGCCTGGGCACAGTGAGAGTAATTAACACACCCTGAAAAAATCCCAGCAGGCTTGTTCCAAGCATTCCCTCATCTGGTTACCAGGACGATCTGTTCTTTAAGCTAAATATACCACGGCAGCACCACAGATATTTTGGGGGAATTCTGCATGGTTGGAGAAGAGACTGAAATTCAAGCGGGGTTATAATTGTACCTGAGGGCTCTTTGCTGGGATGGTGACTCCGTTTTTCAGATTTTTGAACAAAGATGACCCCTGACAATTGGATGTGTGTTTAATCTCCCTCTGCCCTTCGAATCCCAAGTCCTTTGGCTGAACAGATATTTTACAGGTGCACATACACACCTGGAGGGAATAGTGTCTGTTCCCTCCAGAAGGAAAAAGCAGGATGACAGCACAAGCCAAGACTTCGTTTTGCAAATGTCAAATGTGCCCAGACCATGAACTACAGCAGCTTCTGGCACCACRCTGCAACTTTTTGGGTACCTGTGTCCATCTGCTGCATAAATCCCTCCCCTGCAGGTGAACYCAGTGTTCAGGAACTGATTTAGACTTCTAGATCCCAAACCACATCCCAGATTTGAACCAGACAGGTACCTCAGCCTCATCCCAGCAGGGAACCAGGCGAGAGTTCCTCTCACAGGATGTAACAGCAGCAACACTGAAGTTCCATTAATGTCGGTTAATTACTGTGGTTTCCTGCAATTACAACCACCACACTCAGTGACACACGTGGTTTGCATTAAGAGCCATAAAGGCCCACCTGGGTCAGCACCTGGTTTCTGGCAACCCCCAGGAGCCTTGGGAAAGGCAGGAGGCAGGAGTGAGGGAGGGAGCCCAGGGTAACACTGAGTGCACTCCTGCAGCCCCAGCCATCCTCTGCTCAGGAAACCTCTGAGCCCACAGCCGGTGCCTGGGTCATCCAGCCCAGCACACAGCCCTTTCCAGGGCTTTCCACGTTTCCAGGAAAGTAACAAAAATCACTGATCCTCAGTGTGATTTTATTCCGTTTCTGAGCAATGGGGTCTTCAGCCAGTGACTCCAGAAAATGTCCCTGCAGTGAAGTCACCAACTCAGCTGCAGGCAGCTAAAACCCACCGCCAGGTGCTGCCTGGGAACACCCATCTCTTCAGGGCACCACTGCACACGTCTYCCATTCCCAGATCAATCACCTTTCCCTCCTCCCTCCCTCCCTGTGCTGTCTCCAACACCACGTGGTTCCAGGAGACAAAGTGCAAAGGGCTGGAAACGTAGACGCTTCACTGAAGGGGACCCCAGCACATTTCACCACCACAGCAGCCAAAGGAATTTATTCAACTCCTTCCCGAGCATCTCTCAGCTGCTTTGAAAGGTTTATTGCATCTCCAAGGGCGCGTTAACTGCTTAATTCTCTGCCATAAAGAGGAAGCAGAAGTTTTATGGTTTTCATTCTGAAGAACATTTTGATTCATCCCCACATCAGGCACATTTCCTTCTCTATCATCTTGTTGGCATGGTTTTTTTTTGAACCTTTTGTAATGCTCCCTCCCTGGGTTTTGGGARGCTTGCTCGTGTTGTGTTTTATTTTATTTTATTAGCACATTAATGGAATCAGAAGTGTTTGCTCAGCCCGAGGCCTCCCACCAAGCTCCCCTCTGGCACTGGCGTTTTCCCAAAATCCAGCAGTGGGGTGCAGGTCCCACAGGCCTTGGGGCTGGGCAATGGCCCAGAGCACCCTGAAATGCTGCTCCTCACTGAATTCCACACATAGCAAACCCACAGGGCAGCTCGACCTCCAGGAACATGGAAAACCAACTGCCCCAAGCACTGGCTGAGCAGAGGTGACAACCTTGATCCAGTGCCAGGAGACTTGGGAAGCACGTGGAAAATCCAGACCCGAGTAACAGAAGGTTAAAGGCTGTTTTGAGCCACGAGGATAGAAATTGGAACCATGAGCCATCAGATAAAATGCAGGTGGAGGCAGCTCACCCTTGGTTGTCCAGGCTGCCTCTGGGAACAGCCAGGAAGGGCAGGCACCCCAAGGACACCCAGCACAGCACCAACGGTGCCACTGCAGCAGGATGTGCCCCTTTCTTGGATATCTGTGCCTGGTCGAGGTTGACAAGTTCCAGACATCTGGAATTAGCCACACAAATCCCAACTGCCTTGCCATTAATGCAGGATTATGTAAAAACCTAACAGGGAATATCCTCACTCAAAGAAATACAGTTGCTTTTACCCCAATAATTTCCTATTTTTACACAATTTTAGAAGCACTACAGTTGGAAAAGACCTCTAAGATCATCAAGGCCATTCTGCAAAAAACTGACGAAGTATTTCCTTAAAAAAACCCAGTAAAAACCTTGTAATATTTCAGCCTGTGACTTTCAAACTTCTCATTTGTGAGGCTCTTCCCTCCACCTTTGAGTGAAGGTTACACGAAGGTGTAAAGCAGCACAGGACAGAGGTACWGGATTTTCTCTTTACCGTTCCATGAGGAGCTCCCTGCCACACAACATTTCACCTGCACGTGTCATTTCACACGCACACAGACCCCAGCAGCCCCTGTACATTCAGAAAAACGCCAACCTTAAAAAGACTCTCTCCTCAGGACTTTTATTTCATTCCTAAATCCCTGTCCTCACGTTTGCATCACYAGGAGCAGGAGAGAAGTACAAGACCAACCAAAGAGACATTTTCCTTCCTTCAAGATGCCCCAGGCCAGGTTGGACRGGGCTTGGAGCAACCTGGGATAGCTGAAGGTGCCCCTGCCCATGGAACTGGATGGACTCTGAGGTCCCTCCCAACCCAAACCAGTCTGTGATTCTGTGATCCTTTGTTTCCCTGTCCTTCATTTCCAAGCCATGAACCACATTTAAGTTATTCCCACTGGTGACGAGTTGTGTCAAGTCCGAGCCCTCCACGCCGAGCTGCCCCAGCTCCTGGTCACACACACACTGGTTTTATCTGCAGTGTGACTCCTGCACTTGTGGAAGTGCAGCCGTGGCAGAGTGGACCATAACCCGTGAGCTGGATCCCTGATCCACGCAGGGCTCACAGTGGGATGGGCACCGCACTCTGCTTCCTCAGCCCAGCACTTTCTTTTATGGCAGCTTAGCCAGGACTGTGTAAAAGCAAAGTGCAAAGTTCATGCCTGGGGAACATAAATCCCTCYGGGCTGCATGAGGCAGGGCAGGTCGACAGCCACGTCTGTCAGGCCCTGGGAGATCAGCAACATTCCTGTCTGTGCCAGGACAGCCTGGAATGGGAGGGCTGCAGGGGGAACCCCCTGCCTGCCACCAACGGTGCAGGTGTGGTCCGGCAAATCCATACCCCAGGCTGCATCCACCCAGCTCCCTGGGGTTGGGTTGTTTTTAATACAAAATATCACAGAAGCATTGAGGTTGGAAAAGCCTCCAAGATCAGAGTCCAACTGCTTCCCCAGCACTGCCAAGGCTGAGCCAAGTCCCCAAGAGCCACAACCCCATGGTATTCCAATCCCTGGGCAGCCCRAGCAGTTCCAGTGCTTGACAACCCCTCCCATGAAGGAATTTTTCCTAATATCCAACACTACTCATGCATTCAGACTTGGCCAGTGTGCTGGAGTTTTTTGTTTAGATCAGCTACAATAAGCTGAGAGGGGGAAAAAGTTCTCCCCTTGCTAAGAGCAGCAGGATGAAAGCAAAAGCCAATTCCTGTACTGACTGTGACATTTTTCCTCATGTTTGTTCCCCCCACAGCTGTAGTGTTTCGAAATGCAAATTAATTTTCAACTCCCTGCTGTCCTCTGGGTCACTCAGGCACAAAGAATTCTCTCCTCGCAGCTGCAGGCAGGGTGAAAGAAGGGGAGAGAGAAACTGGGTCTTTTTTAACAGCAAAGGCTTGTGTTCCCTGCTCAGCCATCCCAAGGATGTCCCCCAAACAAGGAGTTCTCCACGGGGACCCCATGTACCCCTYTGTAATGTTGACCCCATACCCAATAATCCCAAATTCCAGCAACTCAGAGGGCAGATGGTGAAGCAATAAMAGTGCCTGTTATGCTTGGAAATTTGCCCAAAATAGCTCAAAACTATTGGCCTTTGAAAGTATCAACTTGTGTCCAGTTAGTTTGTGCAGCAGARAACACATCTGCAGCCAGGGGAGTTCTCTGCTCATCTCCAATCTGGGGCAACCATTCCCTTTCTTCCAGGCTGCTGGATCTGCCTGCGATGTCACACGAGGCTGGGTGTGCAGAGACACTCACTGCCACATCCAGGGGGGCTTTAGGCACCTGAAACACTCTGGCTTGCCAGGATCCAACATCAGAAATGTTCAGATTTGGGATGCAAGCCCAACCAAGGAACACAATAAATACAGGGGAAACACACAGGTAAATTCATTTCATTCCTACAGACATCCACAACTGGATCCCACGTGCCAGCCTGTGCTGGCACTTGGATAAATACTAWTGGGTATTTATATCCCACTCCTAATCTCCCAAGCACCTCACAGGCATTAGGAATTCACCTCGTGGCACCTTGGGGGCAGATACAGGTTATTAGTTGGATTGTAYGAGCCTGGAGATGGAATGGGAGATAACAAACAAGTTCCCCAAGGCCACAGAACTGTGGGAGTGCCAGGTTTGAGCTCCCAGCTCACCAGCCAGGACTCGGAGTGCAGCTGTGGCCACTGACTGCCTAAGTCCTTTGGGAGACGGATTTTGAATAAAAAATTTCTATAAATCGTGAAATTCTGAAAGAACACTGGTTTGGGCATGTTGGAGGCTGCCTGGTTTCAATGTATCACCCATSCTAAAAAAAGGGACAGCCAGGACAGCAGGATAGAGGGAAGGGGATGGCTACTATTACCTGGGAGCTCAGGAGTTAAGTCACAACAGCCCCACCGAATTCCTGCCCCRGAATGCAACTTTAAAACCCTTTTCCCCTCATTTACACCGTGTGTGCACAGGGTTGTGACCAACACAGACTCAGGTGCAAGTGAAAATGCTGAGASAGGCCAGTGTTTCTTCACTTCATAACAGAAATCTATATGTAAATATTATATATATACACAAATACTACTAAGGGAGGCAGAACAGGAAGATTTCCCCTTTCCTCAATTAAGTGGGCTTGTCAGGAAACACAAGATCAACCCCTGATTTAAGAGTTGCAGCCCTGCATATAWACAACAAAGCACAGATATCCAGGAGAGCATTACAAAAATTACTGCATGAATAAGGATGTATTATTTTTCCTGCTGTACCAGTGGAGAAGTTAGGATCCTATTTTTAAAAAAACACCTATAATAGGGTAGACAAGGTGAATCACCCTCCAGACATCCTCATCTGCTTGGATAACAAGTGTAAAAAAAGATGAATCCTACTTTAAGTGACTTGCCAAAGTCACACAAGAAATGTCTCAGCAGAAAAGAGAACTGCAAACAAAAACTTCAAAACTCAGATTTATGTCCTAATCACGAACTCCTTTAGGCATAGAAATGCTTAAAAATAGAGACAGAAGGAAAACTGGGATAGCAGGATGCCAGAGCTGAACCTACTTGGAGGTTTGAAACTTTTTCGTTCACATTCAAACTTGTCAGCTTGGATGCTCTGAAAACACCTACTGAAAGCACAGAAATGCCCCAAGGGCTCATTCCCAGAGTGGGCACATCCAACCCGACCTGCCAGGCTCATCCAGAGCCAACATTCCCCTCACCCTGCTGGAATGGCTGTGGCCCATGTCACCATGCTGAGGGAAATGTCACACACATGTCACACACAAACACCACTTCAATAAACCTTTGTACAGGAACAAGTTGTTATTGCTTGCACAAACCCATTGATGTGGCTGCCAGCATTCAAGGCATAACAATTCCAAGCATACCTGGGAATCACAGGCCAGGCTGCTGAGCTGCCAGGGAGCTCTATGGCAGCTGCAGGTAAAAACTGAGCATCTGTTTCAGGTGGAAGCTCTGCAAATGTTCTAAAGCCTTTCTGAAGAGAAAATCTTGGAGCAAAGCAAGGACATCACGGGCAGGGATTTCACCTGGGTCAGCAGAACAACGAATCTCAAAACGCTGGGGGTCAGAAGGGACCATCTCATTCCATCCCCTGCCACGGGCAGGGACACCTTCCACTAGCCCAGGTTGCTCCAAGCCCAGCCTGGCCTGGGACACTTCCAGGGATGGGGCAGCCACAGTCAGGACCTCCCCACCCTCACAGGGAAGGATTCCTTCCCAATATCCCATCTATCCCAGCCCTCTGGCAGGGGGAAGCCATTCCCCCCGTCCTATCAACATAATYTGTAAGTTCTTGGATTTCAGCAGCTGCTTGTACTGAGTAACAAGTGGTATTTAAAGAAAGGAAGGAGAAAAAGCAACAATTCTGTAATACTTCTATAACTCTACCTTTCTGTGAAGTTTTCTTTACTTCTTGTTTGTTCAATTTCATTCTCTGGCAGTAACAGGGAGTGGAAACTGGTTGCATTTACCCTCTTGGAGTTAAAATGTCAAGAAAAACTAAAATTACTAAATATGTAAGACTCAGCTGTCCTGAATTCCAAATCAAGGCTTCCTTCAGGATGGCAAAGATTCAAAGGCAGCCAGGCAGACTTCTATGCTGGTAAAAGGGGCTCCTCACATCAATACCAGGAGCCAAAAGGGTGACACACAGGTAACCAAAGTTGTGCTTGAGCTAACCAGAGTCGCACAGATCCCTGCCAGGAGACTGCCAAGAGACTGCCAAGAGACTGCCAAGATCTCACTCCTTGTGTTTCTCTGCTCTGGCAACAGTGTTCTCACACCCAAATCTGCCATAAACCAGCATCAATGGCAAATACATCACCCAGCTGCAGCCAGGGATGGCTCCCAGGGATGGCTCCCAGGGATGGCTCCCAGGGATGGGTAACGCCAGAGGACCCCCAGCAAGGAGCAATGTCACCCAGTGCTGCCACAGAGCTCATCTGCAGAGCAGCAGAACCAGCACAGGAGAACAAAAACATCCCTTGCAAACCCTTTTTGCTCCTGCACAGTATATAATAGGATGGAGATCCCCCATCTGCTATTTTCTGCTTTATCTTCCATTTTATTTTTTGTTTAATCCTACACATGTATCCAAATTAATTGTGAATAAATGTGGGGAACTGGAAGAATAGAAGGACGCAGAGCAAGATCAGGTGTGTTAGTGAACTTTGTCTGTTGTGGGCATTTCCACCTTCAGCAACAAATCAATGCCTCTTCCTGCTGACCACACAGCACTGGTATTTCATAATAATAAAAAAATGATGCATAGATCGTTCCCTATGTGAAAGTTGTCCATTAAAAATTCCATTTCTGAATGTGTCTTTTCCAGTGATGGAAGCTGATGATGTATGAATGTGACAAATGCACAAAGAGGTACAAAAAGTGCCACTTGCTTTTAGCCTACAAAACTCTCTGTGGATACAGCTGGCTGTATGATGGATTATCTCCTGCAGGTGAATCCTTGACATCACCTCACTGGGAAACYCCAGGGCTAACCTGTACTTCAGTCCAACTTCTAAGGGAGAAGGGGTCATTCCCAACCAGCGACAGGCAACAGGAACATTCCTGGCTTGGAAGAACAGAAGCTATTTCAYCCCCATGCTCTGCAGTCCAAGCAATCCCAGCACACTATTCCCAGCAGCATTTGAATAAAAAGCACATTGCAGAGTAACTCCTCACATGCTGCAGCCYGAGTCCCTCACTCCCAGAAGGGCAAGGTGGCTTTTCCCTGGTGGGTGCTGACCCCCCCCGGTGTGTGCTGACCTTTCCCAATGCCTGGAGCAGCCCCGGCCCCGTCCCAGCTCCCCGTGGGTATTGTGGCTCCATCCAACTCCTCATCYCCCCGTCAGCTCCATCAGGTCACCAGGAACATGCCCAGCTCCCTGATCCCTACCTCTCCTACAGCCTAGCACCACATTCCCCCTCATCCCACACATGTCACACCCCCAGGAGCTRTGGGGAGCTCCCTGCCCAAACACTCCAAGGCAGGAAGGAGGGCACAGTGCAGCTGCTGCAATGCAGCACTTCCCCAGCTCCCACACTCCACAAACATCCTCTGCCAGCACAATCCTGCTAATTAGGGTTGGGCTAAATTTAAGTTCTATTTAGTTTCCCTCAAGAGAGAAAAACTTGGGAGAAGGATCTCTGCCTAYAAAGGGAATAAGAACAAGGTCTCTTCAGGAGTCAGGGATTAGGGTGGATTTGCTGCATCTCACAGCTCCGTAGAACTGTGACAGAACACAGGGAACAGCTGGAGCTRTGCCAGGGGAGGGTCAGGCTGGATATTAGAACAAGGTTCTTCCCCCAGAGGGTGGTGGGCACTGAACAGGCTCCCCAGGGAATGGTCCCGGCCCTAAGGCTGCCAGAGCTCCAGGAGCGTTTGGACAACACTCCCAGGGATGCACAGGGTGGGACTGTTGGGGTGTCTGTGCAGGGCCAGGAGTTGCCCTGCATGATCCTTGTGGGTCCCTCCCAAGTCAGAACATCCCATGATTCTGTAAAAACAAACCAGCGTGGCAGGTGGCAACTGCACCAACCCAACTGGGAGCATCTCAGAGGGCGATGGAGAAACAGCAACTCCCTGCTGAGCCTGGTCTGCTGCCAAGTGACGCTTCCCTGGCAGGGGAGATATCCAAAGCCCAGCAGGAGCCAAGAAATGAGTAAGGCACACGGATGGGATGCAGACAGGACTCTTCAGGCAGGCTCCACAGGGTGTCTAGAGCYGACTGGAGAACTGTTGTGCAAACCAACATACTTGAAGGGAGCATCACCACAGGCTTTGCCAACAGAGAAGTTCAAAATCCCTCGTATCAAAACTGGTTTGACTCCTGCAGGTCCCAGCCCATCATCCAGTGCTGACATGTGACAGGGGAGAAGAAAAGGACAGGCTGCAGATACTTTCACTGGAAGCAACACACCTATGCACACCCAGCCCAGTGCCCAGGAGCACTGTGGCTCCCCATTCCCACTTTCCCAAGCAGCTTGGAGCACAGACGATTTTGAAAAATAATCGTGTGATCTGCCCATGACTCAGAACCTCACCGAAGAGACTGGACAGCGATGGGCCTTGGGGAAGGACTGCTTGGCAGCTCATGGAGGTGAAACTCCTACCCTGGAAGGCCTCCAAGAGTCAGCACAAACCGAACTGGGACTGAAAAGCAAACACACCAAACCCAAGCCCGGGCACACCGCCCAGCCCTCACCGCAATCCCCRCCATGAATCACCAGGAACACAGGAGGATTTTAAGGTGCACTGCTCATCCCTCATGTTGTTATTGTAAACACTTAAACCCRCACCTCCCTCCCTGTACCTGCTCAGTGCTCCTGCTCAGAGGCACACAGGACAATCAGGGAAATGACAAACCACATCCTCCCCAGGGCTGCAGCAACGCCAGCCTGTTGCTCCACTCCTCCCGCCTTCCCCAGACACCCYGCCCTGAGGAGAAACCTGGGCACAGACATCTCATATCCCGACATTCAGAGCTGCAAGTTCTGTCACGCCAGCCTGGGAGGCCCCTCCCAGCAGGGAGGGCACGGCCTCGGCACAGGCCCATCCCAAAACCCACGACAAATGCTCTSCTGGGTCAGGACTTGGTGTGTGCCGAACGTGGAGCTTTGCAGGATGGCATCCCAGGGCTCCTGCTCCGGAACAGCAAACCAGGTCACACTGCTGCATCGCCTTCCTCCTGTGCATCCCATGCGAAATTTATTATCCTTCTGAAAGAGGCYCGGCGGATGCAGAGCGAGGGATTACTTGCTGAGCCCACAGAAAGACAAGGTACTGCAGGAGGTGAAACATCTCCTCTGTGTTTGTAAATCCCCTCTGGGCACACAGCAAACACGAGTTCTCTCGGCTAAGCAACCTGAGCCAGCTGCCTCAGCACACGGTTTATTAAAAAAATGTTACACTTATTGCWGTTTTTGTCCTTATCCCTTTCATTCTCTTGTTCCGCTTCCTGCTCACTAAAAATGAGCAAAGTTTCAGATATTCATGCCTGCAAAAATGTTGTTTCACAGCAAATTCTTGAGAATTTGTCAGCTTCCCAAAGCTGATAATTAATCAAATTCTTAACGTAACTCCAGTGTGGTTCAATACTAAGTTTTTGAGGYGCACATGATGCCCTGTCATTCACTGCAACACTGGGGATAGTGGCATTTGCTCCTTCAGTCCYGATAAATATTTTTGGGGATTGGACATCAACTCATCAAAACTAACACGAGCTTGAACAAGTCAATGAATGTTTTGAGTTCTTTCTGTTCTTCTGAACTCAGATGTTTCAGGTTGTGATCCCAAAGTGTCACCAGCAGGTACCACACAGAGACTTCAGCCACAGYGTGCTCCGAGCTCCTGGAAAAACACTCAGTGTTCTGGTTATGAGGAGAAGGGGCTTCTTTGCTCTAATTTACCTCAGGGTGTTCCATGACACCTCGGTCCCCTTTCAGCAGGTCAGCACTGCAAGACTGACCCACATTAATGCTACAGGAAGAGGGAATCTTAAAATGCTGTGCATGCACAGAGCTCAACTCACAGGGACCCAGAAACGTCTCCACAACCCCCATYCCGGGGATTACGTCACTTGGAATACAGGTCAGGGAGCTGAATCACACGGAAAGCAACAATCCTGCTGTGGTAAACGGAGCCATGCCCCTGCTGGCAACACTCAAATTGGATCTGCTTCACTCTAGGCAGTTAGGAAGGAGTTATTAAATCAAGGGTGAAAGCAACTGGTGACTTCTGAGCTGAGGGACCTCATTAGCACAGCCCAGTCGGTGTCATCCTGTTGTGTGGGATGGTGGGGAGCGACCAGGACAAAGACAGAGCTCCCAGAGATTGTCAGCAAGAACCTCCAGAGTAGTTAGAACAGTTTAGTTCAGCTCAGGATGTCTTTTAATGCAAATTAAACCACCCCTTAAAGCCAGGGGAAGAAGTCRGCGCAGAGGGCAGGGAAAAGCTTTGGTCCTTGCTGACTTGTGCCTAACGAAAACAGACAGGGAGAGGGCTGGGGATGAAAGGAAATTCTCTCCTTCCCATTAATGAGCTCACTCTGCCGGTATGGCTCCTGCCCTCCAAGAGTGCTCCCACAGCAYGAACATAAAACCAGCTCCAGAGCCACCCAGTGCTGTGAATTACCTACTCCTGATGCAGTTCTACTTGGGTTACTGTCTGTTCCTGACTCCAAACCACCCATTTTCTGGCTCTCAATGCTTTTCAAGCCCCAATGAAGATCGCTACTGGTTCCAATTAACAAGCCAATGAGCCTTGCCACAGTCCTGATTCTATAAGAACAAGCACATACTCTGCACCAGCTGGCAGTAAAACACTTTATGTCGGGTGAGGGACTGCACGTTGCTATTACCAACTGAATCAGCTGGAAAAAGAGCATGAAATGGCTCCCTGCCCTTTGCCAGCCCTTTTCCAAAAGGCACTTGGATGAACAAGGAGTCTGAAGTACCRCTGAAAACAACTTTAACACAGAAACTCCTTCCCTGCCCCACACATCCTGTCACGTCTCCCTCCGCCTGCACACCAAAGCTGGGAGACATCAGATGGACAACTCTGGCACAAGAGATCTGCTGCAAAGCCACCGAACAGATCCCAGCACTGCTTCCCTGATGGCCTCATCTCCYGGGCAAACCACCAGCAGCCCACGGCTGCTCCATGCTGCTTTCCCAAATATCCCTCAGCGTGGGCTTCCGATGGGAATGGCTGTGGCTGGGGACCTGGGACAGCATCTGAGTGCTCCGACTGTTCCTCGGCACTGCAGGAACCCGCACTGGAGGTGGCACAGCAAAAGGGCAGGGAAGAGCCCGTGAAATCAGTGTTCATCGAGGGAAGAGCAGTAACAACCGCGCCATTTTTTCTTGGAATGGAGAGGTGTTCTCCTCGGGCTCCCTAAACTGCTGATGGGGAGGGCAAAGGGACCGAGAAGGAATATAGAAATCTCCCCTCAATGAACAGAGAGGAACAGTAAGCTGTGAGGAAACATAATATCCAGTTAATTCCTGTAAATTCTGTGAAATCCAAGGAAAAGGCAGATGAAGGATTTACACTACAAACTGTGCAAGAATCATACAAAGGAACCAACCGAGTTAGAGAAATGTAGGGTTGTAACGTACCTGTTAATTAATCACTGACACTGCCATATAAATAAAGCTTATTTCCTGGGGAAAAAAAATTATTTGAAGACTTGAAGGTTAAAAACTCATCAGCAGCAGTTGCAGCCACSTTCAGTACTCCCACGCCGAACCACAGCGCTTCCCACGTCTAAGCACGACATTTGCTTCTCATTAGCCTCAGTTTCCCTTTCAGCCACGGATTTGTGGCACACATTTGTCCCCCAGCACTAACCCTGAACAGCTACGATCACCCTGACAAATTCCCAGCAGAGGGGGAACTCAGGAACATTGTTTCCTACAGAGGAGCACTCAGGAGCAGACTGTTCCTTACCGTCATGGCCGGAGTTGAGCAGGTGCTCCCCCAGGTCACAGCCAAACACCCTTTCCTTGAGGATCCCCCGTTGTTTCAGTTTCTGTTTCGTGGGGCGCGACTTCATGAATGTCCGGAGGAAGGTGATGAGCTTCCCGTGCTTCTTGGACACTGCACAAGGAAACAAAACAACCACTTCAGTCCAGATCTGGCAACCACCGAGTAGAACTCGTTCTACAGAGCACGTAAGAACTGTAGCAACATTAATATCAATTATTTACATGAACAGATTTTCCAAGGTTCGATACTGAACAGAGACTTGGCTTTTGCTCCAACCCTTGGCTAGTGGAGAACTACCAGGAGCCAGATGGAATGGAAGAATTGACCACAAAGACACGTTTATCTGCAGAGCAGCTTCAGGTGGGAGCAACCTGAAGGGCTGATGGTGGGTAGCACCTGGGAGGGGCAACRCTCCTGTGTGGAAAAAGGAAGGAGGCTCAGCTAACAAAGCTGGAAATCTCCTGTGCAAGCCAGTCTGTAACCTACAGGTAGAAATATAGGCTTTGTGACTKGCCCTCGTTCCAGCCTGAGGCCCCTCCAGAACAAAGGGCTGACTGAATCTCTGAGGCTGGGGCAGGTGTAGCTCCCTCAGAGCCAGACCTGCCCTCCCAGCACACCTGGGCCTCACTGCCCCTGCAGAGCACCACCCCAGGGCCTCACGGACTCCCTGATCTTCTCAAGCCATCACAAAATAAAAACGCAGAATCACAGAGCCACTGAGGTTGGAAAAGCCCTCTGAGATCATCAAGTCCAAGCTGTGCCCAATCCCCACCTTGTCACCCAGCCCAGAAYACTGAGTGCCACGTCCAGTCCTTCCCTGGACACCTCCAGGGACRGGGACTCCAAACCTCCCTGGGCAGCCCATGACYGCCTTTGTTTTACTTAATAGAAAACTAAGGCAGCTGATTGGAGAGACGCAGTTTATCCCGCCCAGAATGAATACAAGAAGCCTGTGGAGAGAGGGGGACATGAAGCCATCCCTCCAACCTCCTGCTCTGCCTCTCTGGGCTGTGCTGGGGAAACTCTGCTAAAACCACCTGCAAGGAGCTGAATCCCCAGTGAAAGGCAAGGGAGGGCAGTGGGTGACGGCAATAACCTGGCCCTGGGAGGAGAGGCCGGGCCCAGGTTGAATTGGAGCAGAACAATGCCCTGGAATGCCGATGTTCCTCCTGAGGCCCTCGGAGCCTCCCCGACAAAAGTGCCATTGTGTACATGATTTAAAAGCAGTTTAACTTCAACAGAAGAGCTCTATTGAAGGGAACAAACCTCTGGGTATAAAGGGCTGTGCTTTGTGAGAAAGCCTTTGCAGCTCGGGAAGTTGTAAAGGCTCCTGCAGCCCCAGCAATCGCCCTCCCCTGCTCCTCCCTCACACCCCAGGCAGCAAAGACAACAACCGTATATTCCACTGCATTAAATCCACAAATACTGCAGTCAAATGTCAGCAGAGTAACACTTTCCAAAGCAGTGAAGACCCCTGGGACAAAGGGCCATCCCTTCAGCATCACCTCTGTTTGTTAAAGCAACACAAAATCCAAGAGCAGCTCTGAAACTGGGACTCAGCAAAGCAGAGATGGACAAGCACTGCTTCACTCGGGGTTCTTCWAGCAGGGAACACGGGAAACCTTGTGCTAAGAACATGGTTACACCCCACGATGCTCCAGGATGCCTTAATYCCTTTACACAGCTGAGTACTTCTACTTCCATTTTACCAGGTGTTGGCACAGTCCCTCTGTTGATACATCTAATAAACCCGATATATTTATATATACAATGAACCTGATTCCACTGACATCAACATATTTGTACTGATGTGAGCAGAGCAAACTTCTCCTTCGGCACAAAGTCCCCTTTGGCAGTGCAACACCAAATTGATCCTCAGCACCATCCGAATACCTGGAATCTTAAAATCTCCACCAAAGCCCACAGCTGCATCCTCAGCAATCAAACCCAAATCATTTAACAACCACAGAAGCCTTGAGCATGACGAACTGTGGCTGTGGGGGCTTTAATTAAAGGAGTGTTTGCAGTTTGATGRGGTTTTTTAATTACGTGCAATAAAGGAACAGATTGTGCTGACATGCCAAACAAAGTTAGGATGGGTTTTGGTTGAATCCATCATCACAGGAAAGCAAGGGCTCATTTATCATCTCCTATCAGCCCTGCTCAAGGATAAATGGAGACAGTCTCATCCTGACTTGTGTGGAATTTCAAAGGTTAGCACCCTCGGGCTGCTGTGATAACACTACTGGASGTGAGAGACCCCAGACAGATGCTTTCACAACAGGCAAACAGACAAACAGAGCACTTACTAATCCAAATAAAGCAATTATTAATATGTGTGTATTCGTCTGAATCATTTCACACACTGTATACAGTTGTTCATGCACCTTGCTTGACTTCATGAAAAATGAGCCCATCAAAGAATCGATTTTAAATGGAGAAAAATGCATCCGATTCTAGTCCTGAAGAAATTCTACTACTAATGCAGATCAGCGAGTGACTTTTGGGTGGCACCTGAGCACTAAAAACAGAAAAAAAAGGTGCAATGGATGCACTTCYGTGATCCAAAGATGTACTTGGCTTGGTATTGGCAGCAGTGACTAGAAAAGTGACCTGAGTTTTTAAAACACAATAAATCTGCTCTGCCTTTAAGCCACTCAGTGCAGGTTAAAATAATTGTCCTGTTTTCTGCACCATTAAGCAGACTCCTACAAACTCCCTGCCACAGAGAACCGGTGCAGCAGCCAAGGACTCAGCGAGGGCAGGTTCAGCCCCCAGAAATTCCCTTCTCCCCAGCCTCTGGAAGCGTTTGCACGGCTCCTTGGTCACAGGGAGCCTGCCCTGCTCCTCCCGGATCACTGCCTGCTCCRCAGAGCCTCTCAGGCTGAACCAAGCTCCGAGGGCTGTACCCACGCAGGAATGATTCACTGGGGCTTCTGCTGGGTGGGGGAGAACAGAGAACAGCAAGAAAAACCCAGCAGTCATCTCCTTGCTGACAGGTTATTGAGGAGAACAAAAGCAGGTGGGTGTCTGAGAGGGACGAGCTCTGCTCCTGAGCTGTGGGAGCTGCCCTCCTGCAGCAGCAGGAAAGGTGAGATCCTTCCCCATCCTCCGGCCAGCAACACATCCCGAGGGGTTAATTCCTGCTGCATTCTGGTGTAGTTGCATCGAGCACAGGTTCTGGACAAGCACCAATGCCAAGAGCTGCCAGGAAACCTTCACAATCCATGTTTTCTGCTGCAAAACACTGGTGACGGAGCTTTGCTGCCCCACAGGTGACAGCAGCAGCCAGCAGTGCTCTCCTGCTGCAGCACCGAGAGCTGTTCTGCACCCAGAACCGGGGACGGTGGGAAAATGAGGGAATCAAGGCACAGGGTTTACACCAGAAACAAATCTCCAAGTGTTATAAACTAAACGGATAGGAAGAAATAATCAGCCCTTTCCTACCTTTATTGTCGCACTAATAAAGCAGGGATGTGATACCTYTGATCCACTCACAGCCTGGATCTCCAGACGAGGTGTTCACAGAAATAAATTCAGGAACCAGCATTACTAACACACAGTTTTAAATGGTTGCTGTCCTCTGAGGTAGCAACTGAAAGCCAAACCAAACTAAACAAAAATTCCACCATTTATCCGTATTACTTTCCGCCTCAGATTTAAGCACTATAAAACACATTGTTTACCAAGAAACGGAGACTTTCCTAGAAGGAGCAGGGGCTGCTTTTCCTCAGAAAACCAGATYTGGCTTAATATCCTGGCCTGAACAAGCAAAGAGAAATTCTCCATCCCATGTAGTGAGGCCGGCTGCAAAAAAAAACCCCAAATGAAAAACTCCACCTGAGGCTGGACCACTTCTGAAGTTTGCTGGCACAAATGTGTCAATTAGGAGCAAGAAAAAAAATCTCCTCCCTTTGCTGTCATAGCTGTGCTGGCCAAAGCCGTCACACGGTGGGAAGGGAGGGAAGGAAAAGGAATACTTGTGCCAGGTAGTTTATTGTGGCTTTGGGAAGCTGCCCAGTACCTCCCCAAGGAACATTTATGGATCAGGCAGTGCCGTTGTTGTTATACCACCAGCTCTGGTGGTGCAAGTGAGGCCCCAAATCCCCCTGACACTGGTAAAAACTATTAAATAATGATTACTTCATTAAAAGCACGGCTCTTTCCCCCYCAGGCCCTTCAGGACATGCTTTCTGCAGCTTTACTGCAGAGCTGGGCCAGCCATCAGCCCTTCAAGCAGCTTCATGCTCTTGTTCAGCACAGCTTGCCCTCCTGGGTTACTGCAGGAAGCTGCTGGAAGCCCTCAGGGATCCATTGTGATACGCTGAGGGAGTGACTCCCATGCCTTCCTCTGAACTCAGCCCATGGTGGCATTCCTGGGTGTCCCTACACCACAAACTCAGCCCATGGTGGCATTGTTGTGTCCCCACACCATGAGCTCAGCCCATGGTGGCACTCCTGGGTGTCCCCTGAGGCTGAACTGAGCCACTGCCATGACCTGGATTAGGAATAATCTGCTGCCCCTGATGCTCTTAGGGCAGAGCTGGGCCAGCCCAGGTGAGACAGYCCAGGAGCCGACCTGCTCCCCCTGATTCTGATCCCTCCTGTGCCCCATGGATTTGGYAGGGATGCAGTCACTTGGGATTCACAGCACAGCCAAACAACRCCCCGTGGCTCAGCCCAAACTGCACGAGCTATGTCTGGCCAGAAAACCCTTCCCGAGACCACTGTAATATTTAATTACATTTGCTCAAAGTCCTGGCAACAGAAGGAAAGGTAGGATGGCAAGGAGCACTGGCTCCTTCTGATTCCTTGCCTTTGATCATGGAGACCAAACAGGAAGAAACCCTTTAACAAACAAAAGCAGTCTTACTGTGTCCCCAAATCTGTTTTGCTCAGCAAGAAAAACCCCATGAGGGAAAGGCTCGAGAACAAAACACCCTCCAGTCAACCCTGCAGCAGGACAGCATCTCCCAGCTGACTCATCCTCCTCTTCCCCAAGGCCAGGGACATCCAGGAGAATGGTGACCCAGGGACAGATTTTAAACAGGATCACAGAATCCCACAATGGTTTRGGTTGGAASGGACCTTAAAGCTCATCTTGTTCCAAACCCCTGCCATGGGCAGGGACACCTTCCACTAGACCAGGTTGCTCCAAGCCCCAYCCAGGACAACGGCAGCTTCCTCCACAACACCCTCCCAAGCTCCCTGCCTGTTTCCCAAACCCTMTGCCYGTTCCCTGCAGCCTCATTAGCCTTTGCCAAGGGAAAACAAACCCCTGCTCCACAAACAAAGAGCGCCTGCTTGATCCCTGGTGGTAGCACTAATATTTGGGGTTTGACAAAATCCCATTCCCAGGGTCACAGCACTACGTTTTCTGATGCAGGGTTTGTAAACTTTGACTCCAAGAGAAAAATCTTGGAGGGTGTTTGCTGACCCACATTCCCAGCACACGGGCAGCCTGTTTGTTTCTGTCATTCCCCATGATTTTACAGGTCACAGCACCCAGCTGGCCCCTGCTGCGAGGGGAGCCTGGTGCTCAGACCAAAAGCAAMAACAACACGTGTGGCTGCAGAGCTGCACATCTACCAACAAACYGCAGCAGGCAGGCACGAAATCAGAGATGGAAAAAGGTGTGGGAACAYCATAAAGAAAGGTCTTACAAAACAAAAGCGAAATCCATCCTCTCTGAAGGGAGATTTACAGCAAGCCACGCGAAAATTGTTCAAGGCTATTAGTCCCTCCAGAGCCATTCCCCTCTAAAATTAAACTGCTGCAGGGAGAGGAGGAGAAGGAACAGACTCTTCTGAAGAAAGAGCAGCACCAGGAATCAGGAGATGAGAAGCTGGGCTTGGTTCTGCCACACATTTCCTGCGCTCCCGGTTCTGCACACTCCGGGTCGCATTTAACGGGGGAGCGGAGCGAGGTCAGCTGGGTCCCCGCACAGCATTGGTTATCCCGACCCCTCCCGAAAATATCAGCCCTTATATTGAATAGCCATCCTCTCACTCTTGGAGAACCTGGCTCTGCAGACCCACATCTCGCCGAGGAGAAGTGATACCAAGCCAAGAACTGAGTCACATCTCCCAGTTCTCTGTCATGTTCCTTAGCAACAAGACGTTTTCCTCCCTTCCTCCTGCCACAGCACATTCTATTTTGGAAGCTCATTTGCACAGCCCTAAAAACTCCAAGCAGAATGTGGAACCAYGCACCACCAAGCACCATCCCTTAGTCCTTGAACAGGATACTGGGTTTGAAGACGGACCAACCAACACACCAATAATCTCACTAATCCCTACACTGGGCTCCCYCAGTGGGCATAAAGATTTTCAAGAGATAATTTAAAATTCCATAKATACGAGAGTCTAAAAATATCCTTCTATCTCCAATAACTTTCATAAATGTGTACTGACTGATTTGGTACAAAGAAGAGTAAAATAAAATCAAAATGCTGCATGTTTTCTGATGCTGCAGCATTTCTCTTGTGCCAGGCTGCCCTCAGTTAAGGCTGGGCTCTGTGTGATGAGAAGTGACGAAATACRTTAAAGGTGATTAACTTCAGCGTCATTTGATAAAAACCATTCAAATTAACTGTGAAGACAAGAACCAGCCAAGGATAAGGACAGATTTCCAGCTACCATGAGCCCCACACTCATGGGGAGTAAAGTAGGTCATTGATAAGTGCTCGTGCTGTTTATTTGCAAAGCCTGGTAACAAGGAGGCTGCATCTCTTGCATCTGCCCAGGCTCCTGCAGCCATCCTTTGGGCAGTGTCTGCAATGACCTCAGCACATTCCCAGCTATTCCCTGTCCTTGCCAACATCGGCCCTTGSCTCTGGTTGGCTCCTCTTGGTCAGCACAGGAACATCTGGCACCAGAGATCCAGCATGTGACAACTCACAATTCCACCACACCTCCAGCCTCTGCTGCACGTGGGGCTAATCACTCCTCTCCCGAGACAGGGGACTGCCAATTCAGACGTCTGAACCACCTGCAGAAGTTTCTTTATGGCCATGAGAAAACACATTCAAGAAGCAGGAACCCTCTATAACAGCAAGATCTCCTTCCAAAGAGGCTCCTCTGCCAAATTTTGGAGTGTTTGTAATGGGATAAGAATGATAACCACCAGGTTAGCCAGATGCAGAAGTCTATCACCTATGTCTGATACCAAGAAATCCGTTCTATTTTCCAGTTTAAAGACATGACTGATCTTTGCACAGACGCTAAGACCAGAAGGGAGCACTAAGATGATACAGCCCRACCTCCTGAACAAACAGACCCCAGGACATCTCCCAATTCATCCCTGAAGGACAGCACACCTATCCCAGCACACTGGTACRTGGCCAGGAGATATAAATCAGTTATTTATGTAGCTGAAGGTTAATGGAGACAGGAGAGAGGTTTCAAAGGTTCAAGGGCTGACAGGGCCAATCTATTAATTCTATTAACAAGTTTGATTTGTATTTAGGAAAAAACCCAGCAGTGCTGACTAACAGAGTCTCAGAGATGATGCAGCAGGGACAGGCTGGGTCAGGTAACTGGGGGAGGAAGCAGTGATGGATGGGGCTGTAGTGCTAAAGAACACAGCTACTAGAGGCCCAGACTGGAAAAGCAGTGGGCAGTGAAAACAAACCAATGGAGATGAGGGCATTTAGCACATGTGGCCAGTGGGGTCAGCAGCTCAGGGGACACRAAGAGGTCACAGGGCCAGCAGTGGGACTGGGAGACAAGGGGAGCAAACTGGGAAATGTGGAGCTGGGAGAAAAGTAACAAAAGAGACACTTGAAATACCTTTTTTCTTTTTCATTCTTGCTGAATCTCTGTGTTCTAGGAGAGCTTAATGCAGTCCTTTTGCTTATCTCACCTACCTGGGAGATTAAGGATCCTCTTAGAAATGCTGTYCTGACTCAGGTAACTACCACAGGCAGAACTGAACACCAGATCTGCCCATCAGGGAGATGGTGTCAGCCTTCCCCCACATTCCCTTTGGGATGTCAGGATTGTCTGACCTCGCATGCCCAAACTCACGCCACACCCATAGATGTGAGCTCTGACACCAAAATGTGCCTCTGTGCAACCCTGAATTCCCACTGAAGAGAATGTGACACTGTAATCTGAAGGTATCTCTGACACTCACACCATTTGCGTGGTTTGAAAAGAAATCCAATTTCAGAAGAACCGCAAAGGTTGCTTTGAAGCGGCCCCTGAATGGTGCTACTGGTTAGCAAACGTCTGGAACCTCAAGTGGGGCAGCAGAATTAAGGACAAGCAGGGTAAGCATCAACATCAACAGCCAGGTCCCTGTGTTGGATAACTCTCCAGACACTTGCAAATAGGGAGAAATGGGAACACTCAAGGGCCAAGAAGCCACCTTGGCATTAGGTGACATCAGAGCAGGTTCATGTCTGCCAGAAGCTTCTCCAACTCAACAGTCACCACCAACAGCAATGTGATCCACAGGGAGACAGTGATGGCAACGTCACACGTTCCCTGTCGGAGATGACTGGAGCTGCTGGCTATCCATACATATGGAATTTCTTACTGGCTGACCTCAGCCTCCCTTTAAGACAATCTAAACCAAACATTTATTGCCCTGGCTCCAGCGGCCACGGCCTCAGAGAAGAGAAGAAGTGACCGCCACCACACTCGGCCCTATCTGAAGGCAGAGTGCCTTTGCCCCGCCTCACTCACCCCCAGCGGTGCTCCGCRGCTCCTTCCCTGCTCACAGCGCTTCCCAACAGCCCCAGCGGAGCCGCGGCTCGGCCGAGCTGCGCCCACGCGATTCCTGCGAGCGGCAGCGCTGCGGGAGATCCGCCAAAAACGCCACGGCAGCCCCACCCGCCCGCGGCACAGCGAGCGCTCCGGACACACGCGGGCACCCGGAGCCTGCCCGAGCCACTCCAGCCCGAGCACCGCGTCAGCCGGGCCGCCATCACCTCCAGCCCGGCCCGACGGGAGGAGAGCGAGGGAGAAGGATCTGACAGGAATCAACAAACACCACCAGCTGAATAATGAGGAGTKTGGCAGACGGAGCCCGATCCGGCAGCGAGAGCTGTTTGCTCTTACGCAAGGCCTTGGGAAGGCACTGGGAAGGGATGAACCTTCTGATTCCATGGGGAAGGGGCGTGAGCAATC
The DNA here is from genome assembly GCA_018881555.1 of Amblyornis subalaris. Classification (NCBI taxonomy): domain Eukaryota; kingdom Metazoa; phylum Chordata; class Aves; order Passeriformes; family Ptilonorhynchidae; genus Amblyornis; species Amblyornis subalaris. Next base: position 540,360 of record JACAXG010000038.1, on the reverse strand, counting down.
CCTCTGGAAGCAGGAGGAGAAGGCACACTGCCTCCCTTCTCTCAATCCACACCTCTGCCTCAGTCCTTGGGTACAGACTCTCTGAAGTACGTGGTACTCCCAGCAGGACAGGGAACATCCCTGCTGCTCTCCCAGTCCCTTCCCAAAAGCTGCCTRTCTCATTTTCACTAGCCCGAGGGCAAGTGTTTACAGCCCACACCAGTTATTTTCAAATTACAGTGACCTACCCGTCCCAGGCTGATATTGCTCTGGTTCTTTTTCTGTTTACAGCCCCGACTTTCTAAACTATTCATACTTTAGCTATTAACCCCTGAGAAGATTCTGCCTTTGGAAATAAAATTTCCACTCACCTGGAGTGGAAATAAAAAAAATATCAAAGACCACAGCCATGAATTTTCATTCACATTACAGTCACTTTATACAGCACAACAAGGATGCAATAGCTAGAAGAGGATGAAAATTACATTTTCACATACATCCTAACACAGCTAAAGAAGTGTAAAAAACTTCACTGAAAGTGAAAATCRGACTTAATAGTTTGGGGATTTGAGGTGAATTAAATCTTCTTTTTAAGACTTAAGAATGCAGATAATGTATTGTTTTGCCTGCTTTATATTCTTTTCCTTTCTCTTCCCAATGCAGGGCTTTGATTTCAAATGAGCCTCTTTTATCACGCCTGTGTGGTGCCCAGAACAAAGGAGGTCGGASAAGAGTGGAAAGGGAAGGGAAGGCCTCCTGTCTTCTCTGTCACAAATAATCAGATCCTGCAGGGCATTTAGCCCTTAAAATGGGCTATGGCTTTTAGGAGGTTTTCTGAACAAATATGAACAGACGAGCCATGGCCACTTGCAAAGTGTCTACTATGATCACAGTAACGTCTCTCCATGGGAATTTTATTTTCCAGAGTGTGCATTCCCTGCCCCAGGGCTCCAGCGAACAAAGGCCGGCAGTTTTAAATAGGAAGCCCCTTTCTCCTGAACAACARCATCAATAATATTAATGCTTAGCAATGTGCCAGTCTGGAGAGGGAGGGAAGACAAAAAGATAAAATGATATGCAAAAATCTATTGAAATTTAAATTGTAGACATTCCCATCTGTCAGCTGCCTCTTTGGGAGGGAGGTATAAATCTGAGAAGGAAGCACTGATCCCCAGCCCTGCAGCCCCAGGACCATGGCCGTGGTGGAGGGGGCTGGAATTCCTTCTCCCGTGGGATCTGGGGGGGAATCCTCACACAAATCATCCCGGACATGAAAGAGGCTCCCTTTAACAGCTCCGGTTTGCTACACACCCGTGACCCGAGAATAAATCCAATAAAACAGTTTACAACTATGGTCCCAGTGTGGAGCAATGTGCAATAGAAATCTCAAGTCAGAGATTAGTTCAAGGGAAACARAAGTAAAACAATTAACAAGGAGGGGACAGGGGTGTGTTAATKTAATCGGTTTTTGGTTACCAAGCCAGGGAACCAGCCCAAGGGCACGGATCCCCGAGGATCTTCTCCCTCTGCAGAAACACAGGTCTACGACCGGCACGCAGGGATGAGAGAGGAATTAGTGACACCAGGTACGTTTTATCCGGCTGAACACATGATCCCAGGCTACCCCTGCACGCAGCAGGCACCTGAGCACCCCAGTGCCAGCACCCCAGTGCCATCACCCCTGTGTGGGATCAGCCCTGCTCCGGGCAGTGTCCTGGGCAGGACACCCCAGCACAGCCCAGCACCCCTGGGCACAACCACGGGGTGTTCASTATCATAAAATCATGGAATGGTTTGGGATGGAAGGGACCTTAAAGCCCATCCCATTCCAACCCTGCCATGGGCAGGGACACCTTCCACTATCCCAGGSTGCTCCAAGTCCCGTCCACCCCGGCCTTGGACACTTCCAGGGATGGGGCAGCCACGGCTTCTCTGGGCAACCTGTGCCAGGGCCTCCCCACCCTCACAGGGAGGGATTTCTCCCCAGTATCTAACCCAAAGCATGTGCCCAGCGCCTCTTCCCTGATGTCCCCCCACCGCCAGGAAAGCAGAGTCCTCATCCGAAGCCACCAATTCCCCACACTCACATTAAATACCTGGCAAGTTAATAAGCAACAAGTGGCGCAGACACCTCCATATCCTCTCCGCGCCCCGGCTGGGATAACCCRAGCTATCTCCGCCTCACCTGGCCCTGCTCCCGGCCGGGTCCCCCGCGCCCGCTCCGCGCCGGGCTCCGCTCGGCTCCGCCGGGATGCGCCGGGTGCTCGCAGCCTCTGCGGCTCTGCCAGGCCCCTCCCCGGCTCCTCCTCCGCAGGTGCCTCCTTCCTCCCTGCCTTCCTCGCTCCGTCCCTCCCTCCGTCCCTCCTTCCCCGCCGCCCTCACAGCCCCGGCTCTGCCGCGGGACCCCCCTGCCCCCCCCCTCCCGGGGCCGGCCAAAGGCCACAGGCTGGGCAGGGACGGGCGCGGAGCAGCACACGGCTCGGCTGGGGAAGGTCTAAAAATAGAAATATAAAAATAACCCCAGGTATAAAAATCTAAAGGGGGGGTGCCAAGGAGATGGATCAGGCTCTGCTTAGTGGTGCCCAGCGATGGGACAACGGGCAGAAACGCATGCCCGGGAAGTTTCACCTGATCATGAGGAAAAATTTCTTGTGCAACGACAGCACTGGAATAGATCGTCCAGAGAGGGTGCAGAGTGTCCCCCACTGGAGATATTCCAGAGCCACCTGGACACAATCCTGTGCCCCGTGCTCTGGGATGGCCCTGCTGCAGCAGGGAGGTGGCACCGGGTGACCTCTGTGGCCTCATCCAGCCTGAGCCATCCTGGGATCCTGTGAGGGTCTGACTGCTGGCTTTGCCCATGGAACCCACGGCTGCTCCTTCACCTCTGCCATCGAGATGGACCCGGGCAACCACCTCTCCCAGCCTGAGCCATCCTGGGATCCTGTGAGGGTCTGACTGCTGGCTTTGCCCATGGACCCACAGCTGCTCCTTCACCTCCACCATCGGGATGGACCCGGGTGCCCACCCCTCCAGGCCTGTGAGCACSTCCAGGAAAACACACGGGCCAGGAAAGCTGCACTCACCTTTATCCCCTTCCTCCTTCCTTGCTGCTTCACACCCCCAAACCAGAGGACACTGTGGTGAGCGTGATCCCACATGGAGAGCAGAGCTCAGGGGCACGTCTGAGCCATCATCGCAGTCCCTCACTCGCTGCTCCCACTGCAAATCCCCAAGCCCACTCCAAAGGTCTGTCCCAGCATGTCCAGGAGGAAGAGAGAGACTCTGGGCATGCCTGAGTGCTCCCACGGAAGCACATCCCAGCTTGGAGCGGGACACAGGCTGGGCCCCACAGCCCTGGGGACAGCACTTGGCAGCCGGGCTGTCCCTGTTAGTGCAATCACAGGAACCATGCCCCCTCTCACTCCGAGGGGCTGGGTCACATTGATCACATCACTGGAAACAAACTCAATTAACAATTCCGTGGGAGTTCTGCCGTTTGAGAGCAAAGCCGAAGGACAGGATCATTTCCCAGTGACCCWGCTGCAGCCCAGCTCCAGCCCAGGGCAGGCGCAGAGACCCCAGGACGTGACCTCACCCCYGTGCTGGCACCTCTGCCCAGCCTCGGCCAGCATCTGGAGCAGGGACGAGAGCCAGGAGGGCAGGAAGYTCAGCCAAGCCCTTTCCTAGTGCATTTATTGCAGGTCTGTGATAAATTCAGCCGTTGTGCTGTTTGACCCCGAGCTCCCCCGTTCGCACCAGGCTCTGACACAGCTCCCATCAATCCCAGTAATTGCTGTCACRCCCTTTAAAATGTGGGCTCTCCAGCTAAAGGTGGCCAACCTCAGGGGCAGAAAGATTAAGGAGGAATTTGGCTCTTTCTCCCCCTCTCTCCAGACATCTTGATGAGCARGAGGGGAAAGCTCATTTCTTTGGGTGCTCATGCTTTCTCCTCTGTGCTATTTTCCAAATTGTTTGCTGACTCACATCTCCCGATGATCCTGTTCTCCAGCTGCTCATTACACTTGGTATTTACTGCTGGACTTGTTTGGCTTGGACAGTGATCACACTATCACGCTGTGTTTTACCTCAGCAGCCAAGCACAACTCCTAAATCCACTTCTCTCTGTAATTCCAAGTACAAACYCTTTTCCCTGATACCAACTCGCCATTCTGGGAACGTTCTTCCTATCAATCCCATTGATCAAAGCTGGTAAAATCCCAACACGAATACATCAGAAGCAAAGGTATTCCGAATTAACATGCAAAATGCWCATGCAATTCCAAACAGCATCCAGGACAGCAGTAACACTGAGCTGCCCAAACTGCCAGCATGTGGTATAYGGTCCCTACATTTTTTTTTTTCTTTTTACTACAGGCCAGGCTTGGCTAGGAAAAGTCCTTCAAGGTTGATGAACCCTGTTGTGACAAACTTTACTACCTGGTGTAYGATGACACATCTTTCCCCCACCTGCACTGTAAAGGAAAATCCTTAATCCTTGTTAGAAAATGCCTTTCTTTTAGGAATGAAACTTGAGCAACCAGGGAKGTGGCTGTTCTGCACCTGGGACCTTCTGCACCTGCACAGGGGGGTCTCAGCCCTCCACTGCACTGAACAGCACTGGGATGTCCTCTTGCTGCTTCTGAGTATTTGATTGAAAATAATAAAATCAGCACATGGGAGTCTCATTTTCTGTTCCTAATTTCTTTTGCCAGACAATTTTAAGCAYTAATTTTTCTGTATTAAGTGAGTGAAAGAGATGCATTCGCCACTCCTGAGGTGTTGGTCAACTTGCCATGGAGCAGAGGAGGTAGATAATGAGTATCTTTTAAAACCAGGTAAGAAGCCCAAGCATTTGAAATCATAGAAAAAAGGGTCCATCCGTGTGCCTGTCACAAATTCAGTCCTGAAGTTCACCCTGTCCTCCAAAAGTTATTCCAGACACAAGCAGTGGGAAGGCAAAGCAGCCCAAAGAATGTTATTAGTACAGCCTGTAGCTTCTTCCACTTTCTGGTTTTGCAAATGTAACCACTGCAGGAGGTTCAGGCCATCRTTAGGACTTGGACAGGCAGTATTTTCCAATGCTGCTTCTTACTCAGCTGGATTTAACCTGCAATCAGCTGCTCCCAAAAGACACACACACACACAAAACCCAAAKAAACAAAAACCCTTTTCAAAAAAGGAGYGTTGCTGAGAAAGTAAGATTATAGATGAAAGCAGGCTGGGGGATCAAAAAAAACCCCAACAGAGCAGCACATCATGCAATAAACTGCCACRGAATACCTCCAAATGATTGCATTTGAATCAGAGCTGACAGCAGCCACGTTTGACATGCAGGTATCTCACATCRCAGAGTAGGAATCACCAAATCCCAGGATGGGTTGGGTTGGAAAGGACCTKAAAGCTCATCCAGCCCCGCCCCCTGCCATGGGCAGGGACACCTTCCAGGTTGCTCCAAGCCCCATCCAACCTGGCCTTGGACACTTCCAGGGATGGGGCAGGCACAGCTTCTCTGGGCAACCTGTGTCATGTGGTGACKGAGTTTTGGTGGGTGGAGCCATGGTCTGCCACGGCTTGCAAGAAAAATATTCCAACTATTCCATTGACAAAGTCTTTGTGCAAGAGAGGTGGGAGTGTAGCTGCTCAGCCTTTGTGAACTTCCCAGGAGCAGGTTTTAATGGGAGAGTTGAGCTCTGCACTGGCACAACCCTGGATAAATCCATAGGCCAGGAAGAGATCGGACCAGTGCCATCATCTATGGTTAAAGCTGCCTGGAAGTATTGCCAAGCCACAATTTGGCTCCCACACTAATTTACAGAATTATTCAGGAGAAAAGAAGAGGAAAAGCACAGAAGAACRAACTACCTCCTCCCATGATTTCAGAGCTTTTAGCAGAACTGCAGACTTTTGCTCAAGCCAGCTATTATTAAAGTCCCATTTTGACTTGTGAGAAAGGAAAAATCATCTTGTTTAAAAATAACAACCCCCCAACCTGAGTAAGCGGAGAGCAGGCAGAGTGAGAAAGCAGCACAGAACAAGTGAAGAGGAAAGTGAACTTATTAAAGCACATTGGTGCCTCCAACCCCCTGCATTCGGCCAAGTTTCACTGCTTTGCTTCAGCTCAGCCTATTTCGGCGGATCCAGCCTCTCGAAGCCCCAAACACCAGGAATGTTTCCACAACAAACATTAATACAGCTCTTTCTTACCTGCACAAAACACACATCTATGTCATGATTTATGAACTGATGTGGACAGACTGTGCACAGTTCCATAMAACATGCTTGTTTCCTTTTCTTTTCCAATGAAAATTCCCCAGGAAACATGGCCAAGGCTCACCACAGAATGACCTGTCAAGATGTGAGATGCCTGAAGCTGCTGTTTATGGCTTCAGCTTCTTCCCAAAGCCTTGGTGACCACACACAAGGAAGAAACTGCACTACAGGGAATGCAGGAATTAATCTGGCTCTTCCCTGTACCTGTGTTCAGGCGTTTCCCTGTGCCTCCAGCAGCCCCGAGGCTGATTTCCAGCACTGTAATTAYACCAGGAGTGCCTCCCAGTGGGGATGTAGGATATGCTGGGATGGAGCAGAGGATGCTCCTCAACTGGCAAAGCTCCCCTTGGAATACCCAAAGCTGTAAAAGAGCTCCTCTGCCATGAGCCTGGACCCTGATGAGGTGGGCTGGGCTGGGATTTTTTGGGGGGTGTGATCTTTCCCATACTTCCAGGAGACCCAGCTGTGCCAGGAAAAACCTGAATGCAAACGTGGTAGTGTGGCTGGGCACGAAGGCTCCTTCACTGCCACCTCCACCTGCGCCTCGCTGGGACTGTACAGGGAGGCAGAAGGTCCCTGGAGCATCCCAGCCTGCACCTGATGGTCACACAGGACAACACTGCTGTGCACCAGCTGGCCTGGGACCCCTGGCTTTGCACTCATGGCACTTTCTGGAAGGACACAGGATGCCTGGCGGCTGGGATGGCTTCAGCAGGGCTTTAATAGATTAGAAAACTCTCTATGGACTTCAGCTAAAAAAGAAAAAAAATATATAAATGAAACAGCAGAAGCAGAGAGTATYGTCCTCTTCTTCCCGGGTCCCTGAGCCTGCAGGTCCCTTTTGGTTTAGTCCAGCTTCTCTCCTGCTCTTCCCCCAAAGGATGGATCTCCTGCCCTGCTCTGGCTCCCCTGGGGCCTCCAGACACAGCACTAATCCCCACATCCTGCTCCTCCAGTCCAGGCTTTCAAATCCAGGCCTCTCGAAGAAAATGTCACCCAACTTACTCACAACTGCCTGAGAAGCACCCAGACAGTTTCCATAGCACCCAGGAAATGTCACAGAAACATGGGTTTGTTCTCCCTGCAAATACTGCATCAACATCACCTAAAACTCCTCAGCCTGGGGGTAAGGAACACCCAGGGGTGCTCGCCAAAGTGCACTCTGGGGTCTCACTGCCATTGTCAGAAACATCTGCACTGTTACAGGATTAAAGGATTAAGGAGGAAGAAAAAATACAGTGACTCCCTCATGCTCTGTTTCCATAGGAACTTTGTGAAGTACTTACAATTCCTGCTYGTCCCTCATGTAGGAGTTAGCCAAGCTTTATAGATTTGATTTAGGTGGACAGGAAAAGTGTTTCAAGTTTGCCACTGAAGGCAAAGTTACACATAAAAACACGTCCTCATAGGCAGGGGGTGCAGAAAGAATATTTGACATTTTTTAACTCTAAAACCTGCTCCGTGGAAATCCACTGCTCATCCCAGTTTGGTGAAGAACTCCCAAAACTGCAATTCCCTGGCATCCTATGTACCTGCAGCTCTGAACATGGTAAATTACGGAGAAACCTCGGGAATCCTCAGATGGATTTTCACACAGCTCTAGAGGAAAACACATCCAAACCCTGCCCCCMTGCAAAAGGGAAATGGGACATTTGGATCACTCACAGCTTCCAGCAGCACAGTTGGTGCTGGGAATGCTGTGCTTCCACRGATAGCCATAGACACCCTGTAGGGSAAGGGAGAGTGGAGTAGCAGACCCAGATCCAGAGCCCTACCTGGCTCCTTCTCCCAAACTACTGCTGGAAAAGCAGAACAACACACTTGGAGCTGCTTGGCTGGCTGAAATACAACAAGATTTGATCCAAATTCAGTCCCCCCGAGAGGGCTGGGAGCAAGCCTTCATCCCAGGCAGGACAGCTGCTGCTGCTGCTGTTGGGATGCTCCCACACCCCATCCCTGCTGCCCAGGGAATCCAGGATTTCTGCCAGATCTGCTCCCAGGCTCTGGGAGCTGTTCTCTCCAACTCCCACTTTTCCGGCAGAATCACAGATTTTATGGTGCAGATTTCATAGAGGACCAGATGAATCCTGTATTTAGCAGCACTTCCACAGATCAGCCCACAGCTCTCATCCCTTTCTATTTCTGCCAAAAAATGGGAAGGAACAAAGGAAGAATCGCTTCAAACAAGGGAGGGAGAGCAAAGAGAAGAAGACTCCAAGGAAATGAAAAACTCAGGAAAATGCTGCTGCAGTTCTGATTTGTACTACAARTTTAAAGGCCTAAAAAAACTAACCAATCTGATAGTCCTGGGCAGTCCTGCAATAAATCTCCTTCTCCTAAAACCAGGTAATTACTGGAGCAATTCAGAGTAAACAAGCACTTTCTCAGAGCTCACTGCACTGAAATCCAGCAAAGCAACATAATTWTGGAAGGTCAAGTTTAACATTCCTWATGGATCYAAGGTCCAAACTATCAGCAAAATAATACTTTTTTTATTATTTTTTAAAAAATTTTTTTATTTAAAGCAAGCATCYAGCACTTACTAGGGGAGTGAAATAAAGCCCTAAAGCCGAGTTTAAAAATAAATCCTCCTTTGGTGACTGGAGAAGGTACAATGGGGATCCAGACAAGGATTTCAGCAGAGGCAGAGCTGTACACATAAACCACAAGAAGATTTGCAACCACTTCAAATACAATTGGAAGAGATGCCTGGCACTTACCAAGCACTTCAATCTCTGATTGCACAAGCACTGGCTCCTTAATAAACTGATATGTTAGAACAGTGCTGCTGGACATCAGGTAAAGGTTCTTCCTCCCCAGGGAATGGTCAGGAGCTCTCTCCAGCAGCTCTCAGGCACAGGGTGGGATTTTGGGATGTCCTGTGCAGGGCCAGGAGTTGAACTGGATAGTTGCTGTGGGTCTATCTCAGGATATTGCATGATTCCATGGTTCTGTGGACAGCAGGACCCACGTGAGCTCTGACTGGCTGTATTTATTAGCATTGCTTTGATATCAAATATCCAGTAATAACCTGTTCATTTCACCCAAAGAGCAGCRTGGCATGACCCCCAGGAAGGCACAGTTCCCCTGAACATTCATTTCAACCCCAGTGCCAAGGGAGTGAGTGGAACAGAGGGACACAGGGGACAGGGCTGCCTGAGCCCTGTGCAAGAACTCTGCCACGTGCCTTGGTGCCAAGCCCTGCCTAGGGACAAAGCTCCCACACATTGCTGCTCTGCCTCTCCTAAAATCCCACTTACACTCTCTTCCCAAGCACTTAAGAGAGCCAGGGAAACAAAAGTCCAGGTATGATTTAACAAAACAAGCAAATAAATTGAAATGTCTGTTGTCAAATACCTCTCAGTAACTGCGGATCACGTTGTTTAAGTACGTAAAATGTACCAGGGACACATCTCAGCTCCTCAGTTCCACTGCAACACTTTAATTTCACCTAATGCCAGTTCTGACAAGCGACAGCCACGTTGYCATGGCAATGACAACACAACAGAGATGTTTTCTGCTCTCACTGTGCATCTGGGCACACAGGAGGGGCATTTCCATTGCCATAAAACTATTATTTAACCACACTTCTTCCCTGACTTATTCCAGCAAGTTCTTTCCTCCAGAGCGTGGTCACAAAGAGTTTGGCAGACTCTTTGGACAGATCTCTCTGAGGCACKAATTGAAAGCCTAGGAGAAAAGAACACTTTATATTTAGAAATTCAGCAGCTGGGGAGGGAAAAGGAGCTGATTTCTGATACCCAGATCAACACCCACGTGGCTGCTGACACTGCAGAGGGTGCACAGGGCAAGGCCCAGGTGTGCTGAGCAGCACCTGAACATTTGGATTCAGTGACTTGCAGGAGATCACTGGCAGGAAATCCGCCTGGGAGAAGGTAGGTTCTCAGAACCAGGCACTGGCTTTGCTACCCAACGGATTTTAATATTAAAAAAATGAATAACACACTATTTCAGCTACATCTAGGTTCTGCCAGCAAGCCTAGGGGTTAGTGGGTGGTTATTGCTAYCACACACAGGGTTAGGCTTGGTTAGGACAGAGAGTGAGGGCACAGAACAGGCTCTACCTGAGCTCAGGTGGGACTGGGTCAGAGCCTCGGTAAGCAGTGCAGAGCCTGGCCTGACACTGAACATCTCCAAATCTGATAAGCAAGGGCAGGGGGGAGGGGGCAGAGGRACAGACAGAAGGTGAGAGAGAGGACAAGGTTAAATCCAAATATCTCCTGGAGGGACTGCAGGACACCAACAATGCAATGTGTAGGGAAAGCAATGAGAGAAACAGAGCTGGAGAAATGCAGAGTTCAGTGCTGGGCACGCAAAGCTGGGGCTTCTCTGGGCTGTTCCAGGCCTGAGTTGTTGTCACCTATCAAAGTCTGTGCAGACAGGAGTGTGAGGGAGGTGACACACTGAGCTCACAGCGTGAACAGCAAGAACGATGAGGTGAGCTGGAATAAGCTGAGTGAACACCCAAATCCCTGGAAAACTGAGCTGCTGGGGACGAAGGTGGATGCTACTGGTGCCTGAACAACTGGGCTGGGAGCTGGCTTGGGTGTGTGCAGTGTGTGCAGATTAATTCCCAATTCCAGTCCCTGCCTATGGCAGGGGGTGGAACGAGATGATCTTTAAGGTCCCCTCCAACCCAAACCAGTCTGGGGTTCTGGGATGCTGAGCACAGACCACCCTAAGCAGAGTGTTCACTGTGAAAACAGTATTAAAACAATTATATAAAACAGCTGTCAGTTTAGGGTGGCAAATGCTAGAGGAAGAATCAGTGATTTTAGGCACAGCACAGCCTGCATAGGCACAGCCTTTGGTGTGGCTGGGAGACCAAGGATTTGGGGTTTGTTGTCAGGGGCACTTTGTCCCAGTTACAAAAYCCTCTTCCAGCCCTTGCCTCCCTGTCCAGAGCTCAGCTCGTTTATCTGGGGCCAAAAAAAAACTTCTAGAAGTGTCTAAAAACTGCTTCATGAGCCCAGAAAGGAACTTCCCCCTCCCCCAGCAAAGCCTGAACAGGACCTCAAGTCTTCCCTACTTACAAAACAACTATTCCTGAATTCCTGGTAGCAGCAGAGGTGCAGCCATGATCCGTGGGACACAGAATATTATAAACCAGCCCCAGAGCCCAGGAGTGCTCAACCCTGGGAGGATGTGGCTCCCCAGCTCTCCYGCGGTGCTCTCGGAGCAGCCACGGCCAAGTTTGTCATGTCTGTGGCAATTCCATGACTCACAAAGGGACAAGGCTGTCACARGGGATTAATTTCACAGGAAAAACAAGCAGAACCACTAACAAGCCTCACAGCTTTGAGCAGAAACATTAGAGCTGCTCTGGTGTCGAAATCTTCCTTCCCACAGCTGCGAGAGGAGGGGGACTCAACACTGACCACACGCATGAMGTAACCAGAAATGGGGCCATTCCTTGTCTTTGTGTTAAAAACCTAAAAAAAAAAAATCCTGCCTGAAAAACTGGACAGGATAAACCCTGCCTGTGTTATCTGAATTTAGCTGCTACTGATCCGTGGCAGGAATTGCATCTCTGAAGGGGACATGCATCCAAGAACTTGACCACATAAGTGGAAAAAAAAAACAATCTTTTTCCCCATACCTGTGTGTCCGAAGGAAGCTCCTTGGATCTTACCAGATTTGCTGTTCTGATTCCTCCCAGATTTTGTGTCAGATTATTTATCAGTGGATATGGCCAGTCACAGCAATAAATTCTGCCCTCATTCTTAAAAACTCCAGCCCAGTTTCAACATTCCCTGGCTCTTGTGGGTTGGGATATGTGCAGTGGAAGCAGCCTGACCTCACTCTCCACGATATATCCCAGCTACAAACCCTGTCCTCCCTCTCTGGAGTCTCCTTCTGCCTGGAGGGATCTGATAATGCTGGCACATGCTCAGGAAGGTGCTCAGGAAATCAGATCTTCCCACTAGGAACAGGTTTCCTGTCAAATAATATTCTCCTCCTGGAGGGAGCACTGGGAATGGGAAGCACTGCCTGTTCCCCACATTCCAGGGATGGCAGCACAGTCTCTATGCCAACAGCTGGCAGTGGGTGCACRGGTACAGGATTTATATATGTGTACATATACATGAATGGTATAGATTTTGTAATGTATCTATCCACACTATTTGCATATTCCGTTTTCAGACTGCCTCAGGAAATCCAAACAATTTCCCAGGGAGAGCTGATTTGTGTAAATGAGACGTTTGTTGTAAAAAATGATAAATCTGCATGGCCCAGGTTTTAGTGACACCAGGTTCTTGCTGTGAGGTTTAGAGCAGCACTAGCAGGATCTAAAAGAGACCATGGCAGCACGAAGCAGGASTCTGGATAAATAAACCACACATTAGTTCACTTTGGGCATTGTCACATGTTAAGCACAAACAGCATTCCCTGATCTTAAAAAAAAAAAAAAGGAATTTTGGCTTCTGAAGGTTGTCAAGTTCTAACAAACGTTGAGAACCATGTTTAACTCCTCCCCATCACCCACTTTTACCTTCTCTTTCTTTCACACTGACATTCATATTTGGTCACCTGGCACTTAATTTCTTTCTTTTTAATCTTTTCAATCTTTTTATGGATTCAAAATGATTCTATCACCCCCAGAAAAGAGCTATAACCAGCTTTGTTCTTTCTCTGCTGTATTATTTTAAGTCCTAATAGCTTTTAAAAAGGCACCTTAGAATAAAGGTTTGCTTTGGTTTCCCTAAATATCCTCCAGGGCATCAGTGCTACTGACCTGCACAGAGAGAAGAAGGGAAAAAACAAAGGAGACAGAGAAACAAGGAAAGAATGAAAGAAGGAAAAAGGAATAAATGAAAACGTACAAGGGGGGAAGTAGCTCCAGGATGCTGGACGGGCTCCATGGGCAGGGGAGACTGGGAAGGGATAAATAAAAAAAAGGAAAAAAGCAAAACAAAAACAAAAAACAGTTGGTTAAAACATGCCCCCAGTGAAAATGGACTCATTTCACACAAAGCTCAGCTGGGCTATGAACAGCACAATACAACACACCCAAGCCTTCCAGCTGGTTGGTGCTAAACTTGGGGAGTTCAGTAGGATCCAGGAATTCCCACCCGGTGTCCCAGCTCAATAAAACCCCCAACATTCTGCATGTTTGACCTTTCAGCACAAGGCCCATCCCTGTCCTGCTGAGCAGCACAGGGTTTGTTATATAGCAAACTTTGTTATATATTGAATTGTTATATATTGAATTYTGTTATATATTGAATTTTGTTATATATTGAATTTTGTTATATATTGAATTTTCCTGCATTTCCCCTGATGCTAAAGTAGAAGCTGCTTTATCTTATCTTCACCCTATGCAAAAAGCAGAATACTTGTCTCAGAGCTGAGTTTTGCTGTTGACAAAAGGTGTCCTTCCTGAAAATCATGGAYGGCAGGGGAGGCAGGCYCAGCTCTGCCTCAGCCCCCAGCTTGCGTTCTGGATGGAAGAGTCCAGGAAAAGTGTGGGTGTGGCACCTGGGGACATGGCAGTGCTGGGAARGGCTGGATTTTACCATTCCAGAGGGCTTCCCCAGCCTCACTGACCCCAGGAGCAGCCTGGCATGGACCTGCTGACGTCTCTGCTGGCAGAGCCCTGGGGAAATTCCTGCAGCACCCCTCGAAAACGTGGAGAATCCTCCTGGAGTGAGTGTCCCCACTCACATTGCTGGCCTTTCATCCTGAAATCCCTGAGTCCATGAGCTGGGCCGGAGCCAAAGGATCAGGATTCCCRGGAGGATTCTGCTCCCCAGGCCTGGCAGAGCCAGGAGCAGTTCCTGTGTCCTGCCTCAGGAGCTGGAGCTGGCAGCCTGGGCACCTCTGAGTGCTCATCCCTCTCTGCTTCCCTCTGGGAATGGATACCTGCCTCGGCTCAGCACATTTCCATCTAATTCASCTTTAATGAGACAGTTGCATGAAAGCCAAACAACTGCTTTGTTTACACGAGATTAACGAGACTGCTACTAATTATGTACACTKTCACTTCCCCTGTTTTCTTTATAAAAGCACTAATTAAGACATGATGCTCTTACCAGTGTCAAATGGCTGCTCAACCCGGGGCATCTGCAGGAGTTCAGCTCTATTTGCACTTTCTTCTTCCAGATTTTTATTCAAATAAAACACTGACCACAATCTTTTTAATGCAGGGATTAGAAACCAGCCTGTTTCAAAGCAGGCACGGCCTTGTTGTGATTGCAACAGCTCTAACTCGGTGAATGTACCTCAATTTGCGTTTCTGCAGTTCAAATGAATTCCTTCAGCACTGAGCAGAGTCTGCAGAAGGCCAGGGCAAAGCCTGTTGCCTGATCCAGAGCTGAATTTCAATCCTCCTGAAGTTCACTGGATTATTTGTATCGGGTGTGCTGACCTACATCAATCTGTTATGGATGTTTCTAAAAAGAAAATTAGTCATTTACAGCAGCTTGTAATACTGACAGGCACCCTTTGATGTGTCCTTAGTTATGTATCATAGGAGCACCTTTACCTGTCAAATCTAAATTGAATAGATGAGACAGGAATTTGAAAACTCCTCCATGAAGCTGGGCAGAGCTGCTGGGTTATTAATTCGTTGTCCTAAATGAGGAATTGGTGAGAATGACCCCTGAGGCTTTAAAAATGCTTATTTTTKGRGGGGGGTGGTGYGAAAAAAAAAGTGAAACATTWCCTTCTTATCCCCCAATTCTTCTCTTCAGCTCTAACTGTCCCACTGCAAACTGCAGCTGAACTCTGTGTTCCCYCACTGCTGCTCCCCAGCAAAAACCAAGCCTGAAACCTTCCCCCAAAGGACCCTGCCAAGGCCACTGAAGTGAAGTTTGGTKACAGCAAGATGCTGCTTGTTAGGAAAAGACAAAAACAAACTGCAGGTATGAGGTGAGGTGTGAGATGTGGGTTAAAATATTGCTGAACTACGAATATCCAGAATTAGGAGAAGAAGGGACTGAAAGAGAGAGCTGAGACACTGCCTGTGACTGATGAGTGGGGACAGTATGAACACACACAGACATAAACATCCCAAAAGAAGAGATGGACAGAGGGGGATGAGAAGAGTCAACACAGCCATAGTCCACAGGCAATTCCCAAATGTTCACTTAGAAGGAAAAACCAGAGCAGCTATTCACACTTTTCCTTCTGAGCAGCACACTGAATACTGAAAAGATTCCCTTCTCTCTGAATATCTGAAATTCAAATGCAACCTTTTTCCTGGATCTCTAAAAATCTTCATGAATACGAGCTGAATCCATCTCTTCTGGCACTGAAATTCAGTTAAATTCATAGTATTTGCTATGRAATATTAGATATCAACTCATAATACTAATGTAGGCTAAAAAAATATCATTTGAGTATTGTATCCCAGTAAGAATACTGGAAGAATTTAGAGAAAAGGAAAGTGCTCCAGAAATATGGGATCTGATTAGCCCACAGAACCTTCCTGGATCTTCACAGGGCTTTTTACACAAATAGAAACAGTCASGAAAGCAGTTTGCATCCCAGCTGGAAAAAAAAAGTATTTTCTTACGTGACTGAACATGAAAAAAAGAGAGGGCACAGGCTTGACCCAACACTGGGGGGAAAACACCTCTCAACAGGTACCTTTCCAAAACCTCCTGACTCCAAACTCCACTGTCAAATACATTTCAGAGGGGGCTCGGGGCAGAACCAATATTGTGTCACATTACTTTGTTCACAATGGAATCACAAGGACAGGTTTCCCGCATGGCCCATTTTCCATCACTTATCCCAGGCCCTGGCTCCATCACCACTGCTACAAGCTCGTCCTGCCACAGTCAATGAAAATGTTGTTTCCAAAAGCAGAGTTTCCCTCAATCCCAACCCTCCCCTGCCCTTCCCTGTGTTTCATTTCCATGGAACTGCAGTCACTGCTCTGCATTGGAGACCACTGCAATATTTCCTGGCTCCATTAAAATGCTGTCCCCACCACTTGTGCACATCAAACCCTCTAATTAGAAATAATAATAGAAACCCAGGGCAGGAAGTTCTCTGCTTCCCATCTGCTTTTCATTAGGTTCCTCAGCCCAGCCAGATCCAGGGACAATTAAACAGCACGAGGAGTTCTGTGTTTGGAAATTCCTTCGTGGCAAAGAGCTTTACTCTGCACATTCACAATGTCCTGGATGCTCTGCACATCGTATTTTGATTAAAGAAATTAAAGYTGGTCTGTTGATAAGTGCAGCTCATCAAGGGCAAATCTAAACCTTCACATTAATTCAAGATGAAATACCCTGCTAATGTCAAGTGAGGACAACAGCTCCAAGTGAGACTTTTAGGAAAGTCTCTGTTCCTTGGGAAAAGCCAATCTGATGTTTTAAATACAGGTACAGGGAGAAAATGAATTAATGTGGGTATTTAAGTGTATGAGAAATACCCTAGGTGCATAAACCATGGATTAGAAAACATTAAATGCATGGAATATGGGTGAGGAAAGTGGATTATCCCAGAAGTGCCATTCCAAGCGAGGGTGCCCCTGGGAAGATCCAGCTTCCCATTTGGCAGCACCCAGGGTGCTCCAGCAGCTCATTCCTGCCCCATGGCCCCTCCCTGGGCTGTACTGACACAGCCAGGAACTGGAACTCCATCCTGCCTTCATCCTCTCCCCCACCTCACACAGCACTTTCCTCCAGGGACAGAGTTCCTGGAGTCCTCCAGTACCACATCCAACATTCCCTAACTACAGGAACCTCCTCCCTGACTCCTGCCCACTTCCATCARCTTCTGCAGCATCCAAGGAAGGACCTGCAGACTCCTGCCACCACCACACAAGAGCTGTCACTTCCCAAGGTGCACACACAATGCACCAAAGGAGTGGTGCAGGAATTCCGTGTGCAGAGGAAGGGCAGGATTACAGGATCAACTGCACCATTCCTGACATCTGGAAGCTCATTAGAGCTCTCCTGGAGGAGCCTTTTAATTGTGCCCACAGAACAACCACCAGGGAAGGGCAGCAGGGGCAGCCTCGTGACCTGGCAACAGCTCCCAGCTTATTACTTTGAATGGGACCAGGGCTTGTGGTGTCAACTTTACAGCAAACATTTCCCAGGGCTGAAGGGGGGAATCCCCCCCCAGCGTGTTGTTGAAGCCAAAGGGAATCTGTTCATCCATTCTGCTCCATTATCTCCCACTCAAGCAGAGCAGGAAACTGCTCCCAGCAGCTCAGGACACCGAATTGCCTGGGCCATGTTTAACAATAAACATTTGCTCGTGGTTAGGCTGAAAGTTGCCTTTCCTGCTTTAGCTGATGGAGCAGTGACTGGGCACGTTCCCTGAATCCAGGGAATGCCCACATCTGTGCCTCTGGTTGTCCCAAATACATATTCCTGGGAATGTCAAAGGCTGGGGATACCCCTGCTCTGCCCTGCCAGCTCTCCAAAGCACACAGATCACTGCARGGCACTCACAGCTTGGGCTTCCCACGACTTTCCACCAAAGGCCCAAGCCCTGATCTGATAAAATGCCTTCATTTCCCGTGGTAAAAGTCAAACTTTAGAATCACATGTCTTTGTTTGAAAGTGTCAAGTCAGCAATCTGCCAAGATAAGGAACATCATTAAAATAGAGAAGAGGGATGAAAAGAACACCAGCTCAACACCAACTCCACTCGCAGCTGCTTAATGTTTTAAGAGAGATCGGCAAATTCAAACTTTTTCTCTTGATGCAAAAGATATACAGAAATATCTCTATCTATATGAATATATAGATATTTTTTAGAAATTTCAGTTTCCCCACCAGTAAATTTTGCAGAGATCTCAGTTATGGGAGCACACCTAATGCCAATCACTTCCAGTGCACACTGGAAGGACGGAAGACAGCAGAATCAGATCCAAAACCCCATTCTCTATTTAGTTTTCCTTCCCTCAGAAGAACTCTGGATTAATTTGCCTGCATTTCCTACAATACAGAAGTGTCCAGAAGGCAGGAGGAAGCAGATGGAGCCACGTATCCAGAGCACAAGCAAACAGAATTCCAAGTTCTGTTACAATCCTAAAACAGAAAGAACCTTCCAGCACCCCAAGGTGATCTATTCCATTTGATCAGCACAAACATCCCTGGTCATGCATAAAAACCCCTGACATGCAACACCCCCTGGGCACCCAGGACTGGGATGTTTCATGGCATCTCTCATTACAGACTGCTCAAAGAACCTTACATTCTTACAAGCTTAAAATCTTTCAGCTCAGGCAGGAGATGGACATTGATACAAGTTTGTACAACAGGTGAAAGACACTGAACAGTGGGAACTCCCCAGGAAAGACATTGAACAGTGGGAACTCCCCAGGAAAGACATTCAACAGTGGGAACTCCCCAGGGAAGACATTGAACAGTGGGAACTCCCCAGGAAAGACACTCAACAGTGGGATCTCCTCAGGAAAGACATTGAACAGTGGGAACTCGCCGGAGAGAGGAGGGTGATTAACACACAGAGAGCAACGAGGATGTGCAGGGGATGAGCAACACTCATGACACGTGTGAAGGAGGCATTAGACATGGAACACACAGAGAGCTCCATTCCAGTCCGTGCCTCCCAAGGAGCCGATGTACACACCTGGCTTGGGCACCGAGTTGGTCACGGACTGYGGGACTTTGTCATTGATGAGCTCAACGCATTCGCTGGGGAAGAATCCAACCTGGAGTGAAACAGAGAGAGGCARCACAGTGAATGGAGTGGTTTTATCATCTGAACTGTTCAACCAACATCCTCCCTAATCCCCTTGCCTGGTGCTGCATAACATCATCCAACATCAAATGACCAGCATAAGAGAAATAACTTTTCAAACTGTTTATCACAATTATTTATGACTTATCARAAAAAGCCAGAAGTCCTACAAACCAAATAATCAGCCCTGTAAAACATGGTTATAAGTTTGTTTTCTCAGCCTGTACACAGGACAGAGATAATGAACTTGGAGAAGAGAGGGGAGAGGAAAAGTGTCTGCACACCCTCAGATGTGGGGTGAACTCAGAGGGACAGACAGGCTTTGGCTGGGTTTGCTGCATGTGGCYGAATGTGTCTGTAACAGCAAATTTAAAGCAAAGAGCAAGATACTTCAGCTCCTGGCACCTCAGTTATCTGTACTCCAACCTCACCAACACTTGGCCATTTTTCACTGTCAAAGTACAACATCCACAAGCACCTTAACATTTTATCCCCTTAGAAAACTGAAATACAATAGGAAACTATTATATTTCAGGAAACTGAAATACATTTGCATGGCATGGTCCCATTAGAGACAAAATGTGTGTTCTGGTAAGTTAGGAGGAGACACTGAGTGCTCCAAGCTCTGCTGTGTCCTTGCCTTACCTGACCTGCTGGGTGTGGGTAACAAGTGGTACCCCTGAAGCAAAAGAAGTGTGAATTCAAAATAAGTGTGTTTAAAGATCTTGCTAAAAAAGTTCCATGTGGTTTTAGTGAAATTGAATTCAATCTAAATCCTAGAATGGAGAACAGTTTAATAAAATATACATAGAGTAAAATGAGTTTGCATTTGTATGAATCTAGCAATTTGACTGGGAATAAACACAAGGATTTGTAGAGAACAGCAGGATGTAGCAAAGAAGATTCCTAACAAGAGCCAGCACTCCCGGGCTGCATTCCCAAATCTGCTCTGGGACACGGGCAGTGCCACCCCTGTGCCTCAGTTTCCCTCCCAGTGTCACAGACCCACAGCCACTGGGGAAAGCTGATGTGAGAGAGCAGCTGCCAAACACCTGCACGAGCTGCTGAACCCTCTGAACTGCTGTGCTGATCCAGCTGGAACCCACAGAACACTCCAGGAACAGCCCCCAGGGGCAAGACTGTCTTCAGCAAATATCTGAAGATGCTTCAAAAGCCAGGACCCACACAGGGCTAAGCAAAAAAATTGACAACCACTGACTGCAGCTTCAAAAAAATTGACAACTGCASCTTCTCCTCTGCTGGAGAGTGAAGAACCTGAGAGCCCAAGTCACAGCAAGGTCCTGGGAGGGATTAATTTAAATGTTCATTTGCAGTGTCCCTGCACTGACCTTTAACTCAGCATTTCTCCTTGCATCCCCTCAAAGGCAGAAATGCTGGACAGTCTCTCTAAACCAGTGTAAGGGTTAAAGGGTATGGGAAGGATCCTAACGTTTTCTTGGAATAGGATGTGCCTGCAGATATTCCCATGCCACTCAAGGGTYGCTGTATCTGGGGAGAAGTGAAATTATTTCCCTTCCCCTCTCTGGGGATTCAGGCTAAGCTGTGACCAGAGAGGAGTTTTACACTGCCCAGCATCCCCACCTTCTCTCTTACTTCACAGCATCTTCCTTTTTAATCATCCCAGGTGAAAGTCAAACCAGAGCAGAGCTTTGGAAACTTTAATCCTTGGTCCATCTTTCCAGACCTTTCTCTGTGTTTCTCAGCCAGCACAGCTCCTGTGCTGTGATGTGTAACTCAGGCACCACCACCCTTCCTTCCCAGACTCCCCATCTGAGGCAGGCCAGGATTCCCTGTCCTGTCRGGCCCGTGGCTGGGGCAGCTGAGGCACAAAGCACTGCAGGCAGCCCCAGGCTGCTCCAACACCACGGGAACATGTGGCAAAGAGCCAGAGGATGGCCCTGAGCTCGTCTGAGCAGGATTGAGCCAGGACTGTGCCAGTCCTGTTGGCACATCCATGAAATCCATTGCAGGCACAGGGCAGTCAGCACCAAGCCTGGCACACAGCCCCTCCTCTATTAATTCATCTTGCACAATTCCCTTTTGTCTCCCAAGGAAAAAAGTTAATCTCCTTCCTACTCCAAGCTGATTTTCACCCATCAATTCCCAACACTTTAGTGGCAGTGTCATGTGTGGGGAGTCCTGGCAAACACTCCAGACCRAAACTATTCCAAATTCCCCAAGGGAAGCAACAGCCAATAGTCAGAGCAGACATCCTCCTCTTCCCACCCCGCAAATCCTGCAGGGCAGTGCTCTGCCCAAGCACAAGGACAGGGAGTCACCCATCACACCTCATGGTACAGACTGGGAATGTGCTGCTTGTCAAGACTCTGAGAGTCAGGACAGACCCTGCACCAGCAGYGCCCTGGGCCAGCGGAACTCGTGCTGGGAGCTGGGCTTCCCYGGAACTGGGACTGGCCTGGGCAGCACAAGTGACCCACAGAAGCCATCCAAACCCCAACAGGGGTATGGCTGCACCAGCCACTCCCTCAGCTGGTGTGCCAGCTCTGCAAGGACACGGTATCCTGGAGTTCCATAATCAGTGGTGATTTCTGTGCAGTTTATGGAGAGAAATGTGCCAGTGAGCACAAGAAAACCAGCATCAACACCARCATCACATCCAGGGGCCCTTCCTCGTGGCTCAGGGATCTGCTCTGCTGGGAGATGCTGAGGGACAGGCCGAGTGACACGGACACAGAAGTGCTGGTGTCTGAACAAAATACACTTCACGGTTTGAAATCATGGAATCATGGARTGGTTTGGGTTGGGAGAGACCTTAGAGATCATCTCATTCCACTCCCTGCCATGGGCAGGGACACCTTCCACTATCCCAGGGTGCTCCAAGCCCCATCCAGCCTGGCCTTGGACACTTCCAGGGGTGGGGCAGCCACAGCTTCTCTGGGCAACCTGTGCCAGGGGCTCCCCACCCTCACAGGGAAGAACTTCATCCCAATATCCAACCTAAATTTCCCCTCTTGCAGTTTGAACCCATTCCCCCTTGTCCTGTCACTCCAGTTCCTGACAGAGTCCCTCTCCAGCTTCCCTGCAGCCCCTCCAGACACTGGAATGTGCTCTGAGGTCTCCACACAACTTTCTCTTCTCCAGGCTGAACAGCCCCGACTTCAACACTTTCCTGTAGCTGAGTCTCTGCTGGACATTCCCCACGTGAGAGATGCGGGAAGCAGTTTTTAAATCAGGAAAAATGCACAGATCCAGGGAAAGTCTCAGCCCACCACCCAAACACCATTTGGGAGACTCCCCAGCTGAAGTGATGCAGTGTCTTTCATGCTCAATAACTGCCCACGTTGTCTGTGCCTGAGATGTGGAAAGAAACCTGAAGTCCTGGGACCCCAACCTTCCATTAATCACCTAAATCTGGATCTAAATCCAAGCTCAGAGCCCACACTGCTGGACRTCTAATCAAATGCTGGACATGGAATCCAAACTCATCTGCCTTTGACTGTTAACACAGTATTTCTCCTGTTTCTGGATGCACTGTACAACAGAAATGAGAGACTTTGGATGGTTATGTCACTGCTTCTGGAAATCCCAGAACCWTTCCCAAATCCAACATTCTGCCTGCTGTCCATGTATCATTTCTGCCATGTTCACACCAATGATTATAATGGACTTTTTAGGGGCAAAGAATTTTTAAACGTGCCTGCTGTTAACTCACTGCTAACAATKAATTACATTTTCTGACTTATTTCTTATAACTTTTCTTCCAAGATCCCCAGGATATCCTCATCAGGGTTATAACCCAAGACTTGTGCCTCATTCCCACCCACTTAAAAGATGCTGCTTTTCCACCCATGGGAAGTTTTCCATGGTTTTGTATAAATAAATGAGTTTAGTCCAAGAGTTAATCTCAACAGATGTAGCAAGGCACTATTAGAGCTTGAGCCAGGATTAAAGGATTTGGCAACGTAGGAAAATTAATAGGCAGGGTAGTATATATTTAGATAAATACAAGGTCATCTAAAGGTTAAAAAAATCACCACACACCTTCACCAGAGGAGGAAGGCACAGGCTGCTGGTGCATGAAAACTGCTTGCAACACCTACTACAGCTTTATCTTTTCCCTTCTGTGCCAGTGGCTGCTAAAACTGGAGGATACACCAGGCTTTAAGGGGAAAAGTCAGAGTAACAATGACAATTTTCAGTGTATGAGGAGGGAATTCAAACAAATGAGAAAGCAGCAGCAACGTAAAGGGCAAATGAAACATTGCTTGAGACACTTTGAGTGGTTTCTTTGGTTTTGACATAATCTAAAGCATGGGTTCAATTTCAGTCAAAAAGTTTTCTCTTTTCCTTTTAAATCTGGTGACAGCCTAGCAAACCCTAACAGGGAAACAGCCACTTTTTAYGGCCTGTTTGGCCTTCCTGAGCAGAATTTTCACTGAGCATTTGCCAAGTGACTACACAGAGAGCAAGACACCCTCAGCTCATCCCAGAGCAGCTCCTGCTGCAGTGCTCTCCCACTTTAGGGCACCAGTTACAGGAGGAACAGGATTGTTACTCCTCTTATCCTGAGCTCTTGTTCAAGAGAGCTGAACAAAGGCCACAAAACTCTTCTGATTTCTTTTACTAAAAAAAAAAAAGTCTGTGTGGGATGAAAGTTGTCGATTTTCCATTCCTGACTGGTGTGCCAGTACTTTGGGAAACCAGAGAGCTAGAGAGGGACTTGGGACAAGGAGTGGAGGGATAGGACACAGGGAATGGCTTTCCACTGCCAGAGGGCAGGCTTAGATGGGATATTGGGAAGGAATTGTTCCCTGTGAGGGTGGTGAGGGCCTAGCACAGGTTGCCCAGAGAAGCTGTGGCTGCCCCATCCCTGGAAGTGTCCAAGGCCAGGCTGGACRGGGCTTGGAGCACCCTGGGATAGTGGAAGGTGTCCCTGCCCGTGGCAGGGGTGGGACTGGATGATCGCTAAGGTTCCTCCCAACCCAACCCATCCTGGGATTCTACGGAACTGGGACCTGCAGTCTCACAACYAGTCTATTCCCAAAACCCAGAATAATTATAATTCAGGGCATCCAAAGCAGTTGTGCATCAAACAAGGGCCTGTCCCCAATGATTCAGCTCCCTGCCACAGAGCTACTGATTGAAAAGACAAAGCATGAAGCAAAAGCAGAGCAGAACAAAGAAGGCTGAAGGCTGTTAATGTGGAGGTGGCTGTAATTTAGGTAACAATCTTACAGAGAAAGCACTGACTCACRCTGAGGGCACTTGAAGAGAAAAAGGCTTGAGGAAAAATGTCTTAAAAACCATTTTACTTTSAGCAGAGGCAATGCTAAGAAGCCTCGTGGGTTGTTTTGCTCAGCCAAGATGGAGTGTGTTGCAATGCAGGGGTGAGCTCAGGTGTGCAGAGAGCACAGCCCTGTCCCCTGGAGCTGTGACCCAGCAGGGAGTCCGTGCTGCAGGACAGCCCTGGCTGGGAGCACTGACTCCGTGCTGATCCCAGCTGCAGGTGCCTRCAGCCTCTCAGAGCTGCCCCTGTGCCCCACCATCCCCAGGGGTGCAGGACAGGCGGGGCTGAAGGCACAGCTGCCCCAGCACACCCAGCTCACAGCTGCTTCAAATGCACAAACACAGGTGAGTTCTTCAAGTCAAGAAGTAATTTTTTCCCTGTTCAGTGAAACAAGGAATTTTTTTCCCTGTTCTTGCTCTCCTCTTATTGAGATATGATTTATAATGGAAGCTGTGGTTGGTTGATAAAACCCTGCTCCTTCCCTAACACAAAGCAAAAACCTGAGAAATAACAGGAACAAACGTTTGGTGTCAGGACCTCCTGCTCTTATCTGCTCTCAGAATCACAACCATCTGGCAAGACAGGTTCTGTTGATTTATTTTATTAATTCAAATGACTGGATCAACAGATTGCTATCACTGCAGTGTTCCTAAACAGGAACAGAACTGTTTGCCTCTAATAAATGCTTCAGRGGCTGCACAGCTTCACCAGTACTCACACCTATTGCTGTAACAACATTCTTCACCTACACATTCTCTTCAAGCATCCATCAAGGGCACTTCTGCACTGACCTGCAGCTCCTCTCTAGGTCTGGTGTAGCAACACCAGGGATCGATTCCCTCTCTCTGAATTCTCACTGTCAGTGTGGGAACACAGCTGCATCTCCACAGCCTGTGTGGCTCAGTGACCTGACCACACTGGGACCACTCCTGCTTGGAATGAAGGACACAAGATTATTCCATCCCCAATTTTCTGCTAAGCCAGAATATGGTGCTGTATTCCTGCAGCTGCTCAGATCTGTTGTGTCAGGAGCTTGACAGTCCAGGGACACAGAAAAACCCCTTTTCAGGCAGTTTGCTCATCAACAAACRTATTTTTATGCTGGGAAAGCACAACAGGGTCACTGTGATCTGGGAGSCAGAAGGCAGTGACAAACTCCAGAAGGGCTGCCTTGCCTCTGGTGCCTTTGATCACCAGTGCTGCTCTTCAGACCCAGTCCCAATCTCAGCCAGCCTGATGGCAAGCAGGGAGCCCACACTGAATAGTGGGATCTACATCCCACACAGGGATTCCAAACCCTGTGCAAAGCATCCYCACTCATGCACAGATCCCAAAGAAGCTTTGTTTTACTTTATTGATCCACTTGGAAGTTAAATGTGCCACAGCCTGATCATTCCAAGCAGTATTACAGCATTTACTTGATATTGGGGGTTGGAACTGATGTCTAAGGTCCCTTCCATCCCAAGCCATTCTGTGATTCTGTAACAGTCCAGCAAAAAAGCTTTAGGGCTTCTAACATTRGAACAGAAGTCCAGCAAAGCCATAACACAGTTCAAAATCAGAAGTTTGTTCAAGCAGTATCAGTGTGTTGGCTCTAGAAGCAAATGGAATTTCAGAGCAGGTACTGTACGTCCACACTGCTCTGGTTGTACCAGTGASATGTCACCTGAACTCCCCCACCTGACACAAAGCCAGCAGAGGCTGTGCTCACRTGCCCTGGGGGAGCACACAGCAGAGGGAGGGATGGTGTCACCAGCCCTGCACCAGCTGGGACTGGGACATGCCACTGCATTGTTCCATCAACTGCAATTCTCTGAGTCCTCTATGTTCTGCCTGATGTGGTTTTAGCTCCTGAAAGGAAGAGGATGATGTGAACAGCAGTGTCAGCTGCCTCGGAGKGGGTGCAGCACAAGCTTCCACTGCCATCAGGCCAGCTGCCCATCACAGGGACAYGGCCAGCCCTGCTTCCCACGGCCAGGGAGGGAGGGAACTTCCAGTGGAGACCCTGGGTCTGCCCCAGCCCAGAGAGAAGGGAGTCCCCTGACACCTTGCTYGTCCCCCTGAGGCACCCTGAGCCCAGCACAGCAGCTCCAGGAACACAGCCCTGGGTTTCCTGCCTTAATTCCAGCCCCACTCCCATGGCTGGTGCTGGTGCCTACCTGGAATCCATGCTTTCCTCTCCACCAYGAGGTCAGCTCCTTCGGAGGCATGTCGATGACAGACACGATGTCCCCCACCTGCAAAGGGTTCACAACATCAACAACAGCCAGGAGGGGAGCACAGCTCCAATAGATACAGGCTTAGTACTGCAAAAAACTGCAGAACTCTTGAGCAGCTGCATATCTGCCTTTGCAAAGCCAGGCTGGGATGAGTTCGTGCATTATCCAGCACACAGGATCCAGCTGCTCCTAAGGTAAAGGGCCTGAAGAGCAGCAGGYTCCCTGCCAAGGAGTACAGAAGGGTTCTGGCTGAAGTGCAGTGATGGTGTCAAACACTTGGAAAAACCTTCTCAAGCAGTTGAAGTGATTTTTATTACATGCCCTATCCATGTGTCTGCATCACTGATGTGTGTCTCCTTGTGTYCTCTCACAGCTAAGAGTGAGGAGCTGCCTTTGTAGCTCACAAACTGCTCTGGGGTAGAAAGTGAACAGAGGAGAGGTGGGGCTACAGCAACAGGATGGAAAATGGCCAAGGACACCAAACAGGTTTTCTGAAGCTTTGCTCGTTCCCATAAAAATGTAATACTGCAGTAGTTCAAAAGGCAATCAGTATAATCAATACTAAATCTGGCTTGGTTTGAATCAAGCTCTGTGTGGCCTCTTACAGAAAATGAGAGGGGGCAGAACCTAAATAAACACTGCAGGTAGGTAGAGCAAAAACTTGGTACCAGTAATGCCCAACTTGCACCAGATATTTTACACTGATGGATCTCAGAAAGATTTTACAGAAAATACAACACATCCCCAGTTTGGAGAGAGGGATAACTGAGACACAGGGAAGTGATTTCCTCAAGGGAATAGTGAACCGAAGCAAATATCCAGAAGGAAGCTGCTGTCAGCACAGGAGCAGAGACACCCAGTGTGTTCCTCAGAAGTGGGGAGCAAATCCCAGCCAGGTACGTGTGCAGCTGCCTGCTACAAACCAGGAACAGCCCAGACACAAAGGGATCRTTTGGGTCAGCACTGTACAACCACTGATCCTGCTCCATGGCAGCTCTGCCAAGGTCTCTCACTGCACACCCTTGGGAGCCACACGTGCCTCAGTCTCCCCTCTGCACAGAGCAGAATTTACAAGCAGGGAGTGTCATCCCAGTGCTGACATCAGCTGATAACCAGCCTGGATCYCTGGATTCCAGCTCGGAGCTGCCGTGCCCACACGTCCCTCTGATCACACAGTTCTTTGGGGCACACTAACAACTGCTCTGATTTGAATGTGCACAAACCCCTGGCAGCACCACACCATCACTCAGATTTTTCCTCCCTGTGCTGCACACCAARGATGTGACCACAGAGCTCCTCTGGGAACTCTTTGCCTTCCCAGGTTTTGTAGAGCACTCCACTGACAGGAGCTTTGCACAGGGCAACCAGAGCATAAAGTGCTGCTTTTTGGGTAAAACACACAACTGCCACACAGCCAAAAACTCCCAGGGTCTCATCTTCCAGATCTTGGATGGGGCTTGGAGCAACCTGGGCTAGTGGAAGGTGTYCCTGCCCRTGGCAGGGGTTGGAATGGGATGAGCTTTAAGGTCCCTTCCAACCCAAAGCATCCTCGGATTCTGTGATTTGTTCCACAGCAGCTCCTGTGCTGGATTTTCAGACCAGTTTTGGCTCACCAACTGCCCTTTAAGTACCCAATCCTTTGCCAGTCTGGTTCTTTACTTCTCATGGGAACAGAAGCTCTTGAAAATGGTTTTAGACACGGATTTGCTCAGAGGAACACATGTTGTGTAACCTGGGCAAGGAGAAATTAAATTCATTGTCATGCACACGTGGACAAAACTTGTGTCCTCACACAGATGGACAGACATCCTGGACAGACACAGCACACAGACTCTGCTCAGGGGAYGTGGCAGGAGCTGGTTAATGAGAAGATCCTATTGCCAAGTAAAGCTGTATTTTAAAGATGACTGAACATCTGCCTGTATCCAACTCATTGCAGATCGAATATTTAGCTCAATCTTTTGGTTCACCTCACAAAACACTGTGGAAGTGTCTGGACATATTCCTGATGGGCACACAGGCCCAGACAAACTGAYTCCACTCGTCTGTAGATGACAACAAGGAGTGCAAGGGCTTTATTTACCTCAAAGGACAGTTCRTCTGCTGCTTGAGCAATGTATCTCTTGATGACGTGGGCAGCAGCGATGGCAGGGACGTTAATGGACGATTCCTCGTGGACCAGCAGGTGATTGCCCTTGTTATCAATCTGAAACAAAGAGCAGGGGAGACTGTGAGGCAGCTGAGGACAAGGGAGGCTTTTCAGTGCTGCAGAGGCTTCAAGCTGATCGAGAGAGACAGCCCAGCCCGGGGCCCCAGGAGAGAGGGCACAGAGCACASACAAACTCACTGGGGGGGTCCAGGAGGGTGGGTGTCCCCATCCACCGAGGAGACAAGTGTGGATTGGTGCAGCTTTGTGTACAAACAGCAACACTCAGGGAGGGTTTGCATCTCCCCTTAACACAGAACCGTGGTGGTTTTCCTCGAGCACTTAAAATGGCAATGCAGAAGTGCTACAAAAATCCTCCACAAGGTGGAATTAATGCTCGAGAAGAGGCACTGAGGGAAGGAGGAAATGCTGTCAAACCAAAAACCAGTGTTGCTTTCCATTTTCTCCCACCCTTTTTTTTTCCTAAGGAAACATGTTCCCCCCCCCCAGCAATCACCAGCCTACTTTCAAAATGCCCAGATTTTTGTGCTTGTATAAAATTCTGCAGGATTCTCAGTTAGTCTCAAAGGTTATTCTGTACTGCATGTGCAGTGGGTTTGCTGTGATCTCCAGGTCCACTCTGTTGCTGTAARTCCTACACTTCATTTCTCTCTACAACTTCCTTCCTCTCTTTGTGCTGAGCAGCTTTCCAAGATTTTTCTCATCCCAAAGGCTTTCAGCAGGGTGAGGAGAGGGTATCAGTGGGGAAAACTGCAGGAAAACACACTCAACCCTTATCACAACCATTTAAAAAAGAACTGCAAGAGTCTATTAATAGCTGTTTCTATTCCTGGTGTGCAGCACTGGAAAGCCACACGTCTGCAGCCAGCCTGAGCAGGGACAGCTGGACACTCCTCCCTGCCCTCCTCCCCACTAAGGGCTATTGTTAAATGGTACAAGACACTAAACCTGAAAGCCAAGCTGCAGCTGCAGCTCACAACACACAAACTGTGTCACTGCGAGCACAAGGCTGGCTCTGTCTGCAGGGSAACCAGAATATTTACTGGCTTTGGAGCTATCACAAGGAAAAACGATTWAAAAAACCCCAAGAGGGCAGGGAAACATCATAATAGAGGCAGCTCAGTTCTAGAAACGTGCCACACTTGCAGTAGTGCCTTGGCAAAAGGAGAGCAGGAAAAAGGGAGCTTTGGATTAAGTGAGCCTTCTGCAACCTGTTACTGGGAGATTCAGCCCTGAGCTGGGCATTCCCGGGCAGCTCATTGCCCTAGTCTGCTTCACTGGGACTGCCACCTCCTTTTTTTGTGAATATCAGCAGAACAATACGGTTTGGGCTGAAAAAATCCAGGTAGTAAGGAAAAAAACCCCTATACTCTTTATGTTGGATCTGATTCTGTGTGTCCTACACCTTCTACACGCTGGTAACAGGGGAATAAAGCTCTCAGGATAGAATTTCAGTAACATCAACAGGTCTGGAAAAGAGCAGGTTTGTGGGCTGCTCTGTTCCCAAGGCCAGGGTTCCAGGAACACCCGAGGTTTGTGCTGTACCTCCATCCACGTGAGGGCAGGGCCACAGTTGATCTTGTTGCCGGCGATGTTGGAGAGCCGAGCCAGGTAAGCCATGAGCATCTGGGTGACCAGCTGGGACACAAACACACACACAGGGGCTCTGTTAGTGCACCAGCCTTGGCAGACACCTCTGCAGGCTTGGAGAGACCAGGAATTACCCACTGCCACAGGCAGGACTTACAGAAGTATGTTCCCTTCTGCAAAGAAATGTATTTGTCATTTGAAGGACAGCAAGCGACACACAGGGTTATAACGATTAAAGYAAAAAAGGGCAAAGAAGCAGCTCACTGGGAAAGTAATAATGTTATTATTGTAAGATTGACGCAGATTTTCATAATTTCCTTTGTCAAGATACCTTAAATCTAAAGCCTTCCTTTCATCGTGGACTTCACATACAAAGAACTCATCTGTCCTGTGGCCACCAAACACACCTGAGAACCACCCAGTGAACAAAACCCTGGCTGCCACTTCCACCCTCCTGCAAAGCCTCAAGAATGTGGCAACTCAGACTGACCCCCTGGCCAAAGAGAAATATTTCAAACAGCAGAAGAGGGGGTTAAAAATACACTTTGCAATGTCCCTTCTGTAACAGTAAACTGGATTTTATTAAAGAGAAGCCACYGAGGTCTTTCCAAAGCCTCTCAGTGACAGTGGTATAAAGCAGCATTGTAGCCCAGAGTCTGCAGGACTGTTTAAAACATTGTTCTCCTCCAACATCTGTTCCAATGTGGCCAATTCAAAACAAAAAATATATGATGGGACACCCGACAGCTGCAGAGTTACGTTTCACAGAGCAGCAGAGCTGGTCAGCATCTTTACATCCTGACAGAATGCAGATTTTCAGGCTCATGCTCTAAASTCCACATTAAATCAGTGGTACAAATAAAGATGCAAGAGATAGGAATGCCTAAAATATAATTAAAAATAAAGCCAGGAATTCATTATCCTGAATATTGCTGCTTCTGCTGAATTTAAGGGACCAGAAACTTTAAATGCTCTTCAKAAATAGCCTGTGGGAAGCCAAAAAACTGATAAATGAGTCTCTGCTGAGTGATGGGGCTGCAYGATCAGCTCCTTATATTCCATGGCAAACCCCTGCAGAATTCCATGGGGTACTAATTTCAGTGTCCACACACTGCACTGCCTCTCCCTCCATGTCCTCCAAAATTAAGCAGCCCAGATGCACCTGCTTCTTTCCAGGAGATTATTTTGGAYATGAATAAATCTCTCAATTATCAGCGGCGAGAAGCTGCAGGAATTCCAGCTCATCATATTCCAGGTGAAGACAGTAAGCCAAGAAATGAAAAATACCTCTTTGAGAAAACAAAATACCTCATTGAGGAAAAAAACCTTTTTAAAGACCATTTAAATAATGCACTAATGCAAATGCTCTTACAAAACACTTTAGGAGTATTCAGTTTAAAATGGAAGTCTAGCACTCCAAATGGAATTGCTGTTCCAGTGCTGCAGCCTCGAACAGCATGATTTCCTGGGAATGCTGAGTTGGTAACATTAAGTAAGGAAATACCCACATCACTGACAAAGTTTCCAAAGACAAAACCAAATTCACATCTAAGGTACTAAAGGACAGCTGCTTCTTGACACTCAACAACCATTCCAATGAATTTGTCTGCACTTGCAGGACATTTCCCTTCAGCTCACTGACATCAGGGGTGGAAAACACTGACTTTATTCCTGGTGGCCAGCTTTCAAATGGAACCCAGGCTGTGTTAAAACCACTCTGTAACAGAAGTACATGGAACTGCTAAGGTTGGAAAAGGCCTCCAAGACCACAGAGTCCACCACTAAACCATGTCCCCCACGTGCCACGTCCGCCTGTTTCCCGAACACTTCCATGGACGGCGACTCCACCACCGCCCCGGGCAGCCCCTTCCGACGCTCGGCAGCCCTTTCCACGAAGGAATTGTCCCCGATATCCAACCAAAGCTCTCCTGGGGGTCATTCCTCGCCCCAGTCCCAATCCCTGGGGGRTGCCCGTGCTCTGGCTGGGCCCGCTTACCTCGGGGCTGTCCTTCAGGGCATCGGAGCGGGGCAGCTCTGCCAGCTGCGAGAAGCGGCGGTCGTAGATGCACAGGTGGAGGTGTTTGTCCAGCACCCGGAAATCCTCATAGCTCCTCTTCACGATCCAGCTCCTGCCCTGCACACACACAAGCACAGCCACGCCGTGAGCACCTCCTCAGCCCGGGCTGGGAAAGGGGAATCTGAGCGGGAATAGCACTTTCTCCTCAAAACATCTGAAAGCYATGGAAGTACCTGAGTGACATTTTCATGTTTTAATTTGCAGTAATATTTTCGTGTTTTAATTTGCAGCCATCCATCCATGCTCAAATCAGCTGTTACTGGTCCTGTTTTAAGTATTTACTGGGTCTGGATGTGGCCCAGCACCATGAGAAGCTTTAACTTCCACCTGTCTTACAAGGATTTTGTASCATTTTCCTACACAAGGTGTCCTTGCACAAATGTAAATCACCAAGTGGTTGTATAAACAGCGTGAAATTAGATTCCAAACAGATAAAAGGATATAAACCCAGGGATCTGAAGGCAGGATTGAAGCTTGCAAAATTTCTGTCAGGTGCCCCAGGCAAACCTTCAGCTGAATTAAGAAAACAATCCATGATGAACAACTCTAGCTGCAGATTTATTCCTGAGTGCTTATCATTTCCCCAATTAAAATATGGACAAGATACAGACTGCTCCAGGGGACAAGGAAGGGACCGTGGCAGCAGGGAATAATTTGCTTTGTGAAGCTTTTAATATCTAATGACGACTTTTAAATGCTTCATGGCCTATTATGATCAATAAAAAGTGATGTAATATTGCAGCAGTTTACAGGTCAAAGCACTTTGTGAAGAGTCGTTAATCACAGAATTCCTCCATGGTTTGGGATAGAAGGGACCTTAAAGCTCATCCCGTCCCACCCCTGCCATGGGCAGRGACACCTCCCACTGTCCCAGGTTGCTTCAAGCCCCRTCCAACCTGGCCTTGGACACTTCCAGGGATGTGGAAGGAATCAAGGGATTAGATTTCTCCAGGTTACAGAGGCACTCAGAGGCAGGGCCAAGGATTAGAAGTGACACAGGGATAGCTGGCAAGCAGAGCAGAAAGCAGGGAATGAGTGGTGTAGGAGGGGACACACCAGGGGACAGAGCTATAAACCGTGACCTGCTGGGCAGGCTAGGCAGAGCTGTGCCAGCTGCCCCCTCCCCATGGATACAAAAGGCATGGCCCACTCTGAGTTCCCAATCACAATTCCTCTATGCTGATTTCTTTATCAGCAAAGTTCTAACCATCAGTTCTAATTAATATCCAAAGCCTGCGAGGCAATTGCAAATGCAAACCCTCCAATCCAGCTACATTCTGTCCCAATCATTTAAGACAACTCCGGACTGTGACTGTGCCCATAAACTCTGCTTTCAGTTCATGAGAAATCMCCGTATTTCACAATCCTACAAACAGGCACCAGCACAGGACATAAATGCTTTGGAATTTTTACATTATGTCATTTTACTTTTTCTCTAAAGGAGAAAAACAAAATCAGGAGTGCAAGTCTAATTCTGTTCAGAGAGCTGTCAGCCTTTCCCATTCCTCCATCTTTCGCTATTAAGAGGTTCTTGCTCTCTCACTGAGCTGCCAGTGTGACCTTCAAGGTTTAGTCACCAACACAAGGAACAGCAGCCTGAGAAATCCCTGTGATCCTGGATCTGCCTCTGCCACGGAACAGGGCATTTCATCTCCTGCGTGACCACACAAATAACAAAATGATCCATCGAATGATCCTAAACCTGCCATTAATTCCATGACATTTTAGTTTTCAACACTGGCCTGCAGATCTGCAGCCTCATCCCACGATTTAGGGCAGTAAGAGTTAAACACACCCGAGAGGAAGAGCTGGGCCAGCCCCGGCTGTGCCAGGGTGTGCGGGATCAGCCGCGCTCCGGGCGAGCCCGTGTGACCCCAGCCCGGCCACGGGGCTGCCAGCAGCCGGGAAAGGGTGAGGGACGAGCAGGGACAGCTTACCCCACACCAGCAGCAGYGGCTCTGGCCCCACGGGAGGCTCCTGGAGCGAGGGCAGGCGGCACAGCCGGAGCGGGAAGGGAACCGGGATCCTCGGCTCCTGCACCTCCAAACTGCAGCTCGGCAGCTGCTAAGCAACCAGCAGAGCTATCCCTGAGCTGTTCCCCAGCTATCCCTGAGCTATCCCTGAGCTATCCCTGAGATATCCCCCAGCTATCCCCCAGCTATCCCTGAGATATCCCTGAGCTATCCCTGCCAGCAGCCCAGGCTCCAGGAGAGGGGTGCTGCAGGTGCCCGGAGGCCAGAACCTCATGGCCATTCCCAGGTCAGTCAGCCTGGGACCGCGGACATCCGGCTTCTGTGCAAAAGGATCACAGGACACTTCATGGAATCATGGAATATCCTGACTTGGGACCCAAAAGGGTCATTCAGCCCAACTCCTGGCCTTGCACAGACACCCCCAACAATCCCACCCTGTGCATCCCTGGGAGCGTTGTCCAAACGCTCCTTGGAGCCAYGACCATTCCCTGGGGAGCCTGTTCAG
This sequence comes from Amblyornis subalaris, assembly GCA_018881555.1. Taxonomy (NCBI): domain Eukaryota; kingdom Metazoa; phylum Chordata; class Aves; order Passeriformes; family Ptilonorhynchidae; genus Amblyornis; species Amblyornis subalaris. Next base: position 505,618 of record JACAXG010000038.1, on the reverse strand, counting down.
TGCCCACCRCCCTCTGGGGGAAGAACCTTTTCCTGATATCCAACCTCACCMTCCCTGACACAGCTCCAGCTGTTCCCTGGGTCCTGTCACTTCTCTCAGAAGAACTCACCYCTGCCCCTCCACTTTTTGGGAACAGGGCTGCCCATTCCTGTCTCATTCCGAGTGACCCTGCACAGGCTGTGTTAGCACAGAACAGCACTTCAGGAGCAATAATACACATTCCAACACAGCAGAATGTCATTCCAACACCCTAAAGGGGAGTATTTCCCAGTATCCTGTAATTTTAAACCTCCCATAACTAAATTCAAAAAGCACCAATATTTTAGGTTGTGCTGGAAGTTGTATYAAACAATGTTTTTGCAGATTTGGAGCCTGAGTGACACATTTTTAAGCCACATTTACATGGGATGCAATTAACTTTACAGGAAGGAATCACTGCAGCAATCAAGGAAGGAACTGGACAATATTTAGTGCTTCCCCTCAGATCTCCAGCAGAAATCACAGGAAAGTCTAAATTCTCCCAGCCAGACTCCCAGAGAGGCACAGCCAAAGCAGCAGCAACCACAGCAGCCTCATCCCATATCCAAAATACTCCAAAGGTTTCCCTGTACCAATACAAAAACTGTACATCTTGCTGCCATTTCCTGCAAATTCTAAAGTGCCAGAAGGGTTTGGCAAAAGGATTCTTTTTTAATTTAGAGAGTTAAYAAAATATTAGACACAAGGAAGTGCCTGTTAAGTTGGTCTCACGTTGTCAGCTGTGTTTTACAGCAAAGCTCAACATTCCTGGTGCTTCGGGCACTCAACATCCATATGGCAAAAATGCCTTCTTCATGTTTTTAATGATTTCCATAAACTGTTGCTCAAATAAATTTTTGATCAGCCTCTAATTTTCTAATTCAATAATTGCTTTTCATTTCTTTAATTGTTAATTGTCCTGATTTACAGAAGCACATGGTTAAATCCCATTCGCTTCAGTGGGACATAAGAAAGATTCCCAGATTCAGACCTTCAATTACAAACCTGGTTGTGACAAATCTCTAAAATAAAAAATCAAATATCAAATGAAGACTTCAATAATGCCATTGAATAGTTTCATGAGCTTTAAAAGGAAAAATTGACTAATGACTTAAAAATAAGTTCCTCTTGGAAAAAAAAAAATAAACACATCAATCTATTTATTGAAAATTTTTTTTACAGAAATGTTCACTATGAAAAGCATCATGACAAATCTGGAATTTCTCACAGAAAGCAAAATCTGGGTTCATTCTTCCTCTTATTGCAGCCTGATCTGTTCCCCCTTGCTCTGCCACGCTGGGTAGGATTAAATGCACGATGGAAGCCTGGTGAGATTTCAGCCACTGCACAGAGCTGCTGATTTTCTTCCCATTATCAAAGCAAGAAGAAAAGTCATGCTAAAGAAATGATCAGAAACTCCTGAGCTGCTGATGTGATTTCCAGTGAGCCGGAGATGCAAACCCTCCATCGGCAGCACCRCCACCCCCAGAGCAGATCGCGGATCGGAGACGCTCCCGGGCTTCACTCGGCACGGGAGGAGATGGATGGGGAGGGACAGGGATCCAGAGCCCGGCTCCACGGGGAGTATTTTTAGCTCTGCTGATCAAATGGCCCGAGGAGGACGATGAGCAGCCTCAGCCAGCAGCAGTTTCCGACTCCCTGAAGCCCAGCTCAATCCTGTGGCACTTGGGAAGAGCAGCAGYGGCGCGCCCTGCTCCCGTCCTTCCCAAGGCCAGCACAGCACAATTCCTGCAGCTCAGCGATGGCTTCATGACCAACAGACAGACATCACCCACTGCAAGTGTGAGAGGAAGGTACCTTAAACCATCCCCTGCATTTTCATTCCCGGAGCTAAAACCTCTCTCTGCTCCATCATCTCTTAAACGCTTCAATTATCAGCACAAAAATCCCGGGGCTCCCGTAAGTCAAGGCCAGTTCCATGCAGGAATATTTGTATGTGGATTTAACTGTTTCCACTCAGCATCTGGCAGAAGCAACACTCAGAGGCACCCAGCCTGCCAGAGAGATTCAGCTGCTGCCAGGATTTCTGGTACCATCCATTCACAAAGCCTATATGCTGAAATTTTATAATGGAGATTTATAGATCTCCTCACTGTGTGAGAAAAAACCCTATTTCCAGCTGGATCTGTCTCCATGTGAGCAGACAGGACCCCAGCCTGTCCATCAATCCCTCTCCAAGCCAGCCAGGCTGCCACTGAGCTCCAGCACACACAACCTTCCTGTCCCACGGTCTGACTTGCTTTGCTCTACAGCACTTAGGATTTATTTATTTTAAGACAGGGATAGACCTTTCTTTTCTGGTTCAAATGCTTATTTCCTCAGAGAGAACACATGGATGCTCTCCTGAACCCTGCAGCCCACATRGAGGTGGAGAGCAGAAATTGAGATGAAAGTATATGGCAAAAGTCACTTCAGTTTGACCCCACGGTAAGAAAACACCCCGGATTAAATCGCTGGAAAAGCAGCAGCATCCAGCAGGAGAGGTTAACTCTGCCACGGGTGACTCTTACAGCTGTCTGGGGCTCGGGGTCTGTGTGTTATTCCAGCYTGACCCTGCAGCCCTTTCCTGTTTCAAGTCACAGTGGAAAATGGTTTAGAAATTTAGTCAAAACAGAAAGCACGATGGATAAAATCCATCCCAGGGAGCTCACCCAGGAAGTGTTTTTAGCTGGTGCCTTAGGTCGCTTTATCTGCACTTACATTTGTTTACCAAAGTGTCCTGGACGATTCCGTGACTTCTGGTGTGTTATTCTAACTCGAAGGAAATTATAAATCTTTAAAATTTAAAGGGAGTGTGCACTGAGGCAACGTAAAAGTACTTTATTTCTGAATGAAGCACTAAAACTTCAGCACTCCACCTGGAATCACAGCAGACACAAGGGAGCAACGAGCACAAGATGGAGGAATGAATATACAAATGGACAGAGCACAAAGCAGAGGAGAAAACTTGGTGTATTTATGTGGTGAACCCTTAYTGGCCTTATTCCACAGCAGAAATTAATCTCTCAGCATTAATTATCAGTTTACTATCAATTAATTGCAGTCAGCAGGAAAAAAAGGTATTTTAATGGAAACCACTGCAGCTTTTCTTCCCTAAAAATTAGAGCTCCTTGTGCTGCTGGATTCCAMCTACAGACAGGAGCCTCCAAAGCACACAAGGGGACACAGGGCCGGGTCTGAGTGGCAGCAGTGTCACCCCTGCTGTCCTCACTGATCTGGAAATCCCCCCACAGGCGCGGGTGGGTTTCTGGGAAGAAGGTGACACAAGCCATGACCCCCAGTGGCTCCCGCGTCCCTCGGAGGAGCAGCTTTGCCAGGAGCAAACACTTGGCTCAGCCTCGGTGGCGAGTGGTTCTGTACAGGTACAGAGCAGAACAGCCCAGCAGGACGACCCAGCACAAACACAGAGTGCCTGAAACCCTCCCAGCCACCTTCCCCCCMAAACCAGCCCAGTTGTGACTGGCAGCCTGACAGACCTTGAACCCGGCCCAGCATTTACAGCCCCCGACACGGGAGTGAAACGCCGCTCCCCTGGCACGCTGGAATTTAAACACTTCCATATCCATCATCCCTTTAGGAAAATCCCACCCCAGAGCAGYGGGTCGGGGGTGAGGGGAGGGCAGGCACAGCATGGGGGGGCTGCTTTTCTGCACTTCAGAAGATCAGAGACAACGTGAGCTTGGAGCCACAAACGGAACACTGGAGAGCCAAGAAGCAGAGCTCAGTGCTGGGGACTGAAACTCCACATCCACCAGGTACCAGGGCACTGAGGGAGTGTCTGTACAGCTACAAATGATTATATGGACATTGCGGGGATTAAATACAACTSCCTCCCTACCCCACAGCCCAAATGTGCCATCAGCTACTCTGCACTCACCCACAGAGGAGAAACATGGCTCGATCAGAGCAAGCAACCACCACCAGCCTTTAGGGCAAAACAAACAAAAAACCCTTTGGAAACTACTTGCCTGAGGGCAGGAAAACAAAACAGAAGAAAATCCCAGAATCTCAGAATGGTTTGGTTGGGAGAGACATTAAAGCCCATCCCGTTCCACCCCTGCCATGGGCAGGGGACACCTTCCACCATCCCAGRGTGCTCCAAGCCCTGTCCAACCTGGCCTTGGACACTTCCAGGGATGGGGCAGCCACAGCTTCTCKGRRCAMCCTGTGCCAGGGCCTCCCCACCCTCACAGGGAAGAATTTCTTCCCAATATCCCATCTAACCCTGCTCTCTGGTAGTGGGAAGCCATTCCCCCTTGTCCTATTTCCAAAAACTTTCCAAATTACTTGCCCGAGGTCACCTACAGCACCAGCAGCTTTGGCAGACAGAGATCTCAACTTTCTTAAGCCACATTTCTCAGGCAGATCATGGCAGCAAACAGCTGATTTGTGTACGTATATGTGTATACATATGTGTGTGTGTATATATATCTATATATCTCTATATATCTATATATATATAGAGATAYCTCTGACCAAAACCCAGAAGCATGTTTTTGTAAAAACAAGCTACCAAGGAGAAAAGAGGTTTTTTATGAGTCCAAACCCAAGAAACTTCGTTTGAAAACCCCCCATAACCCCTGTTAGTGCTGCAATGCCACAGCACAGACATCCATTACATCATTTACAAACAAGAGCCACTCAGGAGCATGGAAATAATCAAACCCTGCTGTATCTGCCACTGCTTCCTTCCAGCCCCATCCATCCTGACACCCTGGCATGAGGCACGTGAGCAGTGTTTGAAAATGTCACTAACACGGTAAGAAATGCCTCTGGGCAAGGTTATAGAAATAAAACCCATGAATATTTCAAAAGAAAAGGTCTGCAAGCAGGGATGTGAGAGATGCAGCTGACCAAGCCTCAAGGACAGAGGGTGGAAGGGTGAAACATTATTTAGAAAGCACAAGAAACAGAAGCAGCTTTGGGGATGTTTTGTGAACAGAGCTGGACCCGAAATGGAAAATCAGCTGCTTTTTTGGCAGCTGCAGCCAACAGTTTTAAGAAGCAACAGTGAAAAGTGGTGCCAAGATCCAGGAGATGAAATATTTATGACAGACCATCTTCAATATCTAATATCCCTGATGGGGTCTTTAAAAAGGCAAACCCACAGAGGAGTTAAAATGCACCATTTGGAAAATAGTCCCTCCTTATCTGTCAAGGCCTGAGCCCTTGCTGGCAAAACTGCTCTACAGTCTTGAAAAATATCAGTTTGTGTTTAATATCAGTTTGTGTTTAGTATCAGTTTGTGTTTCTGCCTGATGCCTCCATCCCCAGCCTGTTGCACATCCTCAGTGTGACCACAAACCCCTGCCCCGTGGATTTTAACAAACATGGGCCCCAAACCTGCTCTGTAACGCTGGGAAAGCCCCAAGGATTTAAGGAAAAAGCTCGATTCATGTTCTCCCTGAGGATTCTGTGTCTGATTCTTCCAAACAAAACTTATTTTTAATTTAACATCCAACTGGGCAAAGCACCTCTAGTTACTGAGGGGGACAGTGGCACACTCAGCCTTCTTATTCTCCAAACAACTCAATTACAAACTATCTTCAGAGTATCAGTTTAATAATCCAGGCACACTCTGTGTAACTGGCAGGACACAACTTTGGTAAACTCTTGGGATTATGTATTTTGCCACTTTGCTCTGTGACAGGAAATACTGGCTACAAACAATGAAAATGATGCATCTTTGATTTACCRCTGAAGTATCTTTAGGACAAGATGCCCTAAGGAGGGTTAGGTTGGATATTAGGGAAAACTTTTTAATGGAAAAGGTTGTCAAGCTCTGGCCCAGGCTGCCCAGAGCAGTGGTGGAGTCACCTTCCCTGGAAGGGTTAAAAAATTGTGTTGATGTGGCACTTGGGGACATGGATTAGCGGTGGGTTGGCAGTGCTGTGGCAAAGGTTAAATTCCGTGATCTTGGAGGTTTTTCCACCCTAAATGACCCCATGACTCAGTGGTTCAGTCTTTACACACACACTGTTTATTTTGCTGTGGTTTCTGTGCCTTGACAGTGCCTTTTCAAAACCATTCTTTCCTAACCTGCCTGCCCTGCGTTTTTTGTCCAGTGACTCTGTTCTTTGGAAGTGCAGATGCTGCTCCAAGGCCTGTGAACTTCACCTGCACTGAGCTGAGCATCACAACTGCACATCCTGGGCTGTCTCCTGCTGCCTCCTCAGCCACCTCACACCCAACACGCCCTGTGGCTCAAAGAGCTCTGCAGCCTTGCAGAGGATGGGACTGGGTGAAACTGCTCCAGATGATCTGTCCCGACAGCCTGGCAACATCCCCAGGAAACCAGGTATTAAAAACGTATGGATGGTAAACATAAACCTCCTCCAAAGGAATAAACACCAAGGCAGCGAAGAAACACGGAACATCCACCACAACCTTCCTTTTATTCTGGATTGGAACCAAGCCCTGCTCCTGGAAAAGTTGTAAAACAAGTAAATGGCAGACAAAGGGCTCCTCTGCAAAGCATCTGCACTTGCTCAGTTGTGGGCAGGACTTGGTGTCTCGTCAGAACAGCCCAAGTGTCCCCTTCAATTTGTGGCCGGGCCCAGCCTTGTCTCCAAAGCACCACATGAGGATGAGGAGCCCTGCCAAGATCCATCCCTGACAGGGAGGAACCAGTGGCTGTCCTGTCCCCACGGGTTTCTGCAGTGATCTTCCCTGCCACAGCTCCCAGAGCACATGTGGGGACAAGCAGAGCTCTCTAATTCCAGGCTTGTTTTCTGTCTGAAGGCAAAACGCCCAAAGGACACGACATGAACAAACTACCACGGAATTGTGAGAGCTGCTGCTGCTCAAAGAAACCTCTCAGGGCAGCACACTCATGCGATCCTGCACTTTGTCCTGAGACATAATCTTCCCTCTTGCTCATCATCCCTCCCTGGAGCAGGGGTTGGCCATTCCCTTCAGCTGGGGGGTTTCCATCAGGGAAAACCATGGGAAGCTGGTACGTGTCACTCACCACTCGGGCAGGTCTGATGAGCTGGGAGGCTCCTGTCTCGTGGAGGTTATTTCCAGGTGCCCTCCTTCCCCAGCAAAACCACCCTCCAATAAATCCCCCAGAGCATTTCTCCACYGGAGTTTGAGCACAGAAAGCCTCTGTCTCTGGCAAGCTGAGGGGACAGCTTGAAATGCACCTACATTTGCATCTGCTGAAAAAATGTGCTTCAGCACCAACAGCTTCAGCACAGTTTTTATTTCTGCAATGTCACTCTATAAATAAATTATTCCATTCAAAATCCACGCACAGCTATAACCCTGCTTTTGCATCTCATGCATCCAGAGTCAAGAAAAGAAAGAGTTGATCCCATTTCTGTCACAATACACATTTAAGTAATTAAATAGAGAAAAAAAATCCAAAKAAATCCATGAATGGAGCAATTAAAGGCCAAAGTTTAAGGGCAACAGTAATTTTTCATGTCTTGTTACCAGCAGACGGATTTACACACCACAGCAGTGAATCTGCTCGCTGGCTGGGGCTGAAGGACCAGTCCCATCAGCAGGGAAATGAAATTCCAGAGCCCCACCACACATGGATGCAAGTGGGACAGTGCAATGCTGCTCCTGGATGGGACAAAAATCCCTTTTGCCTCAAAACTGCCACTTCCATGGTGACACRGCTGAACAGGACAAGAGGAAATGGCCTCAAGCCATGCCAGGGGATGCTCAGGTTGGACCTCAGGAGGAATTTCTGCCTGGAAAGGGTGGTCAGGCATTGGAAGGGGCTGCCCAGGGAATGGTGGAGTTCCCATCCCTGGAGGTGTCCAAGGAAGGCACGGTGTCCAAGGTGTCCAAGGACGTGGCACTCAGTGCTCTGGGCTGGGGACAGGGTGGGGATCAGGCACAGCTTGGACTCGATGGTCTGGGAGGGCTTTTCCAAACTCAGTGATTCCATGATTCCGTGTGCAAATTAAGGATCACAGGACAAAACTCCAGGCTGAGCAGAGGAAAGGACATGGCACACCCCAGTGTGAATCCTGCTGGATATGAGTGCTGCCCTAGCCAGTTCTGGGGGAAAACTCCACAAGCCATCCAGTCCTACCCTTGTCATTCATTACTATTACCCCAATTACTGAATKAATTAATCCTTCAGTGTTATCATGCCAGCTCCAGGGTAATAGATGTTAATTATGCAGTTCAGATGCAATCCAACCCCTACAGATGCCAGCTCCCTTTCCCAAAGCCTGGAACAGAGCCAGGCATTTCAAAGACCCTCTGCCKTGGCTTTGGGTTCTCCTGAGCTCTGAGCACACCCAGCAGCACCCTGCAGGCTGCCTGCCAGCTTCAGGCGTTCTCCAGTAATCCAYAGCACCACTGGCACTGCATTTTTATGTCCTGCTGGGAGCAGGAGGCTCACAGTGTGTGACCTCAGAGCCACCGGGGCACAGCACGTGCAGTGATGGATTGACAGGCTGGAAACAAGGAATTCTGCTGCTTTCTTTTGCCTAATGTAAAACAGCCCTCCGAGCCCGAGAAAAGCTCAGGACAGAGGTTTCAACGTGTGTGAACATCTGGAGGGATGGGGTAGAACTACCCAAGCCAGAGAGGCCTGTGGGCAGGTTTGAAAAAGGTTTTGGTGATTTATAAAATACCCAGTACTTATGGCCCAGAGAAGCTGTGGCTGCCCCATCCCTGGAAGTGTCCAAGGCCAGGCTGGAGCAACCTGGGCTAGTGGAAGGTGTCCCTGCCCATGGCAGGGGGTAGGACTGGATGAGCTTTAAGGTCCCTCCCAACCCAAACTCCCCATGATTCTGATTCCAAACACCTGCACACGTGAGGCACCGAACTCAGGGGCAGCTTGTCAGTGGAAGTTTCAATTTCCTGGCCACCTTCACAAGAGAAGGACAAAAAACAAGGCAGGGAACAGGCTGKGATGGTGACCAGCATTTTAATGCATTTTAAAGCAGGGCAGTTTTCCTGAGCCCTGCTGAGCACACACAGTCTGGCCCTGCCCAAGGGGTGAGGACACACAGGTAGAGACAGGAAGCTGCATCATGTGAAAATTTACTGTTTAATAGAAGGACTCAGTAACTGCTTTTGTTTAGCAAAATCCTAAATAAAGGCAGAAAATCCTATATTRAAAATGGAGAAGGAGGTGAACACACATTCTGAAAACAGATCCTGCACTGGGTAGGATCCAGCTGGATGCTCCACACAGACATATCCCYTTAACAAAGACATGACAACTTTTCCCTCTCTATATTTGTATATGTATATAAGGCACACACAGGAATATCTGTGTGTGTCAGAATCTGTCCCTTTGTCATCTGTTTAAAGAGCTTTTCACAGGAGCAAAGTAGCACTTACTCAGTTCCTGTTCTCCAGGTGTTTGAGCTTCAATCAGAAACTATCAATAAATTAAAGAACAAGCCTTTAAGACAAAAAACCCCACCATAATTTGGAATGTTTGACTCAAAAATCCTCCTGCAAGCAATTTGTGGTTCCAGCCTGGAGTATCCCASGCAGCCAGAAGCAACAAACCACACTTGAGATGTTCCTGCTCTGAGTRAGACATTCACCCCTGTGGAAATATCTTCCACTCCCCCTCCCCACACACCAGGGAGTCCTGCCTGCTCTTCCTCCTTGGAGCCCATTTTTCCTGGCATTCCCTCCTCAGCCCTTGAAACACTCATTATTGCACAGGGAATGTGGGATGGGGATGCCTTCAGAGCCTGGCAAATCCCGCTCTTCCAACAGAAGGTGCCCAGCTCCAATCTCCTGCTGGGACAAGCGGCTGAGGTTTGGGGAAATGTCTTCATCTGGTGCAACAGGGACCCGGTTCCATCCATCAAAGCAAACACAGCCCAGACAGCAGCAGCTGCTGGAACAAAAATCGGGAACRGGGCAAAGCACTGGGCATCCCGCGCCACAGGAATGGCTCAGCTCCTGCCAGCCCRAAAATGGGGGCAGAAAAATGGAGAAAACCTGCTTGGACCATGAGAATTCCTGCTCTGGGAACAGCCTTAGAAATGTACCAGAGCTGCAGCAGCARAAGGCCTCCTTTGGAGGATGCTCTGTTATCCCCTGAAAAGCAGGAGCAGGGAAGGTGCCGTGGCTGGGCTGGGATCACAGCAGCCAGCTCGTGTTTAATCCCCGAGATTGTGTCAGCAGGGCTCGTGCTCGTGCAGTGTGACAGCCCTGGCTAACAGTGCCTGTCACTCCTGTCCCAACAATCCACCTGTGAGCAGGGACACGAGCAGCAAACCCTGGGGAATGGCTGGAGGTTACAGCCTCCCTCWCCACGGGAACATCTCCACAGCCAGTCCTGGTTCTCTCCCTGCCACTCAAAATGTCACCAACAATGATGTCTGAGGTGTTCAAACACCACAAATCTCACACTGTAAACAGCATTTACAATTTTCTTTCCCTTCTCAGAGCAAAAGCTGAGACTGGGCATTCTTCTGTTGTAATATTTAAGTAAGTGCACAGGGAGTTACTGTAGTGTCACACAGACCAACCCCAAACCACCCAAAAGGCATTTCCAGCCTCCCTTACAATCAGCCTGGCTGGATTAGCCCCTTCCAGCCTTTTTGCAGGCTCTGACTTTCGCTGATGTTTTCTCCACACACAAAGTAGCCCCCTTTAAAAAGGTGGTTCAGGCCCTGCAAATTCTTTGTTTATGCCCATGGAACTTCCCAAGGATTGCAAACACTGTCCATGGACCTTCCCAGCACCAGGTATGTCATGAATTCCTATAGGTCTCAGACATCCCCTGTGGTCCTTCAGGTATTTCTAATTTCTGTCTCCAGGTTCAGAGGGTTCACAGGTACAGTCCTCCCATCACCCTCCCAGGATTTGATCCTGTTATTTTACTAATTGCACTCTTTTCACAGCAGTCCTGAAATCCATCTTCTAGAAATGAGAGTTAAACAGTGCAATCTTACTTGGGAAAAAAGGAAAATCCACCTGCAYTGTCCTTAGAAACCAAAACCAACCCAAACCCTTCCTATCATCAGCTCTTCCCAATAAGATTTCGTTCCCTCCCTTTGTCCTTTGCTAGTTTTCATGTTTAAATTTGTCCAAAGAAATCAAAAGAAGAATCCTATCTCTCCCTTTTTCTGAAACACTTGGAACAGCTCTCTATATATTGCCACTTCTTCTTAAGAGCTAATAAACTGGATTAATTTTTTGAGGTTTTTAAGTAGAAGAAAAGATGAGCAGAAACTTAAACCCCCTCTGAACCTCACACAAAGCCTGGATTTCACAGGCTGACTTGCAGCACAAATACACCTCCCAAAGAATGTTTTYTCAAACCTTATCTGGGAAGGTTTTGCAAAATAGGCATCAAGCACTAATTCTCTTTACACCACTAAAATGATACTTACAGATGGGAAGGAGTGGGATAGAATTCCCTCAGTGTAAGTAGCTGTGTCCTGCCAAACCCAGCTAAGGCTGAGCTGGATGTYTGAATTATCTGCTGCTCAAAAGCTCTGGTTTGCTGCCTGCTGCACAGGGAAATGACACAGTAAAWGTCATTTTATGGCCCACAGCACACAGGGTGGATCTGCACAGCCCAAAGTGGGYAAGGCACAGCAGTGAACCCTAAACCCATGGGCTTAGCTGATTTCTCAAAGTCTGGAATCTCAAGTTGCCAGGATGGCCAAACTCCCCTGCTCTTTGCTGTTTTTGCAATGAATCACAAATATCCTAAAGCTTTTACATTTATGTGGGTTCAGCCTCCGTAACAGAATTCCCTGTGTCCATCCGAGCAATCCAGGAGRTGGCCCAGGCTGCTGCAGTGGCTGRACACCAAGGCTGGAAGCACATCCAAAGGGTGAGTAAAGTCAAATTTAGTTTATAGGCTTTTTTCCCCTCCCTCCTTCAACGTTTTTGGCCTGATCCAGACGCTCCCTGCCAAAATCCATCCCCACTGCACCATCATTCCATGAGCTATTTCACACCTCCCATTTGATTCTCATGTGGAGCCAAATCCATGCAGACCCTGCTGGTGTCCAACATGTGACGGAATGGAATCCGCCCCCGGACACCGGGAGAGGCCGTGGGATGTCAGGGGTGAAGGATCTCCATGGCAGAAAGGATGCTCAGCTGTGCAGTTCCTTCCATACCTTCCTGGTCATTGGATCCACATGCCACAAGTTTCTCAGCTTCGTATGGATCTGAGAGACAGGGACGTGGAGCAACGTGGGAGAGGAGAATCGCAGGCTYGGGGAAGGGAGGAGCCCAAGCTGGCCAGGGGGAGTACTTTAACAAAGAAGAAAGATAGAAAAGAAAAAAGAGAAAAGCAGGGAAAATAGGGGAAAAATAAGGAAAAAAAAGAAAAAGGGAGTAAGAGAAAAAGCRAAAGAGAGAAAGGGAAAAGAGGAAAGAGGAAAAGGGGAAAGAAAAAGGAGAAAGAAAAAAGGGAACGAGGAAAAAGGAAAAGGGAAAGAGGGAAAGGAAAAAAAAGAAGAGAAAGGAAAAATAAAAGAAGGAAAAAGATAAGGAAAAAAGGAAAAAAACAAAAGAAGAAAGGAAGACAAGGGTGGCTGGATCTATGCCCATCCTTTAAAGAGATGAGGCCAACTCCCAGTGTTTCCATTTGAGTTTAGTCAAACATTGAGAGGGAAGGGAATTTCTCAGGAATGGGCCCTGGTGCACAGTGGCTGCAAAGGAGCAATGTCCTTTGCCAGGGCTCAGAATTCACCCCACTGTGCACACAGAGATGAACTCCAGGCACYGTATCCTCAGAAACATCTCTGCAAAGCACCAGAGAGCGGGACCAAGGAGCCAGGGGAGCCGGGGCAGGGCTCACCTCCAKCCCTGCCTCATCCCTGCCTGGGCTGTGCCTGGGGCTCCCTCCTGCACAGGGATATTCTGCAGCATTTGGAACACAGTTCTACCTGAGGCCACCCCGTTCATCTCTGGAGGTGTCAGTAAGGTGGGAAGGATCAGAAGGATCAGCTCCAATGTGCTTTGGAGCTAGAAACTGCCACGTTCTCCAGGCTTAYCTGAAACAGCCAGGAAATAACCCAGGGTTCATCTCCCCCCTAAGCACTGCGAATGCATCCCAAAAGTGAGGGCTCAAAACATCCTGAAATTCCCATTTCCTGCAGTCCCCTGAAAACTCCTTCTCAGGCACTGCAGTGCCCGTGGCTGGGACACAGACCTGTGCCCACCCTCAGGGTTTGCTGTGCTGCCTCTTGGCCTGGGCTCCTTGGCTGGGAAGTGCTTCTTGTGTGCCAAACTGGCTCCAGGGGGTTAGAACAGTGCCAGCCAAATTCCCAAACACCRGCAAATTTGAGACATGTCCACTTGGAGCCTCTCTTCCCTCTCCCGAGAGCACATTTACGAACATGGACATGCAAGAGAGCTGCCCACAGAGAGAAATTCCCTGTGCTTCTCTCACCAGCACTGCTGGAGCTCAGCCTAGCCAGGCTCCACCTCCAGAGCAGGGCAGGATGCTCTGCTCCTCAGGATGCAGGATGCTCTGCTCCTCAG